>LPNX010898207.1:0-381516 GCA_001517045.1 Pseudotsuga menziesii
TTTTTTTTTTTTTTTTTTTCGGAAATAAATCATGTACTTCGTGTAGCAGAAAAGTGATCTTCGCCATTGTTGCTTCATCCCAATAATCCCCAATATAAGCAAATTTTGGGTTCTCCGTTGTCCCAATATTGACCTTTTTTATTTCCAGTGGTTGTTTAACTTTGTTGGATGGTATTTTAGGTGCTGTGATATCTCGAATTGCCTCTGATTCTGGGATGTTGATAGCTCTTGGATTGTCCTCATCGTCAGGATCACTAGTTACATTGTAACATTCTATCATTAACTGTGTTACATGCATCTCTTGCACTCATGTCGACAATTCTACTGGAACAACTTCCACCAAAGTACTATGGATGTGCTGATGTGTGTTATGAATGTTCAGATCATCATTCATAAAGATGAAGGTATGAATGAAACTGACAGTCAACTCATCCCATGTTATAATTTTCCTTCGCAACTCTTTGGAAACGTACCATCTCCTTGGTATTTCATCCAACGTATGGAAAAATGCATGTACCCATTCTTCCTTCGGCCTCAATACCCATGTAGTCTGGCATGTGACCATATGACTAGTGGGATTGTTCCGTCCGTCATATTTATTCCCTTGGTAGTGTTCTGCTTCTCCAAATCAAACTTCCATTAGTCTGTGAAATATTTTCCAATATCCTATCGAGATATTATGTGTGGCCCACCATATTGTTGGAGTAGCCTTCAATAGTTCTTCCAAATCCAAAAGTCGCTGAGGTTCTAATAATTTTTCTTTGAATTCATCAATAAAACCATCCAAGTAAGGCAGTCATTCATAAGTAGGTAGTTCGACAACTTCTTTCGTGACCCAGCACAATGATTGTGCGACTCGTCCACATTTTTGGTTCAATACTTCATGTAATTGGTTTTGTCAGTTCTCTAACACGTCGTTAGAGTTCGATGACGTGAAGCTAGTACTTCACCAGCCTAACTCTCTGTCTGCGGTGGGATTGATATAGTTTTCGAAATATTGTAAGCATGATCCCATCCTCCCACAAATTCTTCTTTCACCGGTTCTATGTATCTTTGACCTTCAGCGGGATCTAACAGGGAAATGATATGCATGTCACAATTCTCAAACATCATTACTCTTTTCTTGAAGTTGATGACCGCCAAATTGTGACTTTCCCAACCAATTCCTAGCAGTGCAGGATGGGAGCTACTTTCTTCGACTATCTCAATGATGTCAAATTATGTAAATTTCTTTAATCCCTCGAATTCAACAAGCATATGGGGTACTCTACCGATTGGTGACACCTTGGAGTGATTTGTTAGTCGCAGTTGTACCGGAGACCAAACCAACTATGGTTTCCCCATTCTCTCGCAGGTTTGCTTCTTTAGGATATTGATGTTTGATCCCAAGTCCAAAATGACTGAATCCACATCATAGTCAATGATTTCAACATTCATTTGTATTACCTTCCCTGTTTTCTTCCTATGCTACAATTTGACAATGAGGTCTTGTCTCCCTCTCTCTTTTTGATTCAATAATCTCAATATTTCTTCTAATGTGTAAGGGCCTTTTGCTAGCGACATACAGCTTGCTAGAAAATTTTGCAATGTACTAACCTTCCATGATGACCTTGATATAACTGTTATATCAAATGTAGGTGGAATTTCATAGACATGTAACTTATCAGTGCTCCTATTCAATATATCTCTTACGTCAAAGAAATTTTCTTTTTTAGCTTTGACATCAGATTGTACCTTCTTTCGAGTTGTTGGTTGGATATTTGGTAGCGGTCCATCAACTCCTGTCATTTCTCCTACTTGAGTTATCACTTTGACATTTGCTGGATGAGTTCAGGGCTTCATTGATATATTTCCCAAATTTGGCCCAGGAGTTTGGTTTTGGGATGCGTTCTGGTTCTGGTTGTGGTTCTATGGCTGTGGAATATTTTTCGCTTGCCACTTCACAATCAACTATGGAAAATATTCAACATTATGATCTACGTCGCTGCAATAGGTACACTAAGACCAAATATTCATACAGTCTCTTTGGTAATGCCCCAATACTCCGTAATTATAATGTGTCACCGGTCCATGACCTCATCCTATACCTCTTCCTAGATCAAAGCCTCCATTCTGACCTCCTTGAAATCCTCCACGAAATCCCCCTTATGGTTTACACTACAGTTGATTAAATTGTTGCTATTGATTATCCTAAGGTTGAGTATACTACGACTGAGTATACTGGGCTATTGCTGCATCTGGTTGTAGTGTAGTGGCTACAGAGCAAACTATGACTGTTGTTGAATGAACTATGGTTGTGGTGGGTTATAATACGGTTGAGGTAGCGATATTTCTATGGGTCGCTGCTCTTCTCTCTTCATAAAATATGTTTCCATGGTTCTTCCTTGGAGAAAGTCATATGCTCTCTAGTCTTTGTCTTCATGGTCAATTGATCGACAAAAGGTACAAAATAGACTTTTTGGCTTCGACACAACCTTTCAAAGGTATACACATTCTTCGGATCAATGTCCCCTATTATGATAGATCCGACACCATGACAATCCTCCTTGACTTAGTGGATTTGGGGCTCCTTCCTGTAGCTACTCATGAAATTCTAGACATTGATCCTTATGATTCCCTTCTGTCCGACATTGAGTGCACCAAAATTCTTTGTGGATGCCTCTTCCCTTCTTAAAATCTTACAATTGAATAGTAAGGTTGGACAATGGTGACTGGATCTGGTTCATGCCAACCCTCATTTCACCAACCGGTGAGGCTTCCAAATTCATCGTAATCTCCAAAGCCTCGGTCTATGTCACAATCTTCTATTGCATTAATGGCATACAAATGTGTGGCAACAATGCTGCGATAAACCATTCCTTATTTTGGATGATGCTCATCCCAAATATGACCTTAGCCATCAAAGTTTTGAACCATTGATAAAATCCCATACCAACTCATTCATATATTACTTTATCTCTTTTAACTCAGTAATAAACTGCGTCTCAGATTTTGGCCTTTTGAATTCTTTGATTAGTCCCGTTCGGATCTGCACTAGGGTCTTCTATTGATGCCTTGTCGGTCTTCTGTTGATTCCCTGTTGGTACTTGTACAAATTTCATGTACTAATCCAATTCCCGACCTCAAAACGTCTTTGCCAATTGTCCTTTCTTGATGTCTTCATCTTGTACTTGATTTAAAGTCCATATTTCTTCTCATAGAAAAGAAATATTGTTCAATATCCTTGGTCTAATTACCCTGAAACAAGGGTAAATTCACACTGTCGCCTACCATTCTGGGTCTCCTTCCGGTATTCATTTATACAATACTATTACATTTGTGTTGACACACAAGACACCCTTGCGAAGAGTTAATGTTTCTTCCTCCTGATTTTGGCGCAGTGCGCAGAGGTTTAGGTACATTGTTGATTTGGGTCGGTCCTTCCTTAGGCTCGGGTGTAGCCTGGACATTTCCTTTGTCATTGTAGGATCACTTAGTCCCTTATGGACTCCTCTCGTAGTTTCTTGTTCTAGTCATACCAGGACTCTTCTTAGTACTACACCTCTTCTCCTGCCAGAACCTCACCCCACTTTGTAAGAGACCACACTCTTCCTCGACTTCCCTCACAGTCTCGTCATAACTTCCATCCATCTACCACATTTCATTCCATTCAAACCTTGTCTTCATGGTACCTGCAACCTCCGTACACCATATATTTACTCATCGGAGTTCATATTCAATATTCCTTTTTCGCAGATGAGCATTTTAATCCACAGTTGTAAAGACAGTAGAAATGTCCCCCTTGTTCCTTTGAATAATTTCCTCTCTATGTCATTATATGAATTGAATTTGTTGACACCAAACTTAGTGATATATCCTTCCAAAATGCTATTGATCCACACTTCGATAGCTCTTGACACATTGTTGTTGACCTTTTTCACTCATTAGACCAGTTCAGGGGTCCAATGATCGGGTTCGCCTCCTTGGAAGTTCCTTTTTTCTAGAGAGTAAGTTGCGCCAACCACTCGTATAGAAAATCATAAACTCAACGAAGAACACTTCATGAATTTTATAACTAATATAATCTTCCAGCCACTCTTCTATTGATAATTTGGAACTCTGTTTTTCTTCCATTGCAAATTCTCGGGCCTTCTAATCGAACCAGTACTGGATCTACGGTTTCGTCGGATGCCACAACATATCCCCTTCTTCCTTGCACTATGGTCCCAACAACATAACCATTTGTTGACACATAGAGTCAGTCGACAAGAGTTCACCGATAGGTTTGTCGACACCCTTCGACTTAATCCCCCTAAACACCGACCCAGATAGGTTTTACCTTATCCAATAACACCTGGGAAGAAGATGTAGTCTCACCCGAGATACTTGAGGGAGGGTTACAGGAACCATGTTTCCATAGAAGGGAGGGGACTTTCTCATAGTTACTATTCTATCACAGTTTCATTCAGAGATCCATGGTTTATGCGCATCAATAACAACATTTAATTATCATCATAGAACATCAAAGCATCATAACTTTAATCAAGACATCAATAAGTATTAATCCAACAATCACCATAAAACTTTGCATCATTCAATATCATAGATCATATCATTCAAATTCAGATAGAAACTTATAGATCACATCATTCAAAATCATAGATCGCATCATTCAGATTCAACACAATTGAAGACAATAATTCCATCTCCAACTTCCATCTTATATTAGCTTCAAAGATCACAAAACATCCCTTGGTTGAAAGTCTCAGACCAAAACATATTCATTCGCAAATTACAAAATAGATCACATACCATATCATGATTCACAAGATACAAGATCCGATGACTCACAAAATATATTCGATGACCATAAAGCTACTAAAAGATTATCTTTAGATCCTACTTCTAAATCTATTTATAGGCCTTCGCCGTTACAAATTTTTTTCACATAAGTTTAATCTCTAAGTATCTTGGGACAAAACTCTAACTAATTCGACCAAGCTAACCACACTTGTTGGCATATTTCCCTTGTGCAGCTTGACTTGACCACTTGTCAATATCCTTCTTGTCGCACCTTGTGCACTTAATCCCCTTGCCAACAATATTTCCCCTAGTCCAAGTCAGAAGAAGGGTGTTGCTCCTAAAATTAATTCATATCTGAACCAATCATAGAGAAATAGAGATGTTCAACCACAAAAGGCTAATACTCCCTCTCCACCTAAAGGGACCATACCCCTTGTCATTGGAAAAAACAATGGAAATACAACCTTATAACCTAGGGTTTGGGGTTACCAACATACTAAATAAACTTGCAGATATTCAACTATTTGAGAATTTGACAGCGAAATAGGGAAGAAAGTAAGTGTACCTTGTTTATGAAGGCTGATCTAGCTTTCTTCTTCAATTCAAATGCTCCAACAACTTCCAGGGATCTTCACACCTTCAAAGAGACAGACCTTCCTGCAATATCTTAGATGTTATATAAAAGATTAATGAAATACTATTCTTGCAATAAGATAACAAGACAATTCAGAAATCATAACACATAAGAGTACAAGTGCACAAAATTGGAAGAAAGTCTCTCTTTATTGATAAACAAGTGATGAAAGATTACAACTAGTATTTGATACAAGTCCTCCTCTTCTAGCTAAGGAACTGAGTTCTGCTACTCCAAGATCTCCAAAGATAATCCACCAACATAAATTTTCTTTATATTTGATTATATCTTAGCCTCAACCCATACCCTCTATTTATACTTGATGGATGAGAGGAGATACACATGTTGACATGGTTGAGGAAGTTGGGAACGTTATGATTACGAGCCCAACTATCCTTGACTAAACTTGTTTTCAATTTTTAATTTTGGATTAGGGCACTCACAACTATTGATACTAGCAAGTTGCGAGTCACTCGCGACTTTCATAAGGGAAAACCATGAATGAAAAGTGTGATCATGTATTCGCGGGTTGTATACATAGCTTCCCGTGAATGGAACACAGGTTTCAATGGAAAGAGTCACGAATGCACCTAAATATTCTTATAGAAAGTAGGCAAAGTTGACAAGATGATGATGTATGAAGGTCCATGCACATATATATGGTTTTGGCCATTTCCATCCATTTTGTCATTTTGTGTACCGACACATTGAGTTTCATACTCAGACGGAGAAGTGCCATTTCACAGTATAACAGATGCCCCCTAATGTATGAGGTCCGAGGGAAGTGATGGCTGAAATACATTACAAACTTTTTTGTTCCAGAACTCAGTTACAGATAGGTACATGAAACATAACATATCAAATTTATGTACAAAATCATATTTGAGGATGCCATGTTCAATAAAGAGGAAAACTAGCTCCTTTACAATAGTGGATTACATCATATGATACAAGCAACAATGCCACGTATGTATTACAGTGGTGGATCAAAGCCACAATATACAATGATGAGTCTTCAATATCTGGAAGTAGTGTTATTGAACATAACACAATCTTGCACAACTTAGTTTATAGATGTTTGAACCTAAGGTCTTTGTCCAAATCCATAGTAACCAGTACAATTCCTACCATGTGAATAGATGGTTTGAAGTTAAACATGGAAGGAATTCAACAGAATGTTAGTGAATAAGTAGTGTTGAAAACTGAAGCAAAGGAATTCACCAATATGGATAGTGAATCCTAAGGTACTATCTTCGAAAATCTAGGTCTTCATCTTTAGGAGATGCTGATGAGAAACCGTGATGTGAGGAGGAAGGCAATGAATCCTTCAACATATCAAAATATTAACTAGGAGACTGGACGAGGGAAGGTAGACACAAGGAATTCTCAAAGATGATAATGATGGGAATCAGGATGATCTGATAGAGGTACAGATCCTTGAATAGTGAGCACGACACAAAGATGACCCAAGGAAGCTTTATACTTTCATATAGAACAACTAGAATTATCTGTCATGTAGGAGACATGATCAGATTCCCCATGTATAAAAGACAATTGTAGGAGTAAAAACTTGAAGTAATAGCTAAGATGGAAGTAGAAAACTGAGACATGAGTATCAAGAAGTTCAGAGAGTGATTTTTCTAAGGATGACATGTTGCCACTGTTTATAACCCAAAGAGTGAAATTCTTCCTTACCTTTCTTGTTAATTTTAATGAGTCCAAGAAAGTCAACTTGAGTCTCTCTTCATTTTTGAAAATATCGAGGAGGAGAGAGAATAATTCTTGATATGTCACTGAATTGTGGATTTTATAAGCTTGAACTAGGATATGCTCATTGGTGTTTTCATAATTTTGATAGTCTAAAAAATCAGAACAAGACTCTAGGCGGTGCTTTTTTGTCCAATTTAGTCTCATGAGGCTGAAAAAGTATAAAACAATCCACATAAGAACTCTTTTGGCTCCTGAAGGACTAAGGTATACCTTTTTCGTACTTAGCCGACAAGGTTCAAAAAATGGGTAAACTATCATCATACCAACGCACCTTCAAAAGCAGCATATAGCCTGAGTTTAACGAGTGTGAAGGAAGGCAAGATCACTCGAAAAGATCCATTTGATTACGAGAAATGTGGCTTACAACAGTAAAATCGATGCTTTTTTCTTTATGTTTTTGTGAGCATGAAAAAGACATAAAGTACGCTTGTAATATTTTTCATGTTTGGGTCCAGAGCACAAAAAAGAGAAAACTAAGCTCATACTAGGTGTTCCTTTTCCAAAAATTTAGTCCCTCATGTCCGGAAAAGAGATAATCTTGTTCTTGAATATACTCTTCTCAATTCCGGAGAAAAGATAGTATTCCTTTCGTGTAAATAATATACATGGTCCAAGAAAGAGAAAACTTACCACCGATGTAGATGATCATTCAATTATTATTAATGAGTTTGAATGAACACGTTTACTTGGTTGTCCAGTCTGTTTTGAGGAGTCAGACCAGGGACTAATGAAAACTCCATAAGGTAGGGGAGCCTTATAATCGAGTATAGTCTATAAAAATATGCAAAATGAGGCTCATTTTTTCATGAAAAACAACTAAGAAGGCTCCCACAAACCTACCACAACTGTGGCATGGGTACCAAAATACAATAAGATGTTATAGACTAGGGTAACCCATGTAAAGGAGGCCCTATACATGGAGGAACGATGATGTGTACAAGGTAAAAGTGGTTATACACCATAGTCCATGGATGCAAAAGTGATATTAGGGATAAGCGGAGGATAAGGTGTGAATGCAAAGTTGCAAATGAAGACCAAATCCTACCCTATATGCAATGGAAAATAACTTTTTTATCATCCAGGACTTGTTGGACAATGGGAAAAAATTTAAAATTTTTACTATAAAAAGTTCAAAACGAAAAATAAACATACCATTTGGAATTTCAACTACATTTGGAATTTTTACCCTCAAACTCTAACTGATTGGTGTGGACAACCCAGTGGAAGAAAAATAAAATCCGTAAGTTTCAAGTTGGTGGTCTCTCCCTGCTCTTCCTTTTGATCTATTCAAATTTTATTTTTGATGCAACATTTGGTGGTTTTATGCTTTCCCTAAAAGCATCCCAGGGCATTCACGGGTACCCTTCTTTAGACTCATGATTGTGAGTTTTATTCGTGGGTTTCCTGTAGTGCAACCCACGTGTGTTTCGTGCTGTTCCTAAAGCACAGTAGCGAATACTGCGCGAGCTCCATTTTTTTAAAAAATGAATAAAGAAATGCATTTTGTTATGGATTCTAATGAAAGGAATTTTGGTTTGGAAGGCCACCATGGTACTGGAGTGGAGAGAACACGAAAATGAGGACATGGATTGAGATTCCATGCAAGATGTCCCTACTTTATAAGCTTTACAAAGAAGTGGCTTGTTAAAGTTTTATTTCACTTCAAATATGCGCTCTCAGTTTCGTCTTTTGGAAACTTTGGTAAGTTATTGGGATCACGAACTTGGGATGTTCAACATTCAAGGGGAGACCTTGGAATTGACCATATATGACATCTATTTTATCACGGTTCTATCGGACAGGGATACACCTGTGAACTTGGAGGGGACTGGCCAGGGTGGTGACCCTCTAAGTGTAGAAGACTACGTCGACACCTACTGTTTTCTTGGTACACAGAAATCAAGGACACAAGTCTCAATTTCATGAATTTCAGGATTTCCCTTGAAGGTCATGGTAAGCACAGTCGCTAGAGTAGCAGGGTCATCACATTGCATCTAGAAACATGTAGTCATATGCGATGGTGGTAGAGTGCATGCAGGGGATTGTTTTTTGACTCGTGCTCAGGATTGATCCCGATAATGAAGAAACAACTATCTGATTGTAGGAGGATTCGAAGGAAAAACTTTGGCTATGCAAGTATTCTAGTTTCATTTTTCTTTGAGAGGGTTCATGCCCTCAACCCCGCGGTGAGCTTACCCCCTTACCTCACCAGTGAGCCTTGACTCATGCAGTGGGGATGCATCTTCCTACAACAGGGTGGTAGTGATGCGATCCAGAATGGTAATGATGACGACTTCTACTCCTAGTGGAGTAGATAGGTTCCTGCTCTGGAGCAGTTTCCTTATGCTGGACTAGATTTTCGTGGGGATCCAGAGCTCATCCTCCCTCTTAGAGGAGCATGGAGGGAGATAGGTATGTATTTTTATATTTTTAGTTATTTGATTTTTATGAGTTTTTATTCATAAAATTATATATACATATCTATACGAGTTTGACCTTGTTTTATGTTTATATGTAGATGTTGGACCCTTCTGCTCAAATGGCCATCCCAGAACTTTTGTGTGGCCTGTGCAGGTTGGTGGGGACAATGGTTTACTACGTGTTATTGAAGGCAAGCTATCCAGGCTTACCCAGGATATCCTTACACTTAGGATGGACCGCATCCCGATGATCATGCATGACTATGTGGTTAGTGTCCCTTCAACTTGGCTATGCCTTCTCATAAGGGTGGCTAGGGACGTATTACATTATAGGGAGGCTGAGGATCAGGCCTAGAATTATGCATATTACAAACTATGATCTTATTTTTTGTATATTGATAAAATTATGACAGGATCTTCAGATTCGACTCACTGTATCTATGGACATGTATATATATATATGGTTATATACATGTGCCTCAAATGTGTCTGTTATACATTATTTTACAATGTGTGTTAAATTCCAGTCGAGTATGTAATTCACATATGCATCAGTAATTCTATTTTAATTTCTTGAAATGTGAATGTATGCAATGTATTCAAAATTTATTTCAAGTAATCTTACATGTAAAAACTGGCGTAGGGTTTCACACCTGATAATCACCATTAAGTTGGGAAACCATGAACTGTGAGTCAAGTATGACCTCCAAACGGGTGATGCCACATAATGTAGTATCCCATAACAACTCTATGACTGCACTGTGTTCAACCACATTATTAATCACAGGACCTAAGCAGGCACCACCAGAGGAAACCAGTTGTCCTGAGGGTGTATAGATAACCCAGGCGGCTGAAGCCAGATTACAAGTGTGGCGGATAGCGCCATCAACAAAACCTACAAACCACTCAAATGACATATGAAACAACCAAGAGACTATATAATAAACACTAACTAGATAATGACCTATTTTACATAAAAATACTTACAATAATAATACAAGAAAAAGGATCATGCCTACGTGTAATGCTTGTTGATGTAATTGTAACTTCGGAATGTATTCACTTGTATTTCTTATGTATTGTACCCCGATGTTTATTCCGGGATGTGTCTATAATGTAATTGAGTCATTTCATGCCCTGATGTTCCTATTGATAGTTTCTATAATGTAAACAAGTCATGTCAAGTCAATGTGGGTAACCCTCCTATTGGTCAAGGGTTAAAGTCCCCGTAGTTCTGGGGCACTAGGGTTATTAGACTCTCCTAGAGAAGTCGGCCCTAGTAGGGTTTTTTCAAGTCAGGAATTAGTATAAATAGAGATCTAGCCTCTCTATTTATCACACACTCACTGACACTTAGTTGTAGCGCATAGCTGAGGAAGAAGACACTGGGGCTAGGAAGAAAGATACTACTGCTATCGGGAGATCATCTTACTGTTTTGGGTTTTACTTTTGGTGTTGATTCTATCTCTAAGGAAGTTGTGGGGTTTTCTCCATTTATGGTTTCCATGAGGAAAAACACTGTGTTCATTGTCTCTTGTGTTTGATTGCTGTGCTTGTTATTCTCTCAGTTAAAGATCCTAATATAATGCCAGCTTAATGTTAAAAATATAACATGGTATCAGAGCTAACTTGAGAAGAAGACACTATGCAGCTACGGGAACTAGGGATTCCTACTTTGTGGATCTCTCTCCATATATTTTTATCAAAATAAGGTTGGATTAAATCCCCTCCCTAGGGCACATCTTTCTGTCGAGGCAGAATCCAATTCTGAGGTTTTTCAGTTTTGGACCTGACACTACTGTCGAAAATTAGGGCTTTCCATAGAAGTGGAATTTTTTAGTGATCCCAAGCCTGGATTGATATCCTCCTCTAAATCAAAGTTTAGAGATCAAGATCAAAGCATTTGGTTGGACAGAACTCTTAAAAAGAAAAACCCTAATCTGCTCTTGAACTAGCACTGTAGAATTTCAGCTCCAAATCCAGATACAACATCTTGACCTGGTAAGATCTAAATATTTTGTATTTCCATTTGAGGTTCTCAGTTAATATGTCTCATCATACCAAGCTTTATGAAAATCTTGAAGGAGCTGATAACTTTCGAGCCTGGAAGTATAGGATCTCCCTGGTTTTGGAAGAAAATGAGTTGGACTCCTACATCCATGAGGAGGTTCTAGTTCCAGAAGAAGATGAGGCTAAGGCATTACATAAGAAGAAGTTGGTTATGGAAAAGAGGATTATTGATGATTCAATCAAGGATCACCTCATACCATAGGTGTCCTTCCTCAAGACACCTAAAGCTATGTTTGATGCCCTAACCAAACTATTTGAAGGGAAGAACATAAACCGGAAGATGACTCTAAGGAACCAGTTGAAGAATGTAAAGATCCAGAATGAGGAGACCATCCAATCATACTTCACAAGGGTCTCCCAGATCAAATAACAACTTGAAGCAGTAGATGAAGAAGTGGAGAATGAAAAAATTGTGATGACAACCTTGAATGGCCTCCTTAGGTCATGGGATTCTTTCATCTAAGGAATCTGTGCTAGGAAGAAGCTAATCAAGTTTAGTAGACTGTGGGAAGAATGCTCACAAGAAGAAGCTCGAATAGCAGCTTGAGAAGAAAAGATGGGAAGTGAAGATCAATATCTCATAGTACAAGCCAAGAGAGGAAGAAGGGAAAATCATCATCGCCAAGGTAAGCATTCTCATCAGAAAAATAATTTTGCATGAAGGGATCCATCCAAACTCAGATGTTATACATGTGATGAAAGAGGACACTTTGCTAGAAGTTGTCCCATGAATAAGAATGGATCCAAGAAGAAGAATAAATCCAAAGGAAGGAATCATGCTCACACTGCTGAGGATGATGATCCTCCCAGGAAGAAAGTAAAACAAGAAAGTGAAGACTCTTCAAGTGATGAAGAATATGTTTTGATCTTCGCTCTCACAAGAAATGTCACTCAAGGAAGCAAAGATTGGCTCATTGACAGTGGGGATTCCAAACACATGACAGGTTTCAAGGAATCTTTTGAGAAACTATCCAAACATAATTCACCCCATAAGGTGAAACTTGGGGATGACTACCAATATCCCATAAAAGGTAGTGGTGAATCCTCCTACAAGCTAGACTCTGGAAAGCCTATGAAAATGAAGGATGTCTTGTTTGTACCAGGACTAAAGAAGAATCTTCTCTCCATATTGGCACTGGATGCAAAAGGCATGAGGGTTGCATTTGTAGATGGCCAAGTCCTCATGTGGCCAAGAGGAAATACTATTGACGATGCAATAGTAATGAGAACGAGAAGGAGGATTATACAGATTGAAGGGCCATCTAGAACAAGCTTTGGTCCATGACACAATAGAGCCAAATGAACTTTGGCATAGAAGGCTTGCACATGTGCACTACAGAGCACTACCACTTGCAAGAAAAGATGTTGAAGGTCTTCCAGAAATTCAAGCAAAACATGAAGGAGTCTACAAAGGATGTGAAAAAGGAAAGAATACAAAGAAGACATTTCCAAGTAGCGAGAACAAGGCAAAAGGAATCTTGGAAATCATCCACTCTGATGTATGCGGACCAATGTCATCAAGTTCACTAAGTGGGTATGTATACTATGTTTCTTTCATTGATGATTATTCTAGGAAGACATGGATTTACTTCATGAAGAACAAAGATGAAGTTTTCAGCAAGTTCAAGGAATGCAAAGCCTTGATCGAGAACCACACAAAAAAGAAGATCAAGACCTTTTGATCAGATAATGGAGGATAATTCACATCAAATGAATTCAAAGACTTATGCAAAGATTCAGGGATTAAGAGGGAGTTATCCACTCCATATAATCCAAAACAGAATGGGGTTGAAAAAAGGAAGAATAGAACTATCATGGAAGCTGCAAGAGCAATGCTTCATGATCAAGATCTTCCCATGCATCTATGGGCATAAGCTGCCAGAACAACGATGTATGTACAAAACCGTACTCCACACAGAGTACTCAAGAACAAGACACCTGAAGAAGGATTTTCCAGCAAGAAAATAGAAGTCAGCCATATCAAAATATTCGGCTGTCCAGTGTACATACAGATTTTGAAAGAAAAGAGGACAAAGTTAGATCATTCAGGAAAGAAGGGTATATTTGTGGGATACTCTGAAAGCTCGAAGGCTTACATAATATATTTCCCAGGATTCAAGAAGATCGACATCAGCAGGGATGTAACATTTGACAAAGACTCAACTTACAACAAATCTAGAAAGAGACATGCTGAAGATCCCGAAGAATCAGAAGCACCCAGAACTCATGACACAACCATGAATGAAGAAACTCAAGATGAAGATCGAGAATTTTAAGAACCTCAAGAACATGTAGATCCACCTCAGGAAAATAATCCTCACAAGAGGAAACCTAATTGGGTAAGAGAATCTATCCAAGGTGCGGAAAGATATGGGGCTCCAGAAGAGAATCATAGAGAAAGGAAGAGGACCAGGTCCTACTCCGGGTATGTAGCTTTATTATGTGACTTTATCAATAAAGAACCTTTGAACTATGAAGAAGCGATAGAATGGAAAAAATGGAAGGATGCTATGATTGAAGAGTATCAATTGATTATGAAGAATGATGTTTGGGATGTTGTCTAAAGACCAGAAGGGAATCCAGTTGTAACTTCCAAATGGATCTACAAGATCAAGCATGCTACAGATGGCAGCATAGAGAAATATAAAGAAAGATTTGTAGCTCATGGCTTGTCACAAAAGGAAGGAATAGATTATGAAGAAACCTTTGCACCTGTATCCAGATACACTTCCATCAGACCAGTACTTGCTCTGGCTGCAGTGATGAAATGGAAGATACACCAAATGGATGTCAAGACTGCTTTCTTGAATGGTGTAGTGGAAGAGGAGGTGTATGTAGAGCAACCACTCGGTTTTGAGACACATGACAGGGAGTCTCATGTGTGTAGATTGAAGAAATCCTTGTACGGTTTGAAACAAGAACCCATGACATGGTACGATAGAATTGATGGCTTTCTATCCAGTTTGGGCTTTACCAAGAGTAAAGCAGATTCCAACCTTTACTACAAGGTTGAAGATGGAAACCTAGTGATGCTCCTACTGAATTAGATGATTTGTTTGTAATATCTATGGATGGGTCGATTACTGATACGAAGAGGAAGCTTGCTTCCAAGTTAGAAATGAAGGACTTGGGTATGATGCACTATTTTCTAGGCATGGAGGTGTGGTAGAATGCATATGGAATATTCCTCGGATAAGGGAAGTATGCAGTAGAGATCGTGAAGAGGTTCAGGATGATGGACTACAAGGCCATGACCACACCTATGGCATCGAACCTGAAGCTATTGAGTGATGATTCATCATAAGCAATTGATGCTACGATGTATCGTCAGATGATTGGGTCCTTGATGTACCTGACAAACATGAGACCAAACATTTTCTTTGCTGTTAACACCTTGAGCTAGTTCTTGATAGATCCGAGACATGTTCACTTGATTGTTGCAAAGCATATTCTAAGGTACCTGAGGGGTACAATTGATTATGGGCTTAAGTATGAGGTGAATTAGAAGATTAACCTAGAGGGTTATGTTGATTCAGATTGGGCAGGCAGTGCCATCAATAGGAAGAGCACTTCAGGGTGCTTCGTTAGTATGGGATTGGGTGTGATCTCTTGGTTTAGCAGGAAGAAATCTTGTGTGGCACTAAGTACAGCTAAAGCAGAGTATGTCGCAACTTGTTCAGCTAGTTACGAGGCAGTATGGATGAGGAAGATACTGTCTGATTTATTTGATCTCTAGATGGATTCAACTTGTATACATTGTGACAACCAGAGTTGCGTGAAGTTGTCAGAGAACCCCTTGTTCCATGACAAGTAGAAGAATATCAAGATCAAGTATCACTATATCGAGGATATGGTGCAGAGGGGAGCAGTGAAGCTCTGGTATGTTGTGATGGATGAATATATAGATGATGTGTTGACAAAGGCATTGGCTAGAGTGGAGTTTGAGTACTTCATGGAGAAGCTTGGTGTTCTCCAGATCGAGGTTCCCTCCAAAGGGAAGTGATGAGTCTATGAGCCATTCTGACATGGTGAGAGGATTGGTTCCTTCCATGGTCAGATGTAAGGGCTGAGCCATTCTGTCATGGTGAGAGGATTGGTTCCTTCCATGTCAGAGGTGAGTGCTGAGCCATTCTGATGTGACTGTAGGATTGGTTCCTACATGGTCAGATATAAGCGCTGAATGCCATTATTGGAATGGAGGCACCTGGTCAAATACCAGGAAAGCTCAGTCTGGGACTAGGGGCCATTCTGATGTGACTGTAGGATTGGTTCCTACATGATCAGATGTGAGTGCAGAGCCTTTCTAATAGTGGTTGTCAGATGTAAGTGCAGAGCCCTTTCAGCATGAAGGATTGGTTCCTTGCATGGTCGAATATAAGTGCTAAGCCTTTCTGGCATTGGTTGTCAGATGTAAGTGTAGATCCTTTCAACATGGAGGATTGGTTCCTTGCATGGTAGAATGTAAGTGATGAGCCTTTCTAACATTGGTTGTTAGATGTGAGTGCTAGGCCTTTCTGACAGGGTTGTGGGATGTGTTCCCACATGGTTAAATGTGAGTGTTGGGTATGCCTTTCTGATATGATTATAGGATTGGTTCCTACATGATCAGATATAAGTGCTGGGTGGGCCATTCTAACTTAGGGTCAAATATAAGTGCTGGAAGAAGACCTACATGGAGGCTAGGCCTACAACCAACATGAAAAAGGGCTGGCTCTGTAGAACTTCCTGTGACGAGAAGAATCAAGAGATATCACCTGTGATGATGATCCAACAGAGATGTTCCAGACCAGAGATGATCTAGATCGAGTGATGATCCAGATCCAGTGATGATGATCAAGTGATGATCCAGATCCAGTGATGATGATCCAGATTGAGTGATGATCCAGATCCAAATGAAGATGACTTGAAAATGAAGATGACTTGAAGATGAAGATGACTTGAAGATGAAGACGATGAGGACTTGATGATGATCCAGATGATACAGAGAAGAATACTTGTGCTGATAAAGTGTGTCGAGAGAATACCTTCCTAGTTAAGAGCGAGTGTTGATGTAATTGTAACTTCGGAATGTATTCACTTGTATTTCTTATGTATTGTACCCTGATGTTTATTCTGGGATGTATTTGTAATGTAATTGAGTCATGTCATGCCCCTATGTTCCTATCAGGAGTTTCTATAATGTAAACAAGTCATGTCAAGTCAATGTGGGTAACCCTCCTATTGGTCAAGGGTTAAAGTCCCCGCAGTTCTGGGGCACTAGGGTTATTAGACTCTCCTAGAGAAGTCGGCCCTAGTAGGGTTTTGTCGAGTCAGGAACTAGTACAAATAGAGAGCTAGCCTCTCTATTTATCACACACTCAGTCACACTCAGTTGTAGCACATAGATGAGGAAGAAGAAGACACTAGGGCTAGGAAGAAAGAGACTACTACTATCGGGAGATCATCTTACTGTTTTGGGTTTTACTTTTGGTGCTGATTCTATCTCTGAGGAATTTGCAGGGTTTTCTCCATTTATGGTTTCCACAAGGAAAAACACTGTGTTCATTGTCTCTTGTGTTTGATTGTTGTGCTTGTTATTCTCTCAGTTAAAGATCGTAATATAATGCTAGCTTAATGTTAAAAATCTAACAATGCTTCTTCAGTCAGATCTCATTTCTGGGCTCCGAAAACTTGTTCCCATCATAATTAATTAATTCATAAGCTCCCTTTTTCAAAGCTTTTTACACAACGTAGGGGCCTAACAACATTGAATTAAATTTTCCTGCTGCTAGGGGTTCCCTGTCTTGATCCTAGAGAAAAACAAGTTCTCCCTCAGAGAAAACTCTTGGTTGAACGACTTTATCGTATTCATTTTTGACCCAATTTTTATGGGCCTCATTTGTAGTCAACACATCTCTGCATTTTTCATTCAGATTCTCTAGGTGAAGCAAATGTTCTTCCAAATCTGTGGTATTAGGAAGCACATGAATAACAATACTTAGGGATGGAATCTCACACTCAACCAATGTGATTGCTTCCACTCTGTGAACGATTTAGAAAGACGAGGAACCAATAGTAGTTTGGACATTAGTTCAGTATGCCCAAAGTGTACGGTACAAGTACAGAATATGGCAATTTGACTTGCTCATGTTAACAATGCACTTTAGAATGATTTTCAAGGTTTTGTTAACCACCCCTGCTTGTCCATTCTCTTGATGGTAAAAGGAAGATGAATGATCTTGCATAAACCCAGCATGGTGGTCAACTCAGTCATCATGCTATTCTGAAAATGACTTCCATGGTCAGTGACAATCTACTTTGGTATATCGAACTGAGAAATGATTTGGTTAAATACAAAGTAAGCTGTCATTTCTCCATCGACCTTAAAGGTATGCATTTCCTCTGCCCACTTTGTAAAGTATTCTACAATGACAATGATGTATTTGTGCCCCCTAGAAGAAAGTGGGTTACACATCATGTAATCTACCCCCCACTTAGTGAAGGGCCCTACCGCAATGACTGGGAACAAAGGAGCAGGATGTGACCGCATCTTTATGGTATAGATCTGACAAGGATGACAACGTTTTACAACTTCCACACAATATTTGAAGATCATGGGCCAGAAATAATAGACACGTAAAATATTATGGGTCATTGCTAACCCAGATAAATCCCCCCCAGACGCTCTGCTATTGTAATCATTTAGGACAAGATCTGCCTCCTCGTGGGTAAGGTACCAACACAAGGTCAAATATACCCCTCTTCGATACAAAGTATCGTCGATGATTAGGTAATTTTTTGCATTAACCTACAACTTACGTTGATCTTCTCATGATAAGGATGTAGGACACTTAAGAGCATCTGGGAATGAGTCTTCTTCCACCACTATAATCTCTTCTGTAGAGAATTCTGAGATTAGTTCTGCAAATACTAAGGATTTTTTGGATTTAGCAAATTGAAAATCCAATTCAAACTCCTCGAGAATGACTATCCATTTGTTGAATTTTCCCCTACTTATCCATAGGGATAAAACATACTAGGATGGATTTACATCTGCAACCACTGTGGTTGTCCTTAGCAAGATGCAGTGACATAGCATAGACTACTGCCAATGCCAAATTCTCAACGTGTGAGTACCTAAGTCTAGGAATTTATAATGCTCTACTAAGGTAGTAGATGACATGCTCTTGGAGCTTGTCATCTTCCTGAACTAGCACTACTCATATAGTCAACTCAGACGTAGACAGATACAATATAAAATCCTTGGTGTAATCTAGCGGATGTAGTAACGAAGCCGACAATAAAGCCTTCTTTAATGCCTCAAAAGCGAGATATGAGGTTTCATCCCATAGGAATGGGGTGTCTTGCTTCAACAAGTGCTTGAAACCCTTAGTAATCTTGGCATAATTGACTATGAAACATCGAAGGAAATTGGATTTCCCTTGTAGACTCTGCAGTTTCCTGATAGAATGAGGAGGAGGCAGATTTACAATAGCCTTGACTTTCAATGGATCCACCTGTATTCCTCTTTTTGACACAATGAACCTTAGTGTTATCTCTAAGGTTGTTTGACCTTTTTACCTTAAGATCTTTGATTGTGATGTGTTTTTATTTTTAAATTTTTGCTTTGTTTTACGCCTTATGTTTGATTGAACTCCATTATGGTTTTCTTTTACTCTTTTGAATCATCAAAATATTCACTCATTTAAAGTCATGAACCTATGTATGTGCAAGAGATTTTATATTATATATTAGATTGTTAAAACTGGCAACATTATCCAAACTAGCAGCATCTCACGAACTGGCAGCATTTCACTTACTGGCAGCAGAGTTTCAAAGGGTATTTCATTAAAAAGTTTGTTATTTATAAGTACCATGGAATATAAAGGGGTAATGAACTATGGTTATATTCATGTTATTCGATACATTGGTATAAACATGTTTTAAAAGCACCCTTGTCCATGAAATTATGGATTTTATTGTGTCATTTATGGGATTGTACACCTGTTCTCATTTTGAAATTAAAGCACTACATGCAATGAATATTAGTACTGATCGTGGCAGAGTCGACATAATTCATCCTTTTCCCTAAAAATTTGTCTCATTATTTTGCCTAGTACTCTGGTTAACTGGAGAAGGACATTTAAAGAGCCGTTTGTATATTGTCAATGTTCATTGTTCATGAACAACAAAATTAGGGTTTGAAGCATCTAGGGTTTGTTTTCAAACTCTGAAAGATTGTATGTTAAAAGGGACGGATTATATCATATATGTTTCCCTACATCTCAAAGCAAGCGGTTGCAGTAAAAATTCCCTGTTAAAAGAGTATAGTGTGAAGGGTTTTAAAAACGTCGAAGACAATAGAGGAAGAAGATACAGAGGTTGTGGTAAAACGAAAGCCGGGAGGTTTAATTTGCAGGTTGGAGCCAAGCAATACAGAGTGGATAATGAAATTTCCCAGGTCAGCTAAATTAATGAAGAAGGCCGGATGGTTTAACTTCTGTGAGAAATTACAAGGTTACCACTCACAGGTAACCATGTTATTTATTAAAAACTATAGAGATGAAAAGGTTCAGCTTGAAAGCTTAACAGTTATGGTAAACAAGGATTCTATTGCTAAGGAAATATATGTTCTTGCACAGGGGGAGAAATGGTTTAAACAACAGGATATCCAAGGAGATTACAATGAATTTTTGATGCCAGGATTTGAGAATCTATATTTGAAAAACGGTATCCATGTTAGCAAAATGAAGCCAGGCTGGAAGATTCCTTTAGAGATGATACAAAACTATATCACATGCGATGGCAGGTATGACAAAGTGCTTAAATGCCATTTAAAGTTGCTGATGCACATTAATGGAAGTATACAGATCAATCTCCCATTTTATTTATTAAAAATCCTTCAAAAGATGATTTCAAGGGTTCAAGGCCATCTAGAGCATACTGCTCAATTTGTCTATCATCAGGGCTTGATTAAGCTATTAATCTTATCACAGTTTCATAAGGAGGGAAGAACATGGGAATCTCTATTGATAGAGCTAGGGTTTAAAGATAACCCTAAGGAGAAAGGAAAGAGGATGATGGAAGATTCAGACCAGCAAACAACAAGTCCCAAAAAATCAATTCAAACTGTTGAAAAAGAAGGAAAGAATACTATAGAGAAACCCATTCAGGAAGGTTTGTGTCCTGAAGCTTCATGCACAAATGAAAACCCTGAAAAAATGAGTGTTATGCTGAAAAATATAGCCTCAAAAATTGAACTTCGTAATTAGTTATTGAAGACAGAGAACAAGGATATGAAGCCAAGAACCAGGTTAAGAAAGAAACTACAGACAAAGAAAAGATCAGCTCATGAAGATTCCATGGAAGTTGTAATGATAGATGATGCTCTTAGTGAAGAAATTGTACATACATCAAAGGATCAGTATTGTGTAGATATTGAGAGGTTTATTGATATTCAAGGTGTTGCAGGGTCTATACCTGAATCCTTTTGCACAAACAAGCAGGTTAATTTAGATGATGGTTCAACATTAAGGACTCTACAGGAAGAATAAATCCATATGAAAGAAGAAGACTTGGAAATATCTCTAGAACTAAACCAAGTGAAGAAGTCTTTGCAGACATACAAAGAACAAACTAGGTATCTGCAAAACATTAATGAAAAATTGATGATAGCCAACAAAAGACTTCGTGAAGATCTGGAAGATAAGGAGACAGAATATCAGAAGTTGCTGATAATATCTAAAGATATTCTATGGGAAAAATGAACTATTCAAAAGCAGCTTGAACTCATCAAAGCTCAGAATAAGGAGGACAACAAAGACGCTGAATTCGCCAGATTGCAAAAGCGTTCCCAGGTTTTGAGTGATTTAGCTATATTAGCAGAGGCTTCCAAAATCCTTTAGAAGTTGAATTGTAGTTTGCTTTTGAAGTAATTTTGTTTATTTGACAGATGTATTTTCTGTATTACACTTGTACTTGAATACTGTTTAAAAGGGATTGAATTCCCTATTTTTGAGAAGGTTCGATCCATAGATATAGGATCTTATAGTTAGCTTAAAGAAACAAATTTTTGTATTTTAAAGGGGGTCTCTAGATGAGACAGAGCTTGGCATTTTTGGAGTTATGAAGATCCAGTTTTGATCACTCTCTGTATGACATAAAATACTCTACATCTTCAATACAGGTTCTACCTTGATATGAATATGATTATGATTTGTCTGTGTGTATTATGAATTGTGTTTATTGTAATTTATCATGTATATGGTCCATTGAATTCCATTGCAGTGATTCTTATGTTGAAATACAATTATCTTTTATACTTTTAAAAACAGAGGCAGTTTCATTTCATAATTTCATGATCGTAGTTACTTGGATATTGGATCTTGTATCTTGTTTTATGTTATACAGTTCTTGTATGATTTTGTGATTCTCTTATAGCTCTCATGACATACCAGCCTAGTTTTTGTATGATTTTATGATTTTCTTATAGCTTTGATGACATACCAGTTTTCATTTTGACTTCATTGATTTATATGTTTGAAAAATATTTCCTTAAGCTTGAACCCCTGTAGTCTAGGTTCAACTTTAGGGATAACACTTAGTAACCTCCTCGACTCGACGCAAAAAACACACTTGTGTTAGAAAACTGGACCGCAGAGCAATAATAGGTATACAGTTAAATCATTAAACAAGATGAAAAACACATTAAACACATTACATAGAGACACATATATAACAAGGTTCACCCAAAATATGGGCTACGTCCACAAAGAAATTTCTAGTCTAGAAAGATGAAGGGATACAACCTGCAGCAAAACCCCTGCACTTCCTCTTCATGCTCTCATAGTCTCTCTCACAAAATTACAGAGATTGTTTACAATGCAGTTATACCATACACAACCGGGTTACAATGATTTATTTTAAAGGGGGAAAATACCATGGGAAAATACTACACTTAACCTAATACCATGGGTCCGCATAACTGTTGGCCAACACACATCCCTAAATTTTTTCTCAGTGGCTCTGCCACCGAACCCCCGTATCTCAAGGGTGCTTCCCTCGAACCCCAAAGTAGGGGGAACGAGTGTACAATACACCCAGGGTATAAAAATGACTAAATAATATCTCTGGATCTAGAAGATCAAGCTCCACAACCAACAATCTCCCACTTGGAGACTGATCACTCCACTCCACCACTACTGCACTTGCTGGACTATGTTCTGGAACTTGGACTTGGAAAATTTCTTATTTTCACCTTCATGCTTGAAGCCCAACAGAAACTGAGCAGGAGCTCAGTTTCTCTCTGGTTACTCCTTTTGTCAACATGTCTGCAGGATTCTGGCTAGTATGTATCTTTTCCAGTTTTAACATTTCTTGATCTAGAACAAATCTTATGAAGTGATGCTTGAGCTGTATATGTTTAGTCTTCGAATTTGTTAGCTCTCCAGGAAACTACTCTAGGTTGCAGCTCGAGGATGCCTGGTAACTTGAATGTTTTTAATGGTTTTCTAAATGGATCAAGTCAGATGACCTAAAGGACCTCACACACTCAACACATGTATAAAACTCAATCAAAAGATAATGCTTCTAACCACCAACGTCCAGAGGGTTGATAATAAGGTGAATAAATGGAGAACTTACTATGCTGGCAGATTCATATATAAAGCAATCACATATGAATGGCTAATCATAACAAGGAAAAATACTTGCAATTAAACTCATCAACACATAGATATGATGACGACTATCTGGTATTAGATAAAAAGAATAAACTTGAATCAAACATTTAAGCACAAGTACAGAACATAAAAGAGATGGAACCTGAACATATAATGACAAAATAGATTATATTAAATGATAAATAACATGAGAAGCTTGATAGCAATAAGGGTCTAAAAGTCTTCGAAGTTGAACCTTTGATTCAACATAAGTCTCAGGCTTTATATCCTTTACAAAATTTATTTCATATCCTCAAAAGTTGGAACTGATTTACTAAAAAAAAAAAAAACTGTTTTTGCAAAATTAGGTAAAAAACCCTAATTTAAGTGATAACCTATCTAACTCTAACACTTGTTTACTCCTTGAACTCTTTGATAACTGTAGTGATCACTCAAGTAGAGCTATGACCTATTATTTGACAGATAAGTCATGGTTTGTCAAAAGTAGGTAGGGTTTGTGACTCATTTCACCTTGATGGCACTCTCAAAACTGGAAGAAACCCCTTCCACAGGTGCCTTTAATCAATTTTTAGCTTCATAATTCACCCCTAAGGTGTTTGTACCCATGAAAATTGTTTATGTGTGGAATCATGTCTTTATGCACCCTTTTGTGCTTTCGATGGTTAAGGAAGCAGAATTCTGGGCATGTAAGCTGCTGAAAGCTCTGCTTTCGGTGGCTAATGAACAACTGCTGCATTCGCCTAAGGCACTGAAAGCTCTGTTTTCTAAAAAAATTAATGACTCTTTAATCAGCCTTTTACAACTTTACTCCTGACCTTCTGGTACTTCTTCAACCTACAAAATATTTGGAATATCAACAACATCATGGGCTACCTTCGGGTCTTGAAGGCTTATTGTTTCCTCTGCAAGGTGTGTTTTAGGGTTTGGATCCTTCTTCTACAACCTCAACATTCTGATCATCTTGTAGAGCCTGGAGTTGTCCTTCAGTAATCTCAGATTCATTTTTTTCTGCAGGATATACATCCCTCTCACTTCTAGAATAGAATTATGCAATTCAGTATTTTTCTTGGTTAATCTTGCATTATTTCTTTTGATCTCTCTATCTAAGACCTCTAGTTCATTAATCTTCCCTAATAGCTGGTTGATTCTCTAAGACCTAGGTTTTCTTGAGGAATTCTCTGCCATTGGTTCATCTTGACCTTCCCTTGGTGTTGGCAAGGGAAAATCCTCATGTTCTGCTACAACCTGCTCTGTTAGGTCAACTTCCTGCCCTTCTTCTTCTTCAAAGTCTAAGTGAGGTAGGTTGAGTATGTTTCTTTTTGGTGCTGAAACTTCTTCTACATCTATATAAAATCTTCATGGACTAACAGATGAGGTCAAAAATGCCACCTGGAGGACTGATAGGTCATCTTTTGCCTCAAAAATTTGGCCAAACTGCTGAAAACTGAGGCTCAGAGATGGATTTGGTTATGCAAATATGTGACACCTGTGTATAAACCGAAAGAGGTTTTTGTATATTGGTTTGTTGTTGGAATTCGTTTTCATTTGCAGGAGATCTATATTTCAAAAACATGTGTCAAACAGGGAAATTCTGAGATCCGAAAATTAGGGCTCAGAGATGGATTTTATTCTTCCAATCTGAAACACCTATAGGAAAATTGAGAGAGGTTATTTTTATTTGACATGTTAAAATGATGCCTCATAATCACTGTTTTAAAATGATGCCTTTTCACAGTAAAACACCAATTTTGGTGGCTTGGAGCCCCCTGAAATTTCGATCTTAGTTGCCGAAAGTCTTCTTTTGGTGGCTTAGAGACTGTTTTGAAACAACGCTTAGCCACGAAAACTTGTTTTTTAGTTTTTTGAGCGGGTCCTCCTCCTCTCTTCATCTTATTGAATGTTCTTCTGTGCTTGCAAAATTGAAATTCAAACACTAGGAAAGGATACTACAATTATGGATCTAGAGGGGGCTTGGCTCAGTGAGAATGCATGCAGGGAATGTGGAACAAATTGAGGAGAGGGTGCTGATTTTGAGGGGCTGATCAGTAATTGGTACTTGAGTAGTGGTACAGTTAGTTCTGATGAGAACCGTGAGATGGCCAGTGTAGTGATCTTTTTAACTGGGACTTAACGTTTTGTGGTGGTTTGGCTGCAGTCATGGGACTGGTGGAGGGTAGCTAGGGTTTGAGTTTATTGTCCATCACTTCAGTTTCATAACGACCTTTTCCTTTACTAGCTCATGCTTTTTTCGCAGTCCTAGTCTTTTTGGTGGTTAAGTGCTCGATAATGGCACTTCTCATGCTGACGATGGTTGATTTTGACAGATGTACTAACCAATTTATTCTTTCGGTGCTTTCGGTGGTTAAGGTAATCTTGGATCCAGTTTTTATCTACCGAAAGCTGGGATTTTCGGTGGCTAATGAATTGTTGAGAAGTTCGCCTAAGCCACAGGAATATTTTCTCCAAAATTATATTTAAAAAACGTAGTTAATGAGCTTTTTGGTGGTTAATGTATTCCTGGACAAAACTCTTAAGCTGGGATTTTCGGTGGCTAATGAATTGTTGAGAATTTTTCCTAAGCCACTGAAAGCTAAACTTTGATTTTTATGGAAAAACAGAGCACAAGGCATTCCAAATTTATTAAACATACAAAAATATTTCATAATGTGCCTTGAAATCTTCTTCACTATGCAAAAAATAATTTTTTTGAATTTGACCTATTGAAGACTAATTTATTTGGGAGATAACATCTGGCTCCTACTCGGGGATGGGAACCTTCCTGTGAGGTCCCAAGAACCCCAGACCAAATTCCTTTCCTAAAAAACAAAGATTAAAGCTATCTTCTAGTGTTACATTGGGCATGGAGTCATTTGTCCTTTATAACTGATCTGCTACAACCTGCCTGTAGCCCGTTTGCTTATTCATGAAAACAACTGAAAAATGACCTATCTGCTCATATTAAGAGATTATTTTCCTACCTATTCCTACTCCTAATTCTAATTAGTAGAGTCTTATTATCAAGTGACATCATGCTTCCAATGAAGCCAGGTCAGAAGCTGATCTGCTGAACTTATCCTTGATCTTGACCTGAAAAATAAATGAAACCCTAGCATGCAACAATGTAGTTTCAAAGGGTGACAAAACAAACTATCATCTGACAAATATTTTGATATTTATGCTGCTCATAAGTTCCAGATAGTCAGCAATAGGTTCATAAAACCCAACAGGAAATACCTTTTTATGCTGCTGATCTTTTCCTCCATTGATGTCAATGTTGAATGTGGACTGCTCAACCTTTGTCTGATAAAAATGCAAGCTCAACAGATGATATGAATATTTCTCTTCCCCTTCAGGTAATCTGAATTCATCATGATGATATGCTGGCTTATCACAGCTAACAATTTCCTCTTCCACAATAATATCTTTGCAGGATATATCAAAACTAAAAAGATCTTTATTGGACGTTTGAGCAGAATATTCGCAACAAGCATCTAGTTCCTTGTCATAATTTGAAGCAACATATTCATAAGGAGAAGGAAGATCTTATTGATGTTCTAGTTGGAGATTAAATAGTCCTTAAAAATATTGTTCCTCATGGTTACTGCAACTTCCCTTGATCTGCAAATCTGGAAACTGTGAGCTAGCCTTACTGATTTCAATGGTCATTTGACCAACATAAAGCTGATCATTTCCATGTGTAGTTAAAGAAATCAGTTCTTTAGATTCACAACAATTAGATTTAATTATAGTAGAAAAGCATTCAACTCCTTTATTATCCATTTCTAGTTCATGTTGATTAAAACATGCATCATCTTGAAGACTCTTGAAGGGTTGCTGCATATTGTGAGGGGGAGATCCATCTCTATTTATATCTTCAGCCTTATGATGTAATTCATATTCATCACAAAAATTACCAAATATAAGCTCATATGAAAAATGCCTTTTGTAGTGCTCAGTGAATGCTCGGTGAAAATCCTTCAATGCGGAAATGATGGAAGGAGGTAAAGAAAAATACCACTAACGTGCATCACCATACAATGAATACATAAACATCTTCATACGAACATCTTCATATTTCTGATCTAATAGATCCATGCATTCGTGAAACTTGAGGAGGTGTTCTGCAAGATTGTCTTCTTTCTCCTCTTTGAAGACATGTAGAAAATCTCCCCATTCGGACATATCAGGTATTCGATGTGGGAAACTAGGAATTGAAGAGAAGTCAAGAGGTGAAAACCTCCAAGCCAAAAGAGCAGCAAATGCTTTTGACATCTGAATATTGTGGAGTCGCCATTGAATTCGTCCTTCATGGATTCGCTAGGGATGATATCTTCACAAGCATCAGTGATTGAAGATTCCTCAACCCTAAAATTTTATGATTTACTTATAAACTTCTGAGACCTAGATGCTTCAGCAAAAGAAGATTGAAATGGAGGTATATTTGATATAACAACATAAATATCTTTTGAAATACTTGATGTAGCTCCCCTTGCAGCTCTAGAGGTTTGCCTTAGCGAAGCCCTAGCTCTTATTAGAATCTCTTCTGGATCTGAAACAGGTGTTACTGGTGGCCCTTGAGGGTTTGCTCTAGTACCTGGTCTTCTTGAAGCCACCTTATTCCAATGGAGTCACTAGATAGATGATTACAACCATATTAGTGTCCAGAATTTATTTATCATCAAAGTAGGATCTATGTCTTTCCCTAGGGAAGCTGAGCTTCAATCTCCTCTTCCCAACAATGGCGCCAATTTGTTAGCTCTCCAAGAAACTCCTCTAGGTTGCAGCTCAAGGATGCTTGGTAACTTGAATGTTTTTAATGGTTTTCTAAATGGATCAAATTAGATAACCTAAAGGACCTCACACACTCAAGACATGCAGAAAACTCAATCAAAAGATAAGGCTTCTAACCACCAATGTTCAGAGGGTTCATAATAAGGTGAATAAATGGAGAACTTACTATGCTGGCAGATTCATATATAAAGCAATCACATATGAATGGATAATCATAACAAGGAAAAATACTTGCAATTTAACTCATCAACACATAGATAGGATGACAACTATCTGGTATTAGATAAAAAGAATAAACCTGAATCAGACATTCAAGCACAAGTACATAACATAAAAGAGATGGAACCTGAAAATATAATGGCAAAAGAGATTATATTAAATGATGAATAACATGAGAAGCTTGATAGCAATAACGGTCTAAAAGTCTCCGAAGTCGAACCTTTGCTTCAAAATAAGTCTCGGGATTTATAGCCTTTACAAAATTTATTTCAGATCCTCAAAAGTTGGATCTGATTTACTAAATAAATAAATAAAATAATTTTTTTTGCAAAATTAAGTCAAAAACCCTAATTTAAGTGCTAACCTATCTAACTCTAACACTTGTTTACTCCTTGAACTCTTTGATAAATGTAGTGATCACTGAAGTAGAGCTATGACTTGTTATTTGACAGATACGTCACGGTTTGTCAAAAGCCGGTAGGGTTTGTGACCCATTTCACCTTGATGGTACCCTCAAAACTGGAACATATCCCTTCCACCGGCGCCTTTGTGATCAATTTTCAGCTCAATAATTCATCCCTGAGGGGCTGATCAGTAATTGGCACTTTAGCAATGGGACAGTCAGTTCTGATGAGAACCGTGAGATGGCCAGCGCATTGATCTTTTTAACTGGGACTTAATGTTTTGTGGTGGTTTGGCTGCAGTCACGGGACTGGTGGAGGGTAGCTAGGGTTTGGGTCTATTGTTCATCACTTCAGTTTCATAACGACCTTTTCCTTTACTAGCTCATGATATTTTCCCAGTCCTAGTCTTTTCGGTGGTTAAGTGCTCGATAATGGTGTTCCTCATGTTGACGATGGTTGATTTTGATGGATGTACTAACCGTTTTCTTCTTTCGGTGCTTTCGGTGTTTAAGGTAATATTGGATCCAGTTTTTAGCTGCCGAAAGTTGGGATTTTTGGTGGCTAATGAACTATTGGGAAGTTCACCTAACCCACTGAAATCTTTTCTCCAAAATTATATTTAAAAAACGTATTTAATGAGCTTTTTGGTGGCTAATGAATTGTTGAGAATTTTGCCTAATCCACTGAAAGCTAAACTTTGATTTTTATGGCAAAATAGAGCACAAGGTGTTCCAACTTTATTAAACATACAAAAATATTTCATAATGTGCCTTGAAAATTCTTCACTATGCAAAAAATAAATTTTGTGAATTTGACCTATTGAAGACTAATTTATTTGGGAGATAACAGAATGAAAGGATGAGTTCTTTGCAAGATGAATGGCACTACGACTATCACTGTACAACCTACTATTCCCCTGCTTCTTACCCAATTATTTCATGAACCTCTACAACCAAATCATCTCCTTACTAGCCTCTGTATCAGAAACATACTCTACTTCCATTGTTGAAAGTGCAACATCCTGTTGCAATTTTGAAATCCAACTTACTATTGTTCCACCCACAGTAAACACATACCCTGTGGTGCTCCTCCTGCTATCTTTATCACCAGCCATATCTGCATCAATATATCCCTATAGAATAGTGTTTGACCCTCCAAAACACAATGCATGAGAAGTGGTACCTCTCAAATACATGAGAATCCAATGTACTGCTTTCCGATGATCTTTACCTGGATTATTCATATACATGCTCATAAATCCCACTACATGTGCAATATTTGGTCTTGTGCACATCATGGCATACATCAAGCTTCCAACCGCTGATGAATAGGGAATCCTAGACATGTAATCTATCTCTTCTTGTGTCTCTGGACACATCTCCTTACTTAGTTTGAATTAGTTGGATAAAGGTGTACTAATTGGTTTTGCATTCTGCATTCTAAGCCTCTGCAACACCTTTTCAGTGTACTCACCTTGAGATAACGTCAATTTGTGATTTTTCCTGTCTCTTGTTATTCTCATACCAAGGATTTGGTTTACAACACCCAAATCCTTCATTGCAAATGATTTAAATAGTTTTCTTTTGAGCACATTTATATCATGCATGTTAGACCCTGCAACAAGCATGCCATCTACATACAATAACAAGATAATATATCTTATATTATCTAGCCTCTTGAAATAAACACAGTGATCAGAATGACATCTATCATAACCTTGTTCAGTCATAAACTTATCAAATTTTAAATACCACTGCCTTGGAGCTTGCTTCAAGTCATACAAGCTCTTCTTCAACCTGCAAACCAAGTTCTCCTTACCTTTGACCTCATACCCCTGTGGTTGCTGCATATAAATCTCTTCCTCCAAATCCCCATGGAGAAAGGCTATTTTTCCATCTAACTGTTCAAGATGCACATCTTCTACCACTACGAGACTTAAAATAGTTCTAATTGAAGTCATTTTAAAAATAGGAGAAAATATTTCATCAAAATCTATACCTTTCTTTTGTGGAAACCCCTTTACAACAAGTCTATCCTTGTATTGCTTCTTGGCTCCATCTTCTTCCTTCAACCTATAAACCCATTTATTCTGTAATGCCCTTTTTCCAACAGGAAACTGAACCAAATCCCAAGTCTATTTTCTTACCAACGAGTCCATCTCCTCTTGCTCCCACTTCTTTCTAGTTTCTACCTACATTGCCTCTTCATAACATTCTGGTTCACTAGAATCAGTCATCAATAAGCAATACACTAAAGGAGAGAATCGTTCAGGGGATCTACTTAACCTAGTAGATTTTCTTACAGTTACAGGTGTTTCAGGTACCTGCTGCTGTTCTTGATTTTCTGGTGCCTTTGGAACTTTATCTTCTTTGATTTCATCAAGCACTATGTACTCTGTGTTTTCCTTTTCCACTTTCTTTCCCTGCAACTGATCTTTGTACATGAAATTTTCATTGAATACTACATCTCTACTCCTAATGATTTTTCATTTTTCATAATCCCACAAACGATAACTAAAATCATCAACCCCATATCCAATAAAGATACATTTCTTGGATTTATCCTCAAGCTTTGTTCTATCATCTTTATCAATATAGACAAATGCTTCACAACCAAAAGTTCTCATAAATAAGTATTTTACCTTTTTACCTGTCCATGCATCCTCTGGAATCCCACCATCCAAAGCGCTTGAAGTCCCTCTATTTATAAAATAAACAAAAATGTTTAAAGCATCAACCCAAAACTGTAAGGCGAACCCTACATGCAATCTCATACACCTTGCACGCTCCATGATTGTTCTGTTCATCCTTTATGACACACCATTTTCTTGTGGTGTTCCAAGGACTGTCTTATCTGTGCGAATCCCATTGTGTGAACAATAACTATCAAAATCCTTGCTGCAGTATTCACCTCCATTATCAGATATGATACATTTCAACATTTTTCCTGTCATATTCTCATCCAAATCTTTCCACTTCTTAAAAGTATCAAACACATCAGATTTCTATCTAATGCAATAAACCCAAGTTTTTCTAGTTGCATCATCAATAAAAGTAACATAATAATGAGATCCATTGAGAGATTGTACCTGAGATGGTCCCCATACATCTGTATGGACAAGCTCTAAATTTTCACTCTTCTTTTGTTTCCCAACCCTGAGAAATATAACTCTCTTCTATTTTCCTTAAACATAGTTCTCATAGAATTCCAAACTTACCTTCTTCAAATCTGGAAGCAGTTTCCTTAAGTGGAGAATCTGCATCCCCTTCTCACTCATGTGGACAAGCCTATGATTCCACAATTCCACACATGTTTCTATGGAAGCTACAGAGATAGAATAATCAGTATTATGAGGACATAAATATAACGTACCTATCCTATCTCCCATTTCTATTACCATTGATCCTTTAGTGATCTTCCACCATGTTTCTCCAAACGTAGACAAACAACCACTATATCCCAACTGCCTTGTTGAGATCAGATTTATTTTCATAGAAGGAATGTGCCTTACATATTTTAGCATCCATTCATTTCCATTATTTAACTTAATCAGTACCGTAACCTTTCCAACAATTTTACATGGTTCATCATCCCCCAATAAAACATGTCCAAAATCACCATGAACATAATCATGAAAGAATTTCCTATTGGGTGTAGCATGACATGAAGCCCCTGAATCTACTACCTAGTAATCACTAGTATTATCTAATGCAAGAATCAAAGCATCTTGTAACACATCACCTGCTACATTTTCTTCCTGAGTAGTCTCTTGCTTCCTCTCACCTTTCTTCTTTGGTGCTCTGCAGTCTTTCTTGAGGTGTCCTTTCTTACCACAATTCCAACACTCTATTTTTTCAAATCTGGACTTGGATATGCCCTTTTTATACTTGTCGTGATTTCATGGGTTCCTTCCTCTCTCATTTTGTCTCTCTCTGCTCTCCATGTTCAACACATTACTTGCTGTCTCACCTGTGCTTTTTCTTCGCATTTCCTCGCTAAGAGTAACACCAACAACATCATCAAACTTAAGAGTGTTTAAACTAGGGACAAAGTTAATTACAGACATGACCAACTTATTCCAGCTTTCTGGCAATGAGCACAATATTAGAAGAGCCCTAACCTCATCATCAAAGTTCACGTTTACAGAACTTAATTGACTCGTAAGTATATTAAACTCATTTAAATGATTGGCAACAGATCCACCTTCCGACATCTCCATATTAAATAAACGCTTCATTAAAAATACCTTGTTGGAAGCTGATGGTTTTTCATAGAGCTTACCCAATGTTCTCATCACGCCCTATGTTGTTTTTTCTTCCAAAATATTGAAAGCCACCGATGAAGTCAGGCACAACCATATTGTTCCCAGCCTTTAAGTCAAGAACCTCCCATTCTTCATCGTTCATAGCTGCCAACTGTTTTTCTTTTTCGCCCAATGACAGGTACAGATCCTTCTGGTACAGATAGTCCTCCATTTGCATCTTCCATAACTGATAGTTTTGGCCATTAAATTTCTCGACCCTAAACTTTCCCTCTTCTGCCATTGCTCCCACTCGAACCAGGAACCCTTCTTTCCTATGAGTTTACCATCCAAATAGACCTTTTGTGATACCAATTGTTAGAAAACAAGACCGTGGAGCAATAATAGGTATACAGTTAAATCATTAAACAAGATGAAAAACACATTAAACACATTACAGAGAGACACGAATATAACGTCGTTCACCCAAATGATGGTCTACGTCCACAAAGAAATTGCCAGTCCTTTTATTACAGTCCAGAAAGATGAAGGGATACAACCTGCAGCAAAACCGCTGCACTTCCTCTTCACGCTCTCATAGGCTCTCTCACACAATCACATAGATTGTTTACAATGCTATTATACCATACACAACTGTGTTACAATGCTTTCTTTTATAGGGGAAAAATACCGTGGGCAAATACTACGGTTAAACCAATAACATGGGTCCGCATAACTGTTGGCCAACACACATCCCAGATTTTTTTTCCTAACTGTTGGGGATACAAACGTATTTTATAATGCCTACATCGTTCAAATATCATACAAAGATGATATGGATGGTCCTTCCTCTTGCAATAATGGGTAGGAAGATCATCCAAGTATGGTTTGACAATACTCTTAATATTGTGGAAGGCAAAATTCATTGCCCGATGGAAGGTAGCTCCGACATTTTACAAACCGAAGTGCATTTTCTTATATGTGAAGGTCCCCCAAGGAAAAATGAAGGTCATTTTATGTTGGTCTTCTTGTTTTATTTGGAATTTGTTATTTCCAGAAAAATCGTCCATAAATGAAAATACCTGAGTACCCGCACAAGCATCAATAATCTGATCGATGAAGGGAATGGGGTAGTTATCCTTTGGACATGCCTTGTTTAAGTCACAAAATTCAGTGCAAACACAAATATCCCTTGTTTTTTATCAAAGGGAACAATATTGGATACCCATTCCGTCAGAGCAATCGGGTAAATGAACCCATATTTCAACAATTTCTCCACTTCAGCCTTGACAACTACCGCTTTTTGCGGATTTACTAGTCTAAGTTTTTGTCAAACATGTTTCACATCAGGATAAGTGTGGATCTCATGCTCAAATATAGATGGATCAATGCCTAGCATCTCATCATAAGACCAAGAAAAGACATCGCGGAATTCCTTAAACAAGGAAGTGTGAATGACAAACTCCTTCGGAGAGCAATTTGCGCCAATATGGACATTTTCAATGATGTTAGGGTTTGCAGAAATATTGATTAGAATAGCAGTAGAGATATTTGCCATATTCCCATCAACAAATACTCCCTCCTCAGGTAAAGGATTAATAAAAAAATAAACATCCTCTTCCAGTCGCACATGGAACTCCTGATTCTCAATTTTGCTTAACTCTAGAAGAAAGAAGGACTTATGGTGAAGGTCTTCAAAATTTTTATCTCGTCTAATCATAGCTTCCAGAATGGCTTCGTCTGAAGGAAAAATAATTTCTCTTTGGGAAAGGGATCCTTCAGGACAACAGGTTGTTGATTCTTGAGCAACTTCCGTGTTTGTTCCATTAGAGGGAATTGGTAAGTTAGGTGTTCTCCCTAGAACAAATTACAAGGAAAATTGATCTTTTTCTTGTATTTATTTCCCCCATCAGCATTGTTTGTGGGATTTTTCTTGTTTTGGTTACCCTCACCCTTCTTCCCTTTCTTCTTTTTCCCACGGGGCTGCTGATTTCCCTTATGAGAAGACTATGCAAAAACATTAGCACTTTGTGGTGAGGGGGTGGCAGTCTTAGCTGTAGATTGCTTCACTGACAACTCATGGAGTTGCTTGGCCAATGCTTCTACAATGGGAGTACTAACTGAACCAACCACGCCATCGACATGGGGTCTAGGATTGGGTTTCTCTTGGTCATTTGTAGACCTCGGGGTCTTAGGGATAATCTCATACAAGAAACTAGATTGGGCATATATCAGGTCTAACTGTTGGGCCCTAAGAATTGCCTCTTCTTCCATGGTAACCCTTGAAGTGGATACAAGTCATTAGAAATGTAAGGCAGTAGACATTTCAAGAACCACTCTAATAAAATCTCAGGAGGTATTGTGGCTTTAATAAGCCTATTTTTTCTTTGCCACTCCTGAATGTGATCGGATATATGTGTTGCCTTGTTTCGTCAAAATGTCAATAACAAGTTTGTACTGGAATCATACCAGACATGGAGCTAGAAGTGATTAAGGAACATGGCTTCTAAATCCAGAAAGTTATCATATGTAGCAAAAGGAAGTTATATGTACCATTTTGTTGTTGTCAGGGGTTTTGGTAAGTGAGTTGCACAGAGTCGCGGCAGTTGCGCAAGCTCACGCGGCACTGTACAAGGCCAGATCAACACAATGGGTGGAAAGATAACTATTTTTTAATATTTAATAAATTATTTGACCAAGTTTTGTCGCCATAGGTCATTAGCGGTTAGAATTTAGTTAGAAGTGCACCTTCAATGTGAAGGTGCAAGCCTATATATAGAGCTTGTTCTTGCAATTGAAAGGGAGACATAGATAGGGATAGACAGGAGAGAGTCATTTGTTTTATCTGCGATTTGTCTGAGTTTTGGGATGTAATTGGTCTCTTGCTGTGTAGAAGAATGATCTGTTTTGGATCTATTGCACAAAATGAATATGACATGACGGTTGTTGCATAAATCTTCTCTTTCTCTTACTGTTTTCTCTGCTACGATATCAATGAGAAGTGTATCGAATATGTTATGATGATGCTGTGATCTATTCTATTGTCTTTCAGTTATGATTTACTGATGATGCTATGATCTATTCCATTTCTGTTATGATGTTGCTGCGATCTCTTCCAATTCTATCACATTTCTAATAAATGATGGTTAAAGTTGTTTCACACTGTTGTGCTGATATTGGTGTGACAAATGAATGATGCGATTTGTTAGATCTGTAGCGATGAAGATAGATTATGATCATTGTCTTAGTTCTGTAATCTGATATTTATGCTGCTTTACCCATCGGATTCCATATCTTCCCTTCTCACTGCCAGAAACTTGGTTCCGACAACTCTCCCTTGAACATCTCGGATGAGACTTCATCCACTCTGCGGATGTTGCTGGGCAGGGTAAACCCTGTCCGGGACAGTGCTTAGGGAGATCGCGTTGGTTGGGCATTGTCAGAGTGAGAACCCCTGTCGATGAGGATTTGTTGGTGGGTATTCACCAACAAATGGTTCTGTTGTCAGGACCGAGTTGCGATTGAAAGGAGGATATGTTTTGGCATCCAACTCGTCCGGAGATTGAGGGGTAGTTTGGTCTAAAATTGTGAGAGTTTGCTGAAGCCGAAAATCAGAATTCGAAGCTGTCGACAAGTAATTGGTTGGAAATATATATTCACAATGGTCCTCATGAATGGTTCTTCTGTGAGTTTCCTATTGTCTTGTATGAGTGGCTGGAGAATTTTACTTCTAAGAAAACCAACTTCCAAGGAGGAGAGCCGAATTCCTGGACTTCAGAATTGATCCATGTGGGTTGTTGAGGTGTGATTGGATAGTATCCTGGAGGGCTACATTATCGAGTTTGAAGTTGATACCAATAAATCCTTTAGTGAAGCAAAAAGGGAGTTCTTCAACGGATCGCGAGGTAGATTTTTGCTGTCTCTGCAACTATCTATTAAACAGCTTGTCTGCGAAAAAGGTATTCTGAAAATGGACCAGGAGTAGTGGAACTCTGGTGTGCGGAGGATGTAGGAACCGCGACAAAAGGGGGGAGACACATGGAAAGGTATGGGGCAGATGGACATGAGTTTTGGTGAAAGTGTGAAGGTCGCTGAGGAAACAAGTGGTTGTATAAGAGGAGGAGCAAGGTTTTGAGAGAAGAGGGAGAGGACGGGAGAAGGTCCTACTACGATCGAAGTGCGATACCATGAGGAACAACCACATGGGACAAAGAGACATTTCAGTGACAATGAGGATGACCAGGCCCAGGTTATGCCCATAAGGACGACAGGATCAAACCCCAGTAGTAATGTGTCCATAGCTCCACACACTACTCCACCACCATGAAGAAACGTGCATTCTACGTCGACTTGCCCGACATGTCAGCAATCGTCTAGAATTAAAGTACCAGCAGGAGGAAGAAGGCCCAGAATGGTGGGTGACAAAATGAATCTACCATTATTTCATGGAAATGACACCGATGACCCAGAGCAATACTAGTTCTTGTGTGAGGCGATCTGGACCGCTCGACAGACTGTAGATGATGATGTCAAGAAAAGCCAGCTAGACACCACCCTCAGGGATTGTGCGCTGGAGTGGTACATGAGATTCATGCAGGTTCCTCAGGGAGGTACCACAAAAACATTGGATGAGATCTGTACAGGGTTATTTGAAGAATTCAAGAAGCCATGGTCTGAGGCTCAGTACATTACTGAGTAGAAGGAAATCAAGCAGTTCCCTAATGAAACAATTTGGGACTTTGATCAACGGTTTAAGATGTTGATAGCTCGAGTCAACTTCTAGATGAGCGATGTTCAGCACAAGGAGTGGTTCATCACTGTTCTTGTCCCACATATCAAACAACCACCAATGCAACAAAATATTGCGACACAGAGCGAGGCTCTGAAAACTGCAATGAAATTGGAGGCATCGCCAGTAGGAGAAACCACGGTCAGAATTAAACAGATTCAAGCACAGTTGGCCAATATGGCACTCCAACTGTAAGATATCAAGAAGGCCAAGGAAGATCATGATGACCTTTGTTGCACCCAGTTTCATGTAGATGGACATACCAAGGATACATGTCTGACGTTCCAAAATTATTTGCTTTCAGGAGCTCCGAATCCATTGAGCTGCGTTGGTATACCATGGTGTCGCATATGTCAGGTATATTGGAATTGACATGAGAACTATGAATACATGAAAAATATGGTTACCAAGGCATAAAATATGTATTGTACCTTTTGTCGGTCAGTAGGACATGATGATAAAAACTGTCGAGCTTATGATTTGATCCAAGAAAGGACATATGATTCATATTTTTTGAAAGGTGAGGACCCCCAGGAAATGAAAGCGTAGCCATAGATGGTACAAATAGTAGTGCAAGTCCAATATACATCACTGCCCCAGATGCAATTTATCCCAGCGCAACCGCAACAACAGTTTACAGCGTATCCACAGTTTGCACCTCAGCCGCAACTTGTAGCATAACTGCAGTATGCGCCATGACCACAATATAATTAGGCACTGCTCATTTAGTCTTAGCCACAATATTTTCAAGCTGTGCACTATGTCTAGTAGCAACCAAACCCACCGTAACAGCAAATGGCCTAGCCTCAGTTTCAGCAAGGAGGAGTTCGAGGAGGATTCCATGGAGGATTTAGAGGACGAGGAGGAGGATTCTGTCGAGGAGGAGGACAAGGTCAAGAATCAATCCAGTGTTATACCTGTGGAGTATTCGGGCACTATCAGAGGGAGTGCCCTCATGTGCAGTGTACATACTGTTCGACCAAAAACATAATGTTGAAAATTTCCCTCAACTGATTGCAAAATGGCAGGTTGGAAACATTCCTCAGTTACAGAATGTGCAGCCTCAGAACCAGCCAACATTCCAAGTACAGAACCAGCCGTTAATGCAGAATCAGATCCCACCACAGACTCAGATTCAAAACCCACCACAGACTCAAACTCAATCATTGAATCAGAACCCACAATTGAACCTGAATTAAGGGTTAAAGGTTGCGACAGGTCAAGCTGAACCATGAACGAAGGATGTTGACGTTGGGGTTGTCACTCGCACCGGTGCGACGACTAGAGAAGATGGACCGCGGAAGCAAGTTCGTCTTGCTGGAAAGAAAAATGTAGCATTTGATATTGTGATAGAGAAATGCACCTTCTTCTAGACCAAGCATGCAATCGAGAGAAATCCGGGTAAGTTACCGATTATTGACATGCCATTTGCTTTTGATCCATATGTAGAGGCAGGACCATCGCGGCAGCATGGTACCTTGCAATAGTTCTTTGAGAGTTGTTTGTCATTGGAAAGGGACCCCGAATCCCTTGTTGAGCTTGAGACATTATTGTACCACTAGGATAAGGCAGTGAAGGATTCTGCAGTGAATTCTTTGCAAAAGAGGAAGACAGGCAAGGAGATGAGGATGAATATCCAGATCGGAGATTATGAGGTTGACTCAAGTATTCTGGATCTTGGATCAGATGTAACCATTTTGACCAAGAAAAACTGGTAGTTAATGGGGAAGCTAACCTTGGGATGGTTGCTGGTGCAGATGCACTAGTAAATTAGGAAAAAGTTTAGCCCATTGGTCGCGTCTCAAACCTAGTTGTCGATATTGAGGGTATGAAAACACATACTGATTTTGACGTGATAGAAGTAGTTGAAGATGGTGGTTCTTATCCTGCACTGCTAGGGATTGGATGGGTTAATGATAGCATGGAGGGTATCAATTTCAAGAAACGGGTCTTGAAATTTGAGAATCAGGATGTCAAGGCCATCGCTTCCATGGACCCTCAGGAAGGATGCCGATATATTGAACCAGTGAAGGATGAAACCGGTAAAAATTGGGATCATGCTTATAATATCTCTGAAGACTATATACATCCTACCTTTGATGGAGAACTTGGATGGTGCAGTGCTAGTTCTATGTCCTTTGATTCTGACGATGCTCTGGAAAATTGGTAGAATAGGTTGCATGAAGTGTCATTCAGGAAATGTGGGTTGATTACACAGTCTCTCCGCCGTGTCACGACTGAGATTGTTGAGTTGCCAATTTATGAAGGGCTGCTAGCGTTATCATAATTCCTTCGAGAATTTGAAGAGAAAGTATTCAAGCCCCAAAGGGTATTGGTCCTATATGTAGCACTGAAGGCTACCCTGGCCCGATGGTGGGTGACACACAAGCAGATGGTCCATGACTGGGAATAGTGTCGGAGATTGATGATGGTGTGCTTCATTGATTCAAAGGTCTATCATGCTGGGAGATACGATGGGTGGAATGACCCCACCAATCATTTGATAGAATGTCAAGCCTTATGGGAATCACAACCCAAAGATGAGTGGGTCCATGATTTTTTTCACACTCTGGATGAGATGACGAGATCCTAGTATGTAGCAACAGAATTGCGCAGAACCATAACCACTTGGGAGGAGTTGTCCGTTTGATTTACGTAGATGTTTAGTTTCTGGGATTCCAACCCAGAAGTTCATAATGCATTGCAAATCATCTGTGACACAGTGTTGAAAGTCATCCCTGTCGCATACCCAGTTGATCCACATGCACACTACTCGATACAATCCCTGATGACATGCTACAGCCTGTTTGGGGAACCCAAGGAGGATGACAAGTTGCAGAATGTTAATATTCTGGAATCAGAAGGAAGCCGTGATGTCACAGCACTTGACATACTGATGGATTCAATGAGTTAGCCATTGAAGATCAAGAAAGTCAACATTGGGTTGGAAGAGAACACAAAGTTTGCCAATGTCAGGGACTACTGGGACGAGGAGACCCATGGACCTAATGCATGAATTCTAGGATATTTTTTCGACACAGTTTTTAGAAATGAAGGGGATATTAGGGGACCTATGTGAGATGAAAATCCTATTGAAAACATATGCAAAACCTGTGCGACAGAGGCTATATCGACTGAACCCATGATACAAGGACCATGTGAAGGCTGAGATAGACCAGATGTTGGATGCTGGGATCATCGAGAATGTAGAAGAATCAAAGTGGATAAGCCCTATGGTGGTCTAGGATAAAAAGACCAGTGAAATCCGCATTTGTGTCGACCTAAGGAAGTTGAATGATGCATGCGTGCATGATCTGTCCTCGACTCCTTTTACAGATGAAGTCCTTGAAGGAGTAGGTGGTCAGGAGATGTATTCCTTCATGAATGGTTTTTGGGGTACCACCAGATCCGAATTGCAAAGGAGGATCGCCATAAAACCATGTTTGTCACTGAATGGGGCTGTTTTCAATATACAGTCATGCCTTTTGGGCTGAAGAATGCACCAACAATATTTTCTCGGGTAGTTGTCACTGTGTTTAAAGACCTTATTAAACGTTTTTGCAAGTATATATGGATGATTAGACCGTCTATGGGATAATTAGGGACCATCTTAACAACTTGCGATTGATGCTTGAATGGTGTCGACATCATTAGATTGCATTAAATTCTAAGAAGTGCATTTTCTGTGTGCCGTTTGGAATGCTACTTGGACACATAGTGTGTAAGGATGGTTTGTTGGTTGATCCAACAAAGATTGCACTAATTCTTTGTTTTCCTCCGTTGATGAATGTGAATATGCTTTGGGAAACGCTGGGGAATATGGGATACTATCGCAAGTTTATCAAAGAATACACTACGATTATTGCCCCTATGGAGAAGCTGCTAAAAAAGGACACTGCATATGAGTGGACTCAAGAATTTCAAGGAAGTTTCGACACATTGAAGGCCAAGATGGCCTTTGTGCCCATACTAGTTTTTCCTAATTGGAATAAGGAGTTCCATGTCCATGTCGATGCCTCGTTTGTTGCGTTGGGGGTTGTGTTTGCGCAACCAGGGGAGGGCGACCTGGATCACCCAATCGCATATGATAGTAGAAAGTTGTCATTTGCTGAATGAAATTACACAACGACTAAAAGAGAAGGCTTGGCGATGGTTTATGCCTTGCAAAAGTTTAGGCACTATTTGTTGGGCGGACATCTCAAGATGTTCATCGATCATTCTGCTTTGCAATACTTAGTCAATAAGCCTGTGTGAGGGGGAAAAATTTGTCGGTGGCTACTTCTGTTCCAGCAATTTGACTTTGAAATAGTTGTGAAACCAGGACGATTGAATGTTGTCCTTGATCACATGTCTCGCATTGAGACTGACGAAGAACTGACCAATATTGATGATGTATTTCCAGATGCGCAACTGTTCCATGTCGCAATCATAGATGATCACTATGCCCCAATCATTTAGTTTTTGGCCATTGGTGTTGCCCCTGAGGACATGTCAACTAGTCAAAAGAAGCAACTGGTAGTAAAGGATTCCGATTTCTAGCTGATTGCTGGGAAGTTATATAAGCTTGGACCAAATGAAATCTTATGACGGTGTATCTTACCGCATGAGCAGGGACCTATTCTATAAGAGGCACATGCAAGAATCATGGGATTTCACTATGGAGGAAGGGCTACTACAAAAAAGGTGTTGTGCACTAGGCTATGGTGGCTTATGTTGCATAATGATTCCACATAATATGCAAGGATCTCTTATGTTTGCCAATGTGTCAGTAAACCATCGCGGCGGTATAAGATGCCGCTAGTGCCGCAGGTGACTTTGCAACCTTTCGATAAATGGTCCTTGGATTTTGTGGGTCCTATTAATCCATTAGGGAAGAGGACTAGGGCATGATACATCATTGTTACAACCGACTATCTGACCAGGTGGGCGAAAGTTGCACCGATTATGGATTGTACTGTTACGACAACATCGAGGTTCATATTTGAAAACATTGTGACATGGTTTGGGTGTCCCTGGATCTTGATGAGTGACTAGGGTAGTCACTTTATCAACTGTACTATGATAGCACTAACTAAGGAGTTGTAGGTGCAACATAAGAGGAGTACACCATACCATCTGCAGGTGAATGGGACTGTCGAAGTGTTTAGCAAAATTTTGGAAACAACACTGACAAAGGTATGTAATTATAATTGCGATGACTGGGAATTGAAAATCCCAATAGTGCTATGGGAATATCGCACTACTTGCAAATGGCTGACAGGACAGACACCATTCAAGCTGGTATATGGGAAAGAGGCGGTCATGCCCATGTAATACATTGTTCCTAGTTTGCACATCGCTGCAGTGATGGGCATGGATGACGCAGAAGCATTAGAAGAGTGCATTGAGCAATTGGTCTAGCTTAAAAAAGACCATTTTATTGTAGAATTCCACTAGCGAGTTACGAAGGATTGACAGAAGGTGTGGCATGATCGCCACATTAAGAAGAAACAATTTGCGGAAGGAGATTTGGTGTTGTTATATGATAGCAAGTTCATGAAGCATCTAGGTAAGTTACAGATGCACTGGTTAGGACCATATCTTGTTCATTCAATTACTTGTGGAGGTGCAGTTCAGTTACAACAATTAGATGGTGCGGTATTTTCGACGCTCATCAATGGGAGTCGCTTAAATCCCTGTAGGATGGGGCCAGAGCTGCGCATTGATTGAGGCACTGTGAAAATAATAATAATAATAATAATAATAATAATAATAATATATTTCTATCTAGTAGCAATGTGATCCTAGGGGATGAGTCTGCATAAGGATAGGAATTAGTAGCGATGGAAAGGAGATCACGGGTGATAGCTGTAAGGATGTGGGTTGGTCAAATCAGTAATAAATGCAGATAGTTAAAACAGTTAGCTGGTGGCGCTTGTTGAAGCGATGCGCATTAATGGCTGATCCGACCGTTAGAAGAGTAGGATTGTCAGTGGATTGGGCGTCATTACTATTGGATTTAGTCATGATGGATATCGTAGATTTGGCAATAATGAGTTTGAATTGGGAGGTGCCTATAAAAAGCGCGCGGGACGCAGGTGGAAGGAATTTTTCAGTTGAATGAGCAGAGGGTTGAGTAGAGTGTGAATTGTGCAGTTGTGTTGTGTGCTTTTGAGTGAGTTGCAGAGTAGAAGGCTAGAGTCATTGAGTGCATTGTAAGGTTTGGGGCGTGAGGCATGCTGAGCGAGCTCGATGCAATTGAGATTTCCAGTGAACAAGAGTCCCCTATTCGGCCCACGATCGTTGAAGAAGAAGTCATGAGCATGCTGTTTGGCTCATGATCTATCCCCAAGAGAAAGCGATAGGCTCAGAGGCCCAGTTCCACAGCGCCGCAGAAGAGGCACACCCACACGCCGGCTAGAGTGCAAGAAGAAGGGACTGCATAAACCGGGTCGTAAAGCTCGAGAGCTATAGAGTCTACAGTGCCTAGGGGTGTCTTTGTTCATGATATCTTAGGATATGCCGCTCCTATGCATTTGGGAGCAAAGCTGAGGCAGCCGACGAAAAATCAGAAGTATCCACCAAAATTGCCTCCCCTTCCAGAAGGGATGACTTGCTCGGTCGATATCATCCCTGCCCTGATCAGGTTGAAATTTGAGGACCATGATTTGCTTTTACTTAGAGATGTCTGCGATGAGCCTTATTAGTCAGTTTTGTCGGTACCTGGTGCCCCAATTCAGTGGATTCCTCAACCTTGGGCAAGTGGGTTAGACAACTCTGGATTGTTGGGGCTCATCAATATGCCTCATTTTGGGCGACTAAATGAAGCCCATGCATGTGTTAAACAAATTTTGTCCTGTTTTCATGGTGGGACACTTTGGTTGAATACACCCATTCCTGTCACAATAGAATTAATTGCGAGCATTACGGGCTTGCCGAAGGGCGGGGAATATCTGGTGCAGTATATCCATGGGAGGGATACTAACAAGAAGCTTTCAAAGTAGTTGAAGGAGCACTTTGGATTACATCAGGATGGCCGCGCCTACCATATTGATAGCATTAACTCACAAGTAGTGTGTATTGAGGCATGAATTTTGGTGAGCAAGGTTGTTCGGGGGAATCGACCAGTCCAATGCAACTCAGGTGTGGTCGCATGCACCCAGAAATGTACAAAAGGCGTATAAATGAACTAGTACTTGTTCTTGCTTAACTAGTTACTCAAATATGCTCTCATTGCTCAGGTTGGGTAGTCATTTTCATGTAGTTGGCTATTAATTCTCATTGCACTTGTCACCTGGATGGAACCTGAATATTACCAACCAATGGCAGTCGATGCGGTGAAGGTGTGCTGCGGCGTACGATATTAGAATTTGTGGTGGGTTGATGAGCCCAGTCGACAGGTGGACTGTGCAATTCACTTTTGGGTTTATTGGGAAGCGCTGCAAGCCACCACTGTCATAGTTCCTCGATTATCTCCTTATGCAGTGACCAAGTATCATTGGCTCATTCAGTTCACTATCGGGTCACATTCCATTTACATTCAGGCACATCGGGACCTTGAGAAGCAGTAGCTACCTCTGGATTACAAAGTCACAGCTAAAGAATTGGACGCTATTGTTCAAGAGTGGTTGGATGAATGGCACAACCCTATGAGTCAGGAGGAACTTTCTAAGGAGCCGCCACCTGATGCCCCAGAAGAGCTTGTCCAGAAAGAGCTGAGTGTTCATGACTTTGACAATGAGTCATTGATGGACCCCAAGGACGAAGCACATCGCATGCGGGAGGATACTCGCACCAAATGGTTCCATGAATACGATGTGGGAAGTGGTATTCGGTCAGGGATGGAGGACCAACTGCAGTGGCTCATCAAAGCGGTCACTGACTCCTCTGAAGTTGTGACACAGGAAATCCACGAGTCAAACCACGAAGAGTTTGGTGTGGTAAGAGATAGGTTGAATTCCATTTTTGATATTTCTTCAAAGCAGAAATTTGTGAGACATGTGATGCAGGAAGTCCCATCGATCAGCACCAATCCCCAGTCTAGGAGCGTTCAAGTTTCTCCAACTACGACCGACACAGGGGGTGGAAACCTTAGCTGTAGATTGCTTCACTGACAACTCATGGAGTTTCTTGGCCAATGATTCTACAATGGGAGTACTAAATGAACCAACCATGCCATCAGTATGGGGTCTAGGATTGGGTTTCTCTTGGTCATTTGTAGACCTCGGGTCTTAAGGATAATATCATACAAGAAACCAGATTAGGCATATATCAGGTCTAACTGTTTGGCCCTAAGAATTGCCTCTTCTTCCGTGGTAACCCCGAAAGTGGATACACATCCTTAGAAATGTAAGTTAGTAGAGATTTCAAGAACCAATCCAATAAAATCTTGGTGGGTATTGTGGATTTAATAAGCCTATTTTTTCTTCGCCACTCCTGAGTGTGATCGGATATATGTGTGGCCTTGTTTTGTCAAAATGTTAATAACAAGTCTGTACTGGAATCATACTGGACATGAAGCTAAAAGTGATTAAGGAACATGGCTTCTAAATCTAGAAAGTTATCATATGCAGCAAAAGGAAGTTCTATGTACCATTTTGCTGCCACATGAGTCAACGTTCTCTGAAAAATCCTCAATTGAATGGAGTCATCGTTCAGCGAGTTAGAAGAGCACCAAAGGTGGAATGTGGTAATGTGAGCACCTGGTTCCTCACCATATTTTCCTTCAAACTTAGGGATGTCTGAGGGCAGTTTGATGGGTATAGGTGGCCATGCCACATTGTGCTGCATGAGGTCATTCATCAGATTTGAAAAATATGGCAAGTTCAACATTGTCAGGAAAGGAAGTTTGGGCCTAACTAAAGTTTGATATTGAGGAGTTAGGGGTGTGGAAGGACTTGTCCTCTAACCCCCAAAAGAAAAAGGTGGGCCCTAGCCGCTGGTTGTGATGTAGAAGTAGCATTCTGAAAAAGGTTTCCACCCAAAAGCCAATGGATTACTAGCTTGTGGTGTATGATAGGTGGCTTGAACTGCTCTAGCTGAAACTGGAGTTTGAAACATAGGAGCAGGGATCCCTCCACTAAACAGTGAAAATGGAGAGCTCATGAAAGGAGTGGCCAAAACCTAGCTAGGTGTCCAAAAATTGTGACTTGTAAAGGAATTTGTATTTCTAGACAACATACCCACATAAGGAGGCGATGGTCCTACATAAGGAGTATATGGAGGAATACATCCTCCATTCCACAGAAAACCATAGACAAACGAAGTAGATCCACTTGGATGACTTTGTTCACTTTGCATGATTGAAGGAGAAGAAAAATGTGCACTAGGAATCCCAGTACCCACCCCACTAGATTGACCTACTACATTAGAGGGTGTTGAGAGATTGATTAGTTGAGCACTTGGTGAAAGAGGTGTAGTAGATGCACTAGGTATTGGAGCACTCACCGGGGGAGGTGAGACTCCACCACCCAACATGGTTGAAGTTGGGGTAGACATACCCTCTATTGAGCTAGACATAAATGAGCTCAAATGAACACCAGAAACAAGTGAGCTAGAGGACCTGGACTATCACATGATCGTTTATATCAGTTAGAGGTGAATTAAAGTTTCTTGGAAACTTGTTAGCCTACAAGTATTCTATCTCTATTGTTGAGGTTAATTCCTAATTAAGCCTAATTTTCGGTTCACCTAGAACTTTGCTAACACCTGTCGGTTCGAAAGAACTGTATGTGTCAAGTTTCTGTCTTTGAGGTGGCAGTGGAGAATCTACTATAACTTAAGTAAAGGGCTAGGGCTGGTGGGTAACTATCTTTACTCCCTGGCTATGGCTTTGGATTTGTACCTGGTAGGACTGGAAGAGATGCTGGTAAAGCTACTGAGGCTTCTCCAGGTGCTGGGGGTTATAGGTCCGTCCTCTTATATTATATGCATCTGCCGCTTTCTTTGCATCTGTCTCTCATGTTCCTGGTGCTGCTCTTGGTGCTTGCTTTGCTCTTGTTGCTTNTCCAGGGGCTGGTGGTTATAGGTCCGTCCTCTTATATTATATGCATCTGCCGCTTTCTTTGCATCTGTCTCTCATGTTCCTGGTGCTGCTCTTGGTGCTTGCTTTGNATGCCCATTCATGAAGCCAGCGAATAATTGAAGTAGGGCAGGGTTCCAGGGTTCACACAGGCTACTCAATGGGGAATAAGACACAGGGAAGGGAAGTTGCACCCGANNNCTACCCCTTATTTTGGATAACCTGCGACTAGGGCTGGCTTTCGAACAACAAGCTCTCGATCAGGAACCGTACGAAAGGAAGCTACTGGCTCTTTATTATATACGAGNGTGGGGGGCCGTAGTTGCTGTATTTGTTGCCGTAGCCTAGCCCACCCCCGGCAATAAGAGCTATGGTTATTCCTCTTGAAGGCATGAAAGGTAAGTAAGGCAAGGTTTNCTTATGCGCTGCTTTCGCTTTTTAAACAATATTGCATGGCTCCGTTGGCTCACACATTGATGGAAAGTGACGTGAAAGTGAATAATAAGGGCCGGCCTTTTATTTGAAGACGTTCAAACCAATGTATGGTACGAAGCTTGCGATTGGGCTGGCGGGCTGGTTTAATGAGCTGGTACGAAGCTTGCTAGCTTTTGGGCTGGCTGGTACGGCTCTTGCTTGTTGAATAGCTGGCTGGATGGGGTGGATGGGATGGGGATGGCCGGGTGGATCTGAGAGGGATAACCTGCATTCAATTGTCACAAAAACGGACAAAAAGTCCTTTTGAAAAAAGCGCTTCCTTTATTGGGGCACCAACAATATGCAGTATTTACCTGTTCAATTTGCTTTTCTCGTATTGGCCGCCTTAGACCTTAATTGGTGATACCCTGATTCCTGCTATGTGGGTGATCAATTTATTGAGCATTTCTCTAGGGTTTACTCATATATAATGGACCACGCTCCTGTATAGCGGTGCAATGGGCCACACCTAACCCAACAGATCCCTATCCAATAGGAAGGAAAAAGGAGACCGGATAAATATGGCTACGCAGACGGCTTCCCGACCGGGGCACAAATGTATCTTTTAATTCATTTCCATTTTTGGTGCGCGCGAACTGGTTCTACGATCGGTAAAGAAGCCCTGGCTCTTTTAATTCATTTCCATTTTTGGGGCGCGCGAACTGGTTCTACGATCGGTAAAGAAGCCCTGGCAGCTGCTTTCACTTCCTTCGTAGCGAATTGAGATTCCCTTCTTTTTACCTATCCAACAACTACTACTATATGGTGGGCTTGGGGCTGGCTTCATTTCCTTAGCTCTAAAATAGAAGGTTTTTACCACACCACTATTCTTATCTTTAATGATGTATCCTCTTTATCCATAAGGGTTAAGATTTCAATTATTCACGGTAATTCCACGATTGAATCCAGACCAGTGGCGAAAGAGATGGGTAAGTAGGGCCGGCAAAGAAATAGCACCGGGTAATCAATTAACAGGCATTAACAGACCAAGCTCAATTGTCGATGTCCTACTCGCATTAGCAGATGGTTCGAAGTGACTTAGATGTCCTACTCTAAAAAGCTCCATCCGAAACTACCTACAGCAGCTCTATCATAAATAGTTCCAGCAGGAACAGCTCAAGCATCACCTGCAGTTCAAGTTCAAGATCGAGACCGAGTCGGGGCGAATCATTTCCTGTTGCAGAACCCGCTAAAGCGATGGAAGCAACAAAAAATATATCAGCACCCGTAGCAGCATCCCTTCCTTCAGGTAGAGATCGAGTNGTCGAATCATTTCCTGTTGCAGAACCCGCTAAAGCGATGGAAGCAACAAAAAATATATCAGCACCCGTAGCAGCATCCCTTCCTTCAGGTAGAGATCGAGTGCCATAGTCCTCAGCTCCCCTTACAGTCCTAGCCCCTCGCCCGGCACAAGTAGATTGTCTTTATAGGTGCATCCAATGTCTCTCCTTCTCCTTATTAAGCTGATATAAGCCATTTACTAAGTATTACACAATTCTATATGGTTTACCTAGTTAGGCTCAATTTTGGCTTTAGTTTCACACAGCGTCTCTGATAAACGCCGGTATCTCTACAAGCATTTATCCCATCAGCAGCGCGTCTTAGTACTTACTACCTATACCCATAGGATAGGATGGGCCCACTTAGGTTATAATCCAAATTCAAAAACTGTCTAAGTCGAGTAGTACGATGTTCTTTATTAGGAATCAGATTATCCAGTTACGCAAAAAAAGGGTAGCAATACTTAATGTAAGAGGTAGCATAGCTTTAGAACCATAGATAAAAAAGTACAAAGTGGCACCTATAGTGGTATGTAGACTGGTATGATACGACTATAAAGTAGGTTACAATTGTAAGTGCCAATCGTGCCCAAATGATCTCACAGTGCTTGATAAGATACAAATAATAGTTTTCTTAGTTGCCTCAACTTAACCATTCCCTTATGGATANCAAATGGAGGAAGGGTCTGCAACCTTCTTGAACTATGAAGAGGATGGTACTCCACAACTATAAATTTGAATCACACACACATAAAGGCCAACTAAACAAAAAAAAACCAAACAACACACACTAAAAATATCCTAAGTAACACATACACACCAGATAAAAGATACAGCTTCCAAAGGAAATTCTGGGATGATTAGGGCCCAAGTCTAACTAGTGAAGATCGAAGGATGGTTATTTGGAATCTCATGATGATTTCTCTGGGTGTAAGCACTGGAATCACCCGACCGCCCTCTCAAATTTTCAACCAAGGTTACCTTCCAAGTCCATCCTAGGTGCACTGGAAATAACCTTCCAATACCACATGTGTAAGATCCTAGTGTTTGGAAAATAAGGCTACCAAATCTACAACGAGAGTCCGGTGGAATAGTTGTTGGACTGATAATTATGCATGGGAAGGGTAGATAAGCCTGAAATCCTACAAATACTGGCACCTCACGGGGCCCAAGAAGTGGTATTAATAAGACCCTTGAACGCACAACAATCTTGGCAAACGATAGAACAAGGAAGTGGAGGGTTATCTCCTCAACCGAGCTCTCACGTAGCATCATGCTTAACTCCTATGTGAGAGGAGCTTTTCGGATTATCCCTTGTAGAAATGGATTTACCTAAATATAGGCCACTACGTTTGAAATCAAATTGCTTTTGGACAGTTTAAATATCATAGTCCAAAAACTAGCCTAAGCTAGTTGATGGTTGCTCCTATAAAAAGAAAATTACTAATAAATTTTAATTAAACGTTCTTTTTAATGGATGTATTATTGAAGGGAAGTGGAGTGAGATTGAATGATGTTATAGATTCAACGGAATGAAAGCAAATGATGTATCAAATTTTCAAAATGAATGCAACTAATAATGCAATTTTTCTTTTCTTTTTGCAAATTAAAATTAATGAAACATTTCTTTTAACAATTTGAGAAACTACAAGACTTAAATATTTTTTATTTTTCTGAAAAATAATGAGAAAAAAAACTAATGCAAGCTAATCCAATATGACAATTTCCTTTTGTCTTTCTTTTTTCAAAAAATTCAAAAACTATATGCAACTAAATGCACTTTTAAGCAAGCTAACAATCTGATCATATAAAAATGTAAATGATAGAAGTCAGATCCTACAGTGGAAATCTTCAACCAATCAGGCAAAGAAGACTTAAATCCTAGACTTGGACAAAACTATTGACTTAGTAGACTAATATATCCAAAAAATGGAAAAAATGACTGACCTAGACTACCAGAAAAGAAATCAAAGGTATATCAGTGTCCTAAGAGGACTGATAGACACCAGTAACCCAAAAATACACAAGCATTCAAATCAATCAGGAAGGACCTAACACATTCACAAAAACAAATCATACCTAACTTACTCAAAAAAACTTGACTTAACAAGCAAAGGTGAGATGCATACACCCAAAGAAACAGTACAATGCTAAAAAAGAACCCTAAAAAGCACCTACAAAATCAGAAGGAAGAGGACAAGCAAACCCCTATCAGTATGAATTATTGCTACAGGAACTCGTGACTGTCACCAAGACAACTCACGTACCATTCACGACTATCACTAAGACAACCTGCATGTGCAACATAGCACTCACAATTGTATATATACGCAACCCGCGAATACAGTCAAAATTTTTCAAAAAGAAAAATAAATGACCAAGGGACTCTCAGCATGAAGCACTGAAAAACTAAAGGTAAACAATAAGCAAAATAACTATAGGATCAAACAGAGAAAAACTAGAAAGGAAGCCAAAAGAATGGACCCAAAATAGGTTGGACTCCCTAGTGGAGTTGACAGTTCTATTTTTCAGGGAAATACAACCATATAACCTAGGGTCTGGGGTTACCAACATACTAAATAAACTTGTAGACATTCATCTATTTGAGAATTTGAAAGAGAAATAGGGAAGAAAGTAAGTGTACCTTGTTTATGAAGGTTGATCCTAGCTTTCTTCTTCAATCAAAATGCTCTAATAGCTTCTAGGGATATTCACACCTGCAAAGAGACAAACCTTCCTACAATATATTAGATGTTATATAAATGATTAATGAAATACTATTCTCGCAATAAGATAACAAGACAATTCATAAATCATAACACATAAGAGTACAAGTACACAAAATTGGAAGAAATTCTCTCTTTATTGATAAACAAGTAATGAAAGATTACAACCAATATTCGATACAAGTCCTCCTCTACTAGCCAAGGAACTAAGTCCTGTTGCTCAAATATCTCCAAAGGAAATCCACCAGCATAACTTTGCTCTATATTTGATTATATCTTAGCCTCAACCCATACCCTCTATTTATACCTGATGGATGAGAGGAGTTAAACAGGTTGAGATGGTTGAGGAAGTTGGTAACGTTATGATTACGAGCCCAACTTTCCTTGAATAAACTTGTTTTTATTTTTTAATTTTGGATTAGGGAAATCACGACTATTGATACCAACAAGTCGTGAGTCACTCGCGACTTTTATAAGGGAAACCCATGAATGCAAAGTGTGATCATGAATTTGCAGGTTGTATACATAGCTACCCGTGAATGGAATGCGGGTTTCAATTTCAAGAGTCGCTAATGCACCTAAATATTCTTATAGAAAGTAGGCAAAGTTGGAAAGATGATGATGTATGAAGGTCCACGCACATCTATAGGGTTTTGGCCACTTCCATCCATTTTTTCCTTTTGTGTACTGACACATTGAGTGTTAGTACTTAGACGAAGAAGTGCCAATTCACAGTATAGCAATAACTAGTCCTATTGAGTAAACTAACTCAGGAGATAAATTCACCATTCAGAACATAGAATAAATGTTGTTAAGGATTTTAATAAAATCATAGTAAATATATCACTTTTTGAACTACACAAAATTCCACAACAAAATAAATTGTTGCTTGAATATCTCTTAATTTATATTAGGCTTTAGTAGAAAACATAGAAGATAAGGATTTCAGTTCTATGCAAGATGAGGTGATTAATGGAGCTAGTGCAGGAGGCAAGTCAAAGTCCCAGACTCCTCCTTTCCTTCTAATATTCATTTTTTTAATTACAATGTGCACAATTGCTTTGTTGACTCTGGGGCTTCATCTAATGTAACACCTTACTCTGTTTGTAAAAAATTAATTGAAAACCCACTCCTTGTACTTATTAAAATATAATAGTTTATATACCTTATTGGTGGAATAAAGAATGTCTTGATTAGGTTATCTATAGATATTAGAGTATGTTAGTTCATTGATATTGTTGTAGTGGACATTCTTGAAACATATAGGTTATTGCTAAGCATATATTAGTCAAGAAAGTTTAAGGATATTTTGCTACTGACTGGTCACATATGTGGTTGCCACATAAGAAACAAGTGAATCATATTCAGTTAGAAACGAAAGTACACATGAAAATATAGTCAAAGAGTTAGAAGGACCCAACAATCCTATTAATTTCACCCATTCCATCCTTCAGAATTACTTCCTAGAAATAAAATTTGTCTGTTATCAGGTTGAAGAGTTGATTTCTAGAACTAAAAAACAATTCAAATTCCTTCATTTCACATGAATTGACGAAAATGACTGTACCATATTAGGATTCAATGATAGTTATCCTTATAATTGTAGTGTATACAATATATTTTTGGTTTTGTATCTTGATAGATAAAAAAAATTGGACGGTGAAGGGGCAGGATGTGTCCTTATAGACCTACAATGGCACAAAAATTTACTCTCTTGCATATTAGAATTTGAATGCTTCAATAACACTGCTTAATATTCCCCTGGATGCGGGTGTTAATTCGTAAACCATGGATGTAGGGCCTGGTGACGAGGCACACAATGGTGCCTCCCCATCACTAGCCTGACGTCACCCTTCCGTTCGCCCGAAGCAGGGCACCCCCTCCTCATGGCTGTGCTCCTTAATAATCAGATCGTACGTGGAGATCCCACAACAGTTAGAGAGTATAGGGATGTCACCTCCTAGTTGGACCATTTTAACGACTTGTCTAGTTTTAAGCGTTGCCACGCTAAATGCTCAATCCATTTGAAATTCTGTCACCCCACGCATACCTTCTCTGCTTCTCGCATGGCTCAGCTCCCAACGACCACCCTGCTTCCTGCTCCTTTAGTTTCTCTCTATTTCTTAGAAATGTCGTGACGTCAGAGAGGAACCCCATGCCGAGGTTGTGATGGGAGAGGAATTCACACCCAGCACCCTATTCCTTTAAATGCATAAGACAACAGTGAAGGATTTGATATTGAAATCCTGGTCTCCTTATGTATCAAGATCAACAAATAGGAGGAGAAGCTCTCAGCTGCAACATAGACCTCAGAACGTCGAAGAAATTACTCGGTCATCCAGAATCTTTTGGTTTGCCTTCTTCTTCATTTCTCTACCCAACCTCTCCTCGACACCATCCCTCCCCCACCTCCTACCCCTACAGTTTCCCTAGCTCCTTCTTCCCTCCCCATGTCCACTTCTGCATCCATTCCCCTGACCAAACCCCCAGTGGTTCCCATGGACTTTGAACCCTCCTCTCACCCTCCAAAGAGCCGTATGAAGACCTTCTTAGCTAGCAAAAGCACCTGCAATCTGACCTCCCTCAAGAAAAAAAAGCCACTCCCGGTTAAAATTCCTTCTTCCAACAAGAAATATGCCGAAAGTAGCAGAGAAGAAGACACTTCCAGCGACGATGATGCCTCCAACGATGCAGCTGATGACAAGGAATAACTAGGAAATCCAAGCACCATAGTATTTGGGACTCCCATCCTTGAGGAGCCATAATTCAAACCTTAGTTAGGTTTCTTGTCTTCGGTCTTCTCTTTTTTGTTATGTCTCAGGATTTCCAAAAATTTCAGGTAAAAAACTCAGGACTGGTAAACATGTTTTTTGTAAAAGAGTTAAAACTCTTCTATTTTGGATCTGTTTTCACTCATCGAGGGAGGATCCGATAGATAATTTTGGTTTTTCATCTCTCCTTAGGTAGACTGAACCTCTTTACTTTCCTCCTCCTCTCATTAGGACAAATTCTATGCTCTGTACCACTTTTTGTACCATTATTATTTTTCTTCAATAAAATAGTTTCTGAACTTAGAAAAAAAAAACAGTACTGAATATGACGCTTTGTCTAAATTCTTGGAAAGTTTATTAAAATGAAAGTGAAAAATATGAAAGTTTTTGGTGATTCTTAAATTTCCATTAGACATGTAAGGAATACCATTCATTGTCTCCCTTCACACTTGAACATTTACCGAGCTAAAGTATGGCATTTGATTTCAAATTTTGAAGCTTTCAATATTAACACAATTCCTATGAATGGCACAAGTGATTTATTAGCTAATACTTCTTCTCTTTTTGTTCCTTTGAATGGAATATTTTCTATTGAACTTTTATTCAGGCCCTGTATCCTAGATAAATTCACAAATTGGAGGGTATTTAATGATGATCAACAGAGTATTCATTTTCTCGCTAATGAAGATATGTTCAAGGATTCTGTTATTGATGATGAAGAACATGAGGAAAATATGTGAAAATTCATGGAGGATGGGGAATATATTAAACAAAATCTTATACCGAAAGGGGTTCTCACTTTGGAAAAGCTATTCGATATTTAAGAAAATTTTATTAAACAAATTAATGTCAAGAACAATATTTCCTCATTGCAATATGAGCTGATTAATCTAGGAACCGAAGAGGAACTAACAAATGTGAAGGGTCTTGTTGCTCTCAAAAAGGAAAGACAAAGATTCATTCAATTGTTCAAGTGGTATAAATATGTTTTTTAATGGACATATGATGATCTAAAAACAACTTACCATTCTATTGAAAGCAAGCATCAAACTGTTCCAACAGAAACTCGACAAAGTAGACTCAACCTTAGAACCTTTGATACAAAAGGAATTAAATAAATTACTAGATGTTAAGATCATATTCAAGGTTCGACATTCATATTGGGTTGCAAAATTAGTACCAAACATAAATCAGGGGAGATAAGGCTATGTGTGGATTTCATAAATTTGAATAAAACCTCTAACAAATACAATTATCATGTTCTTGCATGGAGCATTTTTTACAATTCATCTCAGGCTCATAAATGTTTTCCTTATTAGACATGTTTTTGGGCTAATCAAGTGTTGAGAGCTGAAAATGATCGATTAAAGACCACTTTTTGGATGAAGTGGGGTATCTTAGAGTACCAAATATTTCCTTTTGGTCTAATGAACACAAGAGCCACCTTTCAATGGGCCATGGCCATGGCATTCAGAGGATTGATTGACCATAATGTTGTTGTCTACCTTGACGATGTCACAGTATTGTCCAAGAATAGAACTGATAATTTCAGCCACTTGAAATAGATTTTTAAAAGGTGTAGGAAATATGGAATATCATTAAATCATAAGAAAAACATTTTTCTTGCCTTAGAGAGGAATCAATTGGGACACATTATTTCAAAAGAAGGGATATCTGTGGACCATAAAAGAATACAAGCTATTGCACGAATCCCTATGCCCATTAGTAAGAAAGCTATATATTTCCTAGGAAAGATCAATTTTGTTCGTAAACGCCTACAACAAATGATAAAAAAGACGTGGATTTCAATTGGACTACTACAAATAAAGAAGCATTCCATAAAGTTAAGATGGCCATATCTATTGCCCCATCTCTGCATAGTCCTTATTTTAATAAATATTTTTTACTTTACACTTTCACGTCTAATCATTCCCTTTTAGTTGTGCTCACTCAAAAAATAGATTAGGGGGATGAATGTCATATATATATTATGAGAAACGAGTTATAGAGGGCCAAAATTAACTATTTAGATATCGATATGCAAGTGTTTTATGCTTTCAAAGTAGTTAAACATTTCAGGCTCTATTTTCTCAAAACTTGAACCAAGGTAATTGTCCCACATCTAACATTAAATTACTTTTTGTTCAAAAGGAACTAGGAGAAAGGAGGGGAAACTATGTCATTGCCATGCAAGCGTATGATCTTGAATTCAAACCAGCCACAATTGAAAAGGCTCATGCAAGTTGTTCACCGAAGTCTCTGATTCAACAAGGGAAAGTACAGAATGTTAGGAAAATGAACTGTCACTTTGTACGTAGGATATTCCATGTATCCCTATGATCACAGACTCCTGGCATCATGATCTACAACAATACCTTCACATGGTGTCTCCCCTAAACATATGAAAACAAATAGAGGAGAGATCTTAGGCTCAAATATGCTCAGTAATAACTAATTAATACCACTCTTTTTCGAACAAACTATGATGGCATGCTATTAATAAGTCTCTAAAATAATGTAGTCGATAAGGTGCTGATAGAATTGCATGATGGGCCAACACGAGGACATTATACAGGTGATACCAAGGCACATACAATATTGAAATCTTTTTATTATTGGCTTACCTTGTTCAAATTTTCCCACTGCTATGCTAGGGGATGCATCATTTGTCATAATAGTGCCAAAAGATAAAATAAACCTTGAAAAACCATTTGACAAATGGTGATTGGACATTATTGGTGAGATTAATCTCAATTTCTCAAAACAACATAACTGCATCTTGATAGCTACATACTACCTTACAAGACGGGTGAAAGTTGTACCCTTATAGATAATTAATGGAGACATGGTAATTCAATTCCTAGATAAACATACCATTACAAGGTTTGGGGTTCCAAAATCTCTTGTTTTTTTATAATGCTAAGGATTTGTCTTCTTTGTATTTGATTGAGTTTGATTTAGAAAAGGGAATCAAGATACATTATTCAACTAATTATTATCCACAAGGAAATGGATTGTCCGAATCCAGTAATAAAATTTTGATTTGCATCTTAAAGAAAACTATAGTTGAACATCAACAAAATTGGCATAACGCTATCCCAAACACCCATTGGGATGATAGAGTTACTCCAAAGAAATCACTAGGAATGTCGCCTTACATCCTTGTGTATGGAAAATAATTCATTATGTCTCCGAACATCTTCCTTCCTTCCTTGCAACTATCACACGCATATAGATGTTTCAATTTCCCTGTGATATAGAATATGAAAAACACCTTGTTGAAGTTTGAAGAAGAGAGTGATAAGCCAAGGAGAAAGTTTGATGCACATCAATAGATTATCAAAAAATGGTTTGATCTTGTTCGTACTAGAAACAAAGATTTTAATGTGGGTGAGTTGGTCTTGAAATAGGATAAGCCACATGAGGACAAAGGAAAACATACAAAATTCCAACAGTTATGGCTTGGCCCTTATTTGGTTGCTAAAAATCTTGGCCTTTGCACTTAGAAACTCCAAACCATGGAGGGAGATCTAGATCCTCTCCCATTCAATAGTCTAGTCCTTAAACGATACTTCACATAGTCTAATTGAGGTAGTCTGTCCTGTATATAAATAAAGTTTATTTACTTTTCAATCTGAACATACTTCTCTTGTTAAGCTTTTATTTTTGCTTCCATATCACATTGCAAACCTTTCTAGGTCCTTCTAGTGGTTGTTGGTGTTAATAGTTAGAGTGCACCTAGAGGAAATTTGGATTCTCTATCATGAACATCCTGAGTCTCAAGTGAAATCCAAATCAAATAAATGCTTATGATTTAATGCATGTGGGGAATATAATATTAGTATTGTAATTTTTTTATAGGTGTTCATACCCATTATTTCAATCTTAAGTGGTATCATTGGAACAACATTCACCTTATTTTCTAAACACCAAAGCATCACATTCAAACATTCTTACAAGTTATTTGGATGTGTATAGTGGGATGCTTATCATGGTGGACCATTGATGAACTTAAAAGAGCTTGCACGAGAATAATAGTTAGAGGGATTCTATGTGTCTTTCGATTATTCTCTGGTGATCTTTGTGCACTTCACTAACTTAACTGGCTAAATACTATGATGTTTTCAAGTGGTCAAACCACGGTTAGAATTCAAGGCATGACATTGTAGAACAAATCAAAATGACTCTACAGACCGCCCCATTCCTTTAAGGGGATTACTGAATCTACTCCCCCATCTACTCACACAAAAAAAATCTCTAAGATACATATAACAAGAGCATTCAGAGGTAAAAGGGTTTAATGTGTAATTTTGTCGATGCTATGGATTCTTATAGGCATCATAGTCCTATTTATGGTATAAGAGATGAGGACCAAACATCAACACTTGTTTGACTTATAATTTATTACTCTATGTAGTTATGCCGATGAAAAGTATACATGGATGTAAGCTTGGTAAATGAACTCCATACTTTAGCTCCTAGAGAATCACCTTGAGATCACCTTAAGTTCACTATCATTGATTCATATATATTTTTTGAGAATCCAAATATATGATCAAGTTGTACCCATGAATACATGGAATTATTATGCTCATTTGGAGGACTTATCTTTAATATTTAGATGAATGCGAATCTTTAGGGGATTTGTACAGAGATAACTAGTAACTGAATGATGTTTGAGTATACAAATTTACAGTGAATTCATGGTTGTCTCTGGTGGGACTTATGGGATTTGATTAAGGTAACTGTCCAAGTTACTAATACATGCCAAAATTTTCTATTCAGAGACTATGGATTCTACCAATGTGTCACCAATTATTGCACCTACAACCACCTCCCCTATTTTCTTCATCTCCTAAGTTGAGATACCTTACATTCCCTTAAGGAAAAGAGGACCCTCCTTCTTCTCTTCAATTAAATCATGTCTATCATGCCAAAACCATGGTCATTGTCCTTGGACAAGTGAAGTATTGTAAAGTTTGGTTCTCTTCTAACCAATAATGAATGAAGTATGATGCCCCATAAGCTAATAGTGATCACTATTATGTTTCGTAAATGCCAAGTTTAGTTGTCTTCAATATTGATCCTTAGTACGATGACCAAGTTTTTTTTTCAATAAAAAAAAACTATACGATATATTAGTATATAAATAAGATTTACAAAATAGTGCGATGACAAAGTTATAATGACACAATTATAGTTTTTATTGCGCCAATGAAACGAAGAATCAAGATCAATCGCTATCATAACTTTTAAGCCGTCGATACAATGTAGCGCTAAGTTTTAATTTGTCGACAAAAAATAGCCTGGCCTAGGCTTATCGAAGATAATAAGTTTGAGAGCTCCGATTAAGAAATGATCCAATAGAAACTCGTCACATAGATTAAGTCTAAAAGTGTCGAGGAGGGACACAATCAAACACTCACTTAAAAGTATTCACCCAATGCATCGCTAACATTAAAAATAAATCCACTGACGAAGAAAATATTATCGCATGAATTAATTGTAAAAGCACCGATGAAGAAAGTGCTTTGGTACTAGGCTAGCGATTATGGTAAAGTAGCGATACTACACATCAGCATCATAAGTCATTAGGCATCGATCTATCAAGGAATTGACTTTTTCTTCTTGGAAAAAAGTCTTGGGCATTGATCTATTGCCCTATATATAAAAATATAAGGTCCTAACAATGATAATGATAATCAATGTAAGGCATGACGAATCGATGTTATTGGGAAATAAAATGAGAAGAGTAGCTATTTTGAGCATATCACTGATGTTAAGCTAAGGAAGATTCAATTAAGGATATTGTTGTGATTGATTAATAAATGTGAAGAAAATCCTATGCACTTATGAGTCCACTCAACTACTTCATCCAATAAGCATAAGGAGGACCATTATAGCTAGTAAGAACTTATTTTCTTTATATCTCTTGAATTTTGACACAGGTAAATATTGTAATAAAATTGTTGAAATCCTAGGGAATTGCTTAATTTGTGTTGAAGGAACCATCCACTTAAGTAAAAGAGTAAATTAAATCTCCCCTATTGCTACAAACCCCCCATGTTTAATCTAATCTAATCTCCTCGCCTTAGTTATATCCTCAAACTAACTAACATCTCATACCTATAAGTTGAGGTTTGAACCAAATACCTCATTACACCATCATTTATTTCTTTCAGATAAGGAAAAAACCCTAATCTAGTAATGCCCTTAGAAATTCCCATAGACACAATCATGAAGATGGTCCCTAGGAATCTCTTATTTCATTAAAGGATATTGTTTTGATCAAAATAGTTTCAAAATAGTGTGTAAGTAATAAGTGGAGGTAGTATAAATTTTAGAACAAATAAAGCATTGTAAACACACCGATAACGCTAACATGCCATGATAAATCGACATTTTTTGAATGCTGAGAGTGGTTTTCAAAATTTGACCCCTAATATAGTAGTAAGAATACAATGTAACAAATAGCTCTTTTCCTCCAATAATTTTGAATAATGACTACCTATTTTTAGAGTGGCTTCATTCTTTAAAACTCTATTAGACACAATGAGAATACGCACTTTGCCTCTACGAACAATGAAACTAGAGTTTTCTGCTATAATTCCCACAACTAAAATGCTTTTCCTATATTTTTTGACCATACTGATTGGTATTGAGGATGATGACGATTCACAGGAAGAATATATGTCTCACAAGTGAACCATGCAACAATCCAAATCAATTTAGGATGTTTCCTTAGAAGAAGAGATGAGTGGATATTGAAAAGAAGAAGTTGTCTCAATCATACAATATGATGATACCAATAGCGAAATGAAGTTTGAACCAACTTACCAGTGGAAACAAATATACCAAATTTTCATTGAAGAAGAGTACCTTGATATTCCTGAGTGGGAGAAATAAGATATGTTAGATTATCAAAATATCAAAAGATCAAGGCTTCACAAAGCAAAAACTAGGCCTGATGTTTTTCCTTATGCTGAAGTAATTGACTAGTTGTTGTTGAAGACATATGTTACTAATAAACAAATCAAGAAAGCTGATGAAGAAGACATTGCTTCGTTCCAACCAATGACCCTAAGTAGTTACTATAAATTCCCAATCTTTGAAATAAATTTAACTACTCAGTGGGTCACCTCGTTATAAATAGATTATGTATCCTTCATGAAACAAATATGGGTAAAAGATAAAAGGTTTTGGTCAAAGAAGAGTGGATTATATAAAATGAAGTGTTTGAGGTTTACCTACAACATCACCACAACTTTGATATGCATATTATAAGGAGAGACCCATGCCACACAATTTCAGTAAGGAGGGTTGTCACTTTTATACCATGTTACATTGTTAGGCACGATTATACTTTTTTAAGATAATTGTAAGAGTCCTTCCTTATGGTCCGAAGTAATGTCAATTTCCTTTTCACCAATCCTATCATATCCATTGAAATCTATCATTCATTTTCCATTTAGAATTCATACATTGAGTAGTTTTACCACATTGTTCTCTCCATAGCTAATGATCAAACTATGAAATTAACTAAAAATTAGTACCGTGAAGAGAAAATGGAATACAATAGAAGGAAGATGATTGTTGTAGGTGAGCATAGAGGCTAGGAAAGTTAGGAAAACTTTACCCACTGTATATTTGTTGATCCATGGATGCTTAAGAAACAATAGATTTATTTTATAGGTAATTATTTGAAATCATGCAACATATTGGATTCTTTTTTCACAGATTGAAGAGAATTGCAAATGTTGGGTACTAGGAGGGACTATTGAGCACAGAAAGAGTAGGCACTCCTTTTTTTGTATGGGAAAGCTGGAGAGAGTTCCATGTATGGGATGATTGAGCGAGATTCTTGTAGAGATTTACGGCGAGAAGATTCACTAAACATGAGAGAAAATAGGCTGGGATGAGAGAGAGTAAATCCTATAGGTGTTTCCTTCACCTTGGTTGCCTCATAGCTTGGCTTGGGGGCGGTATCAACATTTTATGCCCACAATTGGGTGGACAAGATCTCTTACACGACCAATTGTTTGGATCTTCTTCTTTTACAAGGTAACTATTCACCGTTTTCTATGAATATGAATTATTATGTTTTGTCATGTAATGAATAGGATTATTTATGCATGTCATGTGTATGAAAATAATTCTTAATTATGTTGTATTTTATATTCATGCACCTGCACATGTAATTCTTAAAATCTTGGTTCTTATGTATGATTTAATAAGTTAAGAATTCAAATAATAGTCTCCATTGGGCATAATTTTGTATAAGGGACTTCATAACTACTCATATAGAGGTTAGAATGATATATGGGGATGTTAGATACTGGTATTAGAGATCTTGGTTGCATCGTTGGGGTTGTATGGGTTAGAATCAATATTTACATGAAAAAATCCAAGTTTTTAGGTAAAATGTTTGACAAAACTCCTCTGAGAAATTGTGGTTTTGAATTTCTAGATGGTGTTTGATAGGTTCATGGGTTAGATATTGTGGTTATCGAAAATATTTGAAAGATGTAACATATCCATCATAGGTCTAATGGTAAGGAAATGTATAGGGGTTCTCTATGGAGGTAAAGAGGGATAAGTTTATGTTAAGCACAACAAATATGTTCATATAATCAGATCTTGTATATTAATCATAATTTTAGTTTTCTCAATAAACTAGTCATGATACTCCTATCTAGGAAATAAATTAGCTAATTACTGACTAGTTTGCATGGTTCATACATAAACAAATCCTGACTATGAATCATATGCATAAACATTTATATTTAATACATGTATGTCCAAAATATTCGACCTAAATAATTCAATTCTCTTAACATCAAACTTCTTTCTCTTTCAGTAATTGGAAACAATTCCTACATTTCAGACAAAAAATGCTCATAAATTTCTACACAGGTCTGGGAACTCCAAGCAACTTATTTCAACTCATTCCTAACCTAACATTGGCCTTTCATGTTTAGCCATATGAAAATCTATATCAACCTTGAATAACTCATAAAAACCATAATTAAATTACCATACAATTCATCCTTGGAAAATCTCGATAATTATACAAAAATCAGAAACTCACAACATTATAATTGCTACTCATATCTTTTCACATAAATCAGATTTAAGCTTGATATTAAAAACTAATGCATATATATATATATAATCATCCATTAAATCATTTATAAATCAGATTTTATTCTTATAATCTCAAGTAAAAATTCATAGAACAATTACTAGTACAAGGATGTACAAATTTCCCGAAAAACTGCTAATCCATAAAGAAGCTATCACATGCTAAACCTTCCTTTAAATTAATAACTATTAATGCACACAAAAACTTCCTAATACATCATAATATTCAAGAATGTAAACTTAAAGTATTAAGTAACTTAACTTAGCAATGTGCGACTGGTGGCAACACAACAACTTTCCTTCCAGCCTGTGACCTTTCTTCGCGTGTGTTTTCTTGCCAAAAGATTCCCCTAATTTGAGGTCTTGGAGTCCTGTATGAGGTGGTATCTTCTAAAATATACTAAGATTTATCTTATCCCTTTCCTGGAGTTACCCCCCTATCCTAGAAAGTGAGCTATGGTAGTTCTTGAGATTAGCCCCCTCTCTCAAAACACCACCACTAACCTCCAAGGCCACTGTCTCATTTCGAATCCCCACTGGAGCATTCAAAGATTGAGAGCACTGGACCTAGAAACTTGTCTAGGATTGTCCCCCTCTCCCTTAGGTTCTAGTGCAACCAAGATGAGATATACACACAATATTGTCCCCCTCTCATGTTGGATGATATCTCAAACAACACTTCTGAGCTCCAAGGTCACTTTCTCAGGTCAAATCCCCATTGTAGCATTCGATGCATGAGAGAAACTGGCCCTAGACACCTGTCCAATATTATTCCCCTCTCCCTCAGGCCCTAGCACAAACATGAAGAAAACTCCACGCAGTATTATCCCCCTCTCTTGTTGGGTAAATTCTTAAATCAACTCTTCCAACCCCTCTGGGTTAAATTACCAATTCAAACCTCCATTGGAGCATTCAAAATCACAAATAAATACTGCTCTATAGAGAACACAAGATGATCCTATTTAAATTATTGTACCATTGATCTTCAGGAAATGAGTGCAATTAGATTGTATTATTATGGAGTGTAATGGAATGAATAATACACACTGAGGAAGACAAATTTCATAGGAAACAAATAAGTATTACTTAGTATATTTACAATATAAACTTCATTAATCCCAACAGTATACAACAATGTTACATAAAGGAGAATTCAAATCACGTGGATATGATTCAAATCCACCAACTCAATATGACTGCATGGATAACTAGAAGTGTCTGATTCACTATTAGAGCTAACTAGCTAACTCCAGTTATCTAATTCAGTCTCTCAATCAGTTACAATCAGTTAAACTAGTCTAATTGATGTTGTAGGTGAGAAGTAGGTCAAAATAGGTGCCTTCCCACATGCAGCCATGTAATATGGGAACTAACTGAACTAGAGGACATCTAACTGAATGTAACTGAAGCATAACTAAGCTTGACTAGTCACCAACTTCCAATAACTGAGGGAGGTTGGTGCCAATACTCCTAGTGTCTCCTAAATTATAGGGATTGGTCTAGGAGGTGCATAAACTGATGCATGAAGGTGTAGTCAGCTGCAGTTAGAATCTATCTGTGTTCTCCACACTTTAGTGACTGGTACATGTGGCCCCATTATCCCAAGTGGACCCAATTGTACTAGTGTACTCAATAATAACTAAATGACTCCTAAGTTAGGAAAATATAATCTAATAGACCAGTTTGGACAAGGAAGGATTATAAATCCTAATACCCCCCTTAATCCTAACTTGGACAAGTGTGGGCCCTAGAAACAAGGCCAAAATTCACCCATATACAATCTAAAAGAATTAAAAAATACTGCTTAATAAACTGAGGAAATAGGGGAAAACCTCATGGGAACGCCCCCCCCTCAGAATAAGAAGGAACAAGAACTATGAATCAAGGCTTAACACCTAAAAGAGATATGAGAAGGACAAATCTATTTTCTGCGAATGACTTGGTGAATATGTCTGCATTCTGATCCTTTGTAGGATAGAAATGTAATGTGATGGTTTTGTCATGCAATAGTTCCCAAATATGATGCATATGAACCTCAATGTGCTTCGTCCTCTGCTTCTGAACTAGATCACTTGAAATTGTTATGGTTCTCTCGTTGTCACAATAAATGTCCATTGAAGGTGAAGTGAGCATCTCAAACTCTATCAAGATGCCATGTAGGCAAACTGATTGAATAGATTCATTCAAAGCTCCCCAATACTCTGCTTCTGCTGAAGAGAGTTCAAGTGCTTCTTTCTTCTTGTTGGACCAACAAATTGGTCCATATCTGATCATAAACACAAATCCTGAAGTGGATTTCCTATCATTCCCATCTCCTGACCAGTCTGAATTTGTGAAGCCTATGAGATCAAGCTGTGCATCGGTTGCATAATCAATCCCATAATCTCTAGTACCTTGCACATAGTGCAAGATCCTCTTTGTCGCCTTCCAATGCAGCTCATGTGGCTCCTGCATGTACCTAGATTTCGAATGTGTGAGATAAAGAAGGATCCCAATGAGTTGTTTGTAAAGAGTGTTGTCTACCAAAGGTGTAGAGCCACCTTCCTCTAGCCTGATGCTAAATAGAAAGGGACAAGGGGAAACCTTGCAGTCTTCCATGTGGAATCTCCTGAGCATGTCTAATTAGTATCTAGACTGTGATATCATGATTCCTGAAGTCTTTTGACTTACTTCGATACCAATGAACTATCTTAACAGTCCTAGATCAGTCATAGTGAATGATTTGTTCCGGAATGACTTGATTCTTCTCAATCCAGCAGTAGAGCTGCTAGTAATGAGAAATTCATCCACATACAACACAATCAATAACAAGAATCCCTCATTCTTCTGCATGTAAACATTGCAATCTGATTTGCATCTTTCAAATTTTTGTGATATGAGGAAGGAATCCATTTTGGATTACCATGCCCTTGGGGCTTGTTTGAGTCCATACAGTTATTTACTTAGTCTGCAAACTAAGGAAGGATCCTCAATAAACCCCTCAAGTTGTTTAATGTAAATATCTTCCTTCAAGTCACCATGGAGGAAGGCACTTTTCACATCCATGTGATGTACCTCCCATCTCTTGGAAGTTGCAACTGCCAAGACAAGTATGATGTAATCCATTATAGATACTGTAGGAAATGTATCATTGTAGTCCAATCTTGAACCCAAGAGTATCCTTTGGCCACCAACCGAGCCTTCTACTTGGTTGTGATTCCATCAGAGGCTATCTTGGTGTTGGAGCCCGAAGCTCCTTCAAAAGACTTCTGACTCTCTTTTGGTTTTGAATTAGATGCTCTAGGATCCTTCCCCTTGTGCTTCCCTTTATCTTACGCATTGGTAGAGTTCGACATCATAAGAGCTTGGTTCTTGGAAATTTGGAGGACTCCCATTTGGACCGACTTGTCTTTCTCATGTATTAAAGACTCGACAAAGCTGTCAAGTGAAGGAATCTTCCAATTGGGGATGGAAGCTCTTCCGGAATGGAAAATAAAGACGAAGACATAATACTCAGAACCAAGTTTGCTGAGTACTAAGAGCACACGTTGCTCATCCTTCCTCTCTATTCCACATTGCTTACATTGTAGTGCAAGAGACATGAATTTTGTAAAAATCGTTGGATGGTATCGAAACTGCTGGGCCACAATGATATTAGATCGTTCTCCAGAATGTGTCCCCGAAGATCATATTGCTTTCCAAATAAGAAATTGAGCTTCTCCAAAGATTATTTTGGAGTATTCAATCCCTCAATATGAAAGAGGATATCCATGGATATGTGAGCCCAAAGGAGACCAAAGGCTTCATCCAACCAGTTTAAGAACTTGTTTTTCTTAGCAGGATGATGAGGTTCTGTCTCTTGACCCATGGTCATTTTGTACAGGCCAAGATTGCGCAAGGAGACCTGAATACTTGCCCTCCAATCAACATAGTTGAAGGGTGTTAGGATGCGGGGTAATAAATTATAATGTTCCTTTTTAATATTTTTTTTCAAATGACCAATTTTTCACTTTTTTTCCCTGTTTCGACCTTTGACTAATTTTGAAGTCTAGGTTTTCATATTGAACCAAATGGTCTAAAATATTTTGAGAAGGTGTATGAATGATATTAAGAATTGAATATGATGTTCAGGGATTATTTTTTACCATCCAAATACTTCTGAAAACTTGAATAATATTCTGGAAAAATTAGGAGTTTTTACTAGCTAGTTGGGGTTCCAATCCCCCTTGGGTAAATCCTGAAAATGGCTTCTCAAATGCTCCCAAACCCACTCAAATTTATGAAAATAGGTAGAATATGTTTTTGGGACATTGTTAAGGTCTCATATGGATCATTATTTAGTTTATACAGGATGTTATGACCCTCTCCCAAACAGTTACAAAATCACTAATTCAACCCTTGGGGAAATGACACCAAATCTTCTCCAAATGCAATTAAACTAAGTAAAATGACTTCAAATGCTGAAGTGCTGAAAATTAAAATTTTAATACTCATAAATGAAAGTCCATTCATAATAAATATATTATAGAGACATTCTCCCATTCTAAATAATCAACATTACCATGGCATACAACAATATAGTGGGGAAATGGTCATTGTTTGCTCATTAATATTCACTTTTACATACAACCATTTGGTATTTCAACCTGATAATTTATGAGAATGAATAAAAGAGAATATTAAACTTATTACAATCATAAATGTGCCATGATAATCTCGAAATCATCATAATTCAATGGCATACATCAATCTAGTGGGGAAATGGTCATTGTTTGCTCATTAATAATCACTTTTACATTCAACCATTTGATATTTAGAAATGATGTGTCATGTCCCCATCCCTCAGATCGGCGAGGAGGACGTGACGAAAACCAAAGACAGACCGGGCCAACTGTCCCATGAACATACTCAGGAAAATCCATGCTGAAATTAAAACTTACAAGCATACACAGATGCAAAACTCTTCAATCATACAGTGGAAGCAACACAAATAGTAGATTAATTTCCAGCATAAGCATGTTCATTATAATTCATGAAATAGTAGATTAATTTCAGAGATGAAATAACAGCCGCACTTATCTTTCAATGAAGATCTCGCCCACAACCAGCTACGTCGCTGCAACGTTCCACCCAACCATAGGCCAACTTGCTCATCAATCTCTCAGCAACGCTGCCACCCCCAAGCTGGGTATGATTCCTCAAGGACTAAGGGACAATTGCAGGCTTACACATAGCCAATGGGACACAAAATAGCAGGCAAGCACCGTTGGGTTTATCAGGCTGTCCACCAATCAGCCAAGCCAACGTAGCCCAAAGGCCAACCACTGCATACACTCAGCAACAATCCCTTCACAGCTCTTGTGAAGGAGGAAAAACAACCAGAAATGATCCCCAAATGAAAGGTGAGACACAGCTCCAGCCTACAAGGAAACTCAGAGTTGGTTTTGGCCCTAATGTGGCCAAAACAACTCAGCTGCAACCCAAACCAGGGTACCTCAGTAGCCACAAACACACAATGAAATGATAACAGCATTCCACGGTTCCAAATAGGGAAAGAACTCAACCAATAGCCCACTATGGACAATAAACAACATTCCCAGCATAGCCACAGAAATTCAAACGTAGACCACAGTAGAAAACGACTCACTATAAGTACCCAGTGGCCCAAAACACAGTTGGACACCATAGCTAACACGAAAACACGTGGGAAATACAACAGCCCCAAAACAAAACAGTGAGCATGGCTCTCACATGGGAAATCGACCTCAACGGTCTGTGCGTGAGGAAAAACTTGCATCCAACAGCAAAAATACACAGGAAAACATGCCCGATCCCTGCATGAGAGTTTCAGCCTACGCGTGAGGGAAAACAGCCTCACCTCTGCGCACGAATCAACAGGCCATCCGGAGGACGAATAGACCTCTGCGTGAGGAGCAACAGACTCCCCTTGGAGCAACCGACCATGAGGAGGATGAAGACCAGCGTGAGAGAAATGAAGGTTCTCCACTGGGCATGCGTACTGTCCAGACTGACAGTAACCTGCCAAAACCCACGTTTTTCCATGCCCACGTTTCCTCATGCAATAACTGCCCCCAAATAACAAAGTCAAGACATTGAAGAGGTTGGAGAGGTTGGGTAAGACAAGAAAGGTGGCAAACAAAACTAAGGTGACAAAACATATGGGTTTTTCCCCCATAACTAAGGTTTGACATCCCCCACCCCTTATCCTTTGGAACCATGCCCTTTTCATTTTAACGTTGCACTGTCGTAGTTGGTTGTGGTTTTAGTTTTATTTGATGTGCGTATTTACATGATGCCACATTACAAATGTGTCGGATAGCATAACATACCATCGGCAATTATCCCCATTGCCGAAACATACACAACCAAATCGATGGTGGGATTTTTTACTTGAGCTCCTCACCACAATTAATTACATTATATACATCATGCAAACGGGGTCAAAACCGGGGACATTACATTCCCCTCCCCCTTGGAGTAACACTGTCCTCGGTGTTCCATTACATATATACAATACATATACCATTGCACATCAAAATTTCAAAATTTGCAGATCTGCCCCACATTCAATCATTTACTTTGAACGTTTAGGACCAAGCCTCTCGGATTCCATGGAATTTTCCTGCTGGTTCTCAGCTTCTAGCTGATCCCGAAGTCTAGGAACTCTGCGGCTATTGCCTTCATCATGTTCCCTCATTGGACAGTCCCGGCGTAAATGATGTCCTCCGCATCCCCAGCATCTCACTGGTTGCTTCATCTTTACCTGCTCAATTTCCTTTGAGTCTTCATGCCTGGATCGTTTCTTATTAGATCGCTCGGACGAATGTCCCATTGTTGATCCACCTTCCTTTCCTTTGCCTATTGCTCTTAGAAGGCTTTTCACCTCCCTTTGCAAACCAATAGAGTCTTGCAAAATCTGGTGGTTCATTTCACTCTGCCTTCTCTGTATCTTGAGCATCTCCCCAAGATTCTCTTGGGTCTGGGAAATCATTTGAAGGAGACTTCCAGCCAAGTCCAACAACTTTTGATTTGCTGCCATGATCAATGTGCACCACCTGGTTTCACTTTTCTCACCTGTGAAATGCACCATTGAAATTTTATCAGACCAAGCATAATATAGGCATCAAAATCAGTTAGTTAATTACTCAATTGGCATGACAGTCCAAGTTCCATTAAGGAGACTTTCATATTTTTCATGCCTTCCCCCAACAGGCACATGAGCTCATTCATGTCCATTCCTGGGCAGGGAATTAACTATTCCAGCATTCACAAATTTTCTTAAGAAAATACACACATTTCATTCTCAATCATACATGCATTCAACAATTCTTTGTTTTCACAATGCATAAACATATATATATATATATATATCTATATATATAATCAAAAGGCAAGAGAGAGCAGTAAGAGTTTTTCCCCTCTTTGTTTTGTTCCATCCTGGAACCCACACCATCATAGTGGCTTTTCATGCTCTTAGCCTCTTTCACTTTACCGTGAATGCTGGACCAATCCTTCTTGGTCATGACACTTAGTGTCTTCGGTCTATTCCAGACCTCTAAACCATGGAGTCTCTCCACATGGTTTGTCTCAATTACTAGGACTCCCCTGTCTTACTAGCACCTTTTTCATTACCGCTCAATCTGAGCTTTCCAGGACAGTCACATGTCCACATGCATCCCTAGGATGCTCTCATAGTCCTCGCTTCCAGCGATACCTATATCCAAACATTGAATAAATTCACATGTTTAGTTTATTCTCATTAGTTTTCATCTCTAGAACAAGAGCTTAAAACATCACATCCAAATCATATACACATGTATATTCATAAGCAAAATAATCCAATACTTATCTGTATTGTGCGTTTCCTCGTTCGTCCACAGGATCCTGCTCCGCTTTGCAAGCCTTGGGATCACCTATGGACTTAGATGTTAGGTCAGCACGCCGGCTGCTCCACAACATCAAATAATTAATGTCCAGCCAGTACATAACCATGTCGACTGGGCTTGGAACTTTATCATGACCATTTCCAGGTCTAGGATCTACTATGGATCCTTAGGCATATCACAACCCATCATACACTTATGTCAACAATAACACATACACTTATACCAACATACACTTATATCAACAATAACCCTTACTCCGCAACCCCTCACAACAACCATTTACCATCTCACCCTTACCTTTAGCCTGTCAACACAAGTAGCACAAGCAATATAAGCAAACTCATTAGTGTTATTGCTTTAAAACTCATAATCACATTTCATATCATTCGCTATCAAGTATTGAGACACCAGGAGTGCGTCCACTCCCTATAGTGTAATCAATATTGAAAATCCTTTCATGATCCGACATCGGAAAAGTGTGCACCCATTCCTGGTGTGTGCCATGCAGGCCCTATCCATACTCAAGCAATTGGTCATCATGGAAATAAATCAAAACATGTTCTGCATATGGAATTTAATAATTAAACATGCATATTCATAGCAAGAGTCACAGAACATTTATCCATTTTTCGTCGCAGTATGACTTTATATCTGTTAGGCACTGTCAAGGGGTTGGGAAAAGATGAATGCTAAGCTGGTGAGCTCGCTGCAGATCTAGGAACACCTACACCAGAACTAGCCTGACTTCTAAGACACCCACACACACCCAACACAAGGAATCAGTCCCTTCTCTGCTACTCAGTCCCTCAGGCCCTGCATTCCCTTTTAGTGCTATCCCGGGGTTGTGGAGAAGAAAGTCAGCCCTCTAGCTCTGTCTGTGTGGTTTCCAATCACCAGGTTTAAGAAAACCAAACCCCCATCCCTGCTTCCTGTTTATGTTTCGCATTCACACATGTCTTACCAACATGGCCTATACCATCTCACTCATGCTATCACCAAACATGCAGTGCAGATGAGACATTTCAAAATGTCCAATGGCGTTTCACCTGAAACCAATTTCCAAGGGAAAACCTTCCCATGAAGTTTGGCTCTTGCAGGTCATCACACATGATCTTCCTGCAGTGTGTACCCCTGACACATTCATCAAATAGCCAAACAGTTAATCATCACTTGATACCACAATCCAATTGATCGTTTCATAACCAAGTAATGACATTAGCAATCAAATTCAATAAGAATTTGTAATTCTATCTATTACAGAGATTGACTTGCTCAATTGTGGGTCTCTTGTAAGCAGCACCACTATGCTCATTATAATTTTATGCTTACTATCATAACATGATTACCCACTTACCATGCGTCCCTCCTGACACAATCTCATACAAGCCAACAATGATTAGTAGTCGTTAGCACTTTCTCAAATCCGAAATTCACAATTCGAATTTAACGATCCATTATGCATATCAACTACTTTCACAACCATGAGACTTCTTCTCATAAATGGTAGATTCTGGCATTGGTCAGGATCTTACCTCTCAATGCCATGCTTAAAATAATCTACCTGAAACATAAGCTTCAACATCCAAACACAAGCTTATGCAAGCTAGTAGTGACTAATAGTTGTCAGCAATTTCTTAAATTTGAAATTCACAATTCAAATTCAACAAGCTCTTTCACATGGTATATTTTGGCATTGGTCAGGGCCTTACCTCTCAATGTCGTGCTCCAAATAATCTACCTGAAACATGAGCTCTCATACAACCAAACACAAGCTTATGCAAGCCAATAGTGGCTAGTGGTTGTTAGCAATCTTTTAAACCCAAAATTCTCAATTCGAATTTTAACAACCTATTATGCATACTCAAGGTAGATTCTGGCAGTGGTCAGGAGCTTACCTCTCACTGTCATGTCTTGAAATAATCTACCTGAAACATAAGCTTCAATCGACCAATCACCTGGTAAGTCTATATGCATATAACTTTTCATTGCTACAACCATCACTGAAGCATTTTCAGAATTCATAAAATTCAAATACTTCTAGCTGTTAGCCACATCAATGTATACCCAAAACTCATTTACTTCGTGCAATCATTATCATGATAACATTGCAAGGTATAGTCATATCATTCATGCAATTAGATGAAAGTTTAGATACCCTTACTTCACAAGCGTATCATTCATACCACCTTGCTCTTCAATAGAGCTTTTCTGGCAGCCAATTGATCATGGCTATCCTGCATTCATAACAACCTTCGAAATAGTTCCAGAATTATCATTAATTCACCCTTTCAGTCATTAGTTAGTCCACATATCACATGCATTCATCTCAATGCATTCATGCCATACATCACAACATTGCACCCACACTTATGCAATCAATCATTCACATCCTTCATAGGCATACATCCATTGCATAACTACAGGGTTCACAAAATCTTTCCGATGCATATCCATTCATGCTATCTTTCATTCAATATACCATGCATGGCCTAACCATGACTAATTCATATATGATGCTTTACTGTAATTAAGATCATCAGCATATATAGGCATGACACCTTTCTACATTCCAATAGTCATATGGTATGAGGTCTCTTACCTTTACCACTCCATGGAATTTTTCATAAGCAAGCTCTTACCTGCATGGGTCATACTTACACCCTTGTCATGACCAATTTGGTTGGTCCTCTGCAGGAGATCACAAAACTTGCTCACCAACTTTTGTTATGGACTCATTGCCTTATCCCTTTCTTCATAGGGTTGCTGGTCACATTCCTAAGCATCAGCAACATATTCATCCGGGTCCATGTCATCGTTGGTTTTGCCACCAATGCCAAAATCAAAACAATGATGATCATTAGTGGTGCATTATAATATATAATTTCCAATATTCTTACCAATCATGCAATATCCTATGCATGCAATACATATCCTCATGCATTTCAAGCATAACTTAGGAAATGTAGTTATAATCAGCAAGATAGGGTTTTAAGGAAAACTTCCCTTTTTAAGTCTTTCATCCTTGCATGGAGCTACTTTTCCACACAACAGCTGGTTGACCTCATAGTCTCTGTTGCCCCTGGGCATGCAACTGTCCAGATTTGTCCTTTTGATAACAGCAGCCATCATTAGCACTTTGCTACTTCATGCTTAGATTCTGGTAACTTATCCTTGCTCCCTACTGGATAAGCTTTCCAACGCCTATTCACATGCGTCATTTCGACCTTGGATGTGAAAACCACACCACTTCTAAGAACGAAGACTTTCACCAAATCCTTGCATCTTCATTTCACCACTGCAATGTAGAATTTTCACATTCTTCCAATGATCTCAGAGCCATTTTGGCAGCTACATTTTTGAAATCCCCTTTGTCCTTTGTGAAATCCCTCTGATTTGAACTCTTGTCCAAAACACAGAATTTTCCTTCTCACAAGAACGACTGTCTCAAGGGACGACGGGGGTCAAGGGGGCTTGCCCCCTTGTGGCTTCCCTGCGCCACTGCAGGGTGGGTCGAGGGCAGCACCCTCATTTTTTTTTTTGGTAAAACATTGGTTTTCGCGCAATCTGGTGCATTATATCGCTGCCTCTTTTCTCATTTTCAGCCCTGAAATTCCCCTGAAAAACAGCCAAAAAATCCCTCTGAAAACAGTTGAAGTCGGCTATGAAAACTCACGAAAAACTCAAATTTTCTCCCTTGCAGAATCGGCTCTCACTTCATCTATCCACCCGATGTATCGGCTCTCGGAACAATCATCACGTCCGCTGAATAGGCTCCTCGGAAGCTCCCAACCTTCTGCAATGACGGCTCCCCGGAAACTCCCAACCTTCCGATTTGGTACTTGCGTCGGACGTCGGCAGACTCTGACATCGGGAGCCAAATTGCTCCTTCACCCGCAATGGCGGACGCTTACTTCACAAAATCTTCCAACTGCCCCAATACTTAAACAATTTTCTAACCTTTCTGCGGCGTCGGTGATCGGTCGGCTTTCGAGTCGGATGCAGAATCACTTCGCCATCCGCAACGGAGGACAGGAGACTTCATCAATCGTTCCTCAACAGCGGAAGTCCACTTCTCCAACCCATCTGATTGGCGAACTAACTTTAATCCTTAACCTTTTTGACGTGTCGGAGATCGGAGGTCTTTTCAATCGGATGCAGGATCGCTTTGCCATCCGCAACGACGAAGTTTCCGCTTTGAGAACTCTTCCGCAACGGCGGGCGAGGAACTTCACCAACTCGTCTGCAACGGCGAACGGAAAACTTCACCCATTCGCCGACAACGGCGAATGCCCACTTCGCCGGTTCTTCTGATTTGGCACTCAGAACCACTTGAACGTCGGACGTCGGAGGACTTTCGTAACATCGGACGTCAGACAACTCTCTCTTCCGATTTCTCCAACACTTAGCCAAATTTTCAAATTTCCAAAATTTCTTCTTCGTCGGCAATCGGATGACTCTCACATCGGATGCGGAATCACTTCGCCGTCCGCAACGGCGGATGGAGAACTTCACCAGTTCATCCGCAACTGTGGGCGTCCACTCCTCCAATGGCCCGACTGTTCCATACTTAGCCAAATTTTCTCAAAATTTTTGCTGCTCTGCTGAACAGAGAAGGTAATTCTACCTTCTGTCACTGCACCTTCTTGGCCCATAGAGGCCCATTGTTGCAACCATGGCGCTGATACCATACTGTCACGTCCCCATCCCACAGATCGGCGAGGAGGACGCGACGAACACCAAAGACAGACCGGGGCAACTACCCCATGAACATACTCAGGAAAATCCATGCTGAAATTAAAACTTACAAGCATACACTAATGCAAAACTCTTCAATCATACAGCGAAAGCAACACAAACACATTTCCAGCATAAGCATGTTCATTATAATTCATGAAATAGTAGATTAATTTCAGAGTTGAAATAACAGCCGCACTTATCTTTCAATGAAGATCTCACCCGCAACTAGCTACGTCGCTGCAATGTTCCACCCAACCATAGGCCATCTTGCTCATCAATCTCTCAGCAACACTGCCACCCCTGAGCTGGGCATGATTCCTCAAGGACTAAGGGACAATTGCAGGCTTACACATAGCCAAGGGGACACAAAACAGCAGGCAAGCACCGTTGGGTTTATCAGGCTGTCCACCAATCAGCCAAGCCAACGCAGCCCAAAGGCCAACCACTGCATACACTCAGCAACAATTCCTTCACAGCTCTTGTGAAGGAGGAAAAACAACCAGAAATGATCCCCAAACGAAAGGTGAGACACAACTCCAGCCTACAAGGAAACTCAGAGTTGGTTTTGGCCCTAACGTGGCCAAAACAACTCAGCTGCAACCCAAACCAGGGTACCTCAGCAGCCACAAACACACAATGAAATGATAACAGCATTCCATGGTTCCAAACAGGGAAAGAACTCAACCAACAGCCCACTATGGAAAATAAACAGCATTCCCAGCATAGCCACAGAAATTCAAATGCAGACCACAGTAGAAAACGGCTCACTACAAGTACCTAGTGGCCCAAAACACAGTTGGACACCACAGCTAACACGAAAACACGTGGGGAAGACAACAGCCCCAAAACAAAACAGTGAGCATGGCTCTCACATGGGAAATCGACCTCAACGGTATGTGCATGAGGAAAAACTTTCACCCAACAGTGAAAAATACACGGGAAAACATACCTGATCCCTGCGTGAGAGTTTCAGCCTGCGCATGAGGGAAAACAGCCTCACCTCTGCGCATGAATCAACAGGCCATCCGGAGGATGAATAGACCTCTGCGTGAGGAGCAACAGACTCCCCTTGAAGCAACCGACCATGAGGAGGATGAAGACCAGCGTGAGAGAAACGAAGGTTCTCCACTGGGCATGCGTACTGTCCAGACTGACAGCAACCTGCCAAAACCCACGTTTTTCCATGCCCACGTTTCCTCATGCAATAACTGCCCCCAACTAACAAAGTCAAGACATTGAAGAGGTTGGAGAGGTTGGGTAAGACAAGAAAGGTGGCAAACAAAACTAAGGTGACAAAACATATGGGTTTTTCCCCCATAACCAAGGTTTGACATCCCCCACCCCTTATCCTTTGGAACCATGCCCTTTTCTTTTTAACGTTGCATTGCCGTAGCTAGTTGTGGTTTTAGTTTTATTTGATGTGCATATTTACATGATGTGACATTAAAAATGTACCGGATAGCACAACATACCATCGGCAATTATCCCCATTGCCGAAACATACACAACCAAATCGATGGTGGGCTTTTTTACTTGAGCTCCTCACCACGATTAATTACATTATATACATCATGCAAACGGGGTAAAAAATGGGGACATTACATGATGTTTTATAAGAATAAAGAATATAGAATAAAAATTATTACAATCACAAATTGGTTAGGAGAATATCTCCCAAAGAGTACAATATCTCACCCAAAGCACAATCCCTCCATTAGCAAGAATATGCAATAAAAACTGGAAATGGTTGAGAGAAAGTGTTGCACTAGAAGGAACCAAGAGCTTCCTTGTAGCTTACACCTGCAAATAAAAAATCCATTAAATATCCATGAAATACCTTAGTGGATTATCTTTATAACTCATCCAAGAACATTAGGCTTCCCATGGATTCGAAATTGCAAGAGTAGGATTCCATGTGGCACAAAAATTCTAGCTTGTGTGGGATCCATAATCTCCATGTGTCTCCATGCTCCATTGCCACTTCAATTTTCTCTTTTATTTATTTAATTATCTCCATTATTAAATATTTATTCCATTTTAATGTCCGAACATCATCTATTATCTCCCTTATTAAAATTCCAAATGTATCCATCAAACCTAGGAAACTAGTAGGATTGATGGAATTGTCCTTCTATGCAATTATTTAAATTGGGGAAATTACAGTTCTCTCCACCCAATATTTCTTGTCCTCAATAAATTTCAGATTTGGATGATGCAAAGTATTCATATTCCCAAGTGCATCCTCATTTGGTACTCCTTCCATTGCACCAAGTGCTCTCTTATGATTTCGCTCAGTAATTTTCTTTAGCTGCAATTTGAGTAGTGTAACTCATGTACTGCAATTTTGTGTTCCCAAATGTAAAGAGACGTGGATTATGCATATTGATATATCTTGTAACAACACCACTAACACCAAAAGGATTAGTCAAATCCATAAAAACCAAATTTGTGCAAATAATCTTTACCTCCATATTTTGGAAACCTTTTCTGAACTTTCACCCCTTTTTGCTTTTGTATAATTCTTTGAAGTTGGCGTTGAGTTACCAAACTTTGAGTTTATTAAGATTCCATTAAAATATCAGAGAGGAACTGCCACTCTTTCTGATGCACTTCTCTGATTACAGTCATATTCTCAAGTGGTGAATGAATCTCCAATGTTGCTTGCTGCCCCCAAAATTGAAACCAATGAGACTGAAAATGACCCGAGGGTCCCATATGATCTTGATACATGGATGGTGTGAAATGCCTATGATGAAATGCCATGAACACCAAGCATGTGAATATTGAATCCATATCTCAAAAGGTATTCCACATAGGAAACATGAACACTGCTTTGCAAAGATGAACTCAAACAACTAAAGGTTGGTGTTGCCGCCTTTCACACACCTGGGTTACGTGGCATAAATATTCAATCCACTCGATGTGTCCTTGGGGGAAAGTCTCGAGTCAAGGCAGTCACCTTGTTCTTGACTCCTCCGTTTAGGCTTAACTCCTAATGAAGCCAAGGGAGGTAGACCCTATTAAGTTACTAAGGAAAAATTATTTAGTATGATGATTGTATTAAAGAGTAAGTTTTTTAGGAGTTTCGATTTAACAATTGTAAACAACAAATAACATGATGAGATAATCACAAGTAAGCACGAAAATGACACCCAATCACATATAGATTGAAAGAAATAAACAGTTGACCAGTGCCTTGAAAATGGAGTTGAAAAACAATTAAGAGTGCTTGCAAGTGCTGGAATGAATGTTGTGCAATTGTATCTTGGTTGATTTTAAATTAATGTAAGAAGATGAGTAATTTAACTTAAGCGAGGGGAATCCAAATATACCCAGGGGGTACTTGAAGTATGTCCAAAACTAAACTGTCACAGCTACCCGCAAGGAATATGTGGGATGAATGGAGTCTCTGAGGCTGTTGTTCATGATGCACCCGAAGGTGTAATAGAGATTGATGTGCCGAGGTCACTTTTTAGGAGTTCCCGCTTCCTTTGGGTATTTTTCCACTGTAATGGTTTGATCGAGGCGTTGGATTTTTGCCTAATGGTTTGTCAATTTGGGGAGAGTGAATCCTAATTATTCTAGTCACTCAAGTGCTTTTGATGCATCTTGACTGATTGGACGAACCGCAGCCAAGTACAGAGCATACAAACTGAAGTCTTTGTTACTTTTAGTAAATTTTAAAGGAGGTGTTCTTGTTAAAAAGAAAACCCTCCAGGAACATCTTTCGGTCCAAGTGGACCTCAATCGGGGAATCAAGGAGGGGTTGATTTTATTATGATTACTAAAACAAAATATGATAGCAAATGAAGCATAAACAGATAAGCAAACCACAATTTTCTAATTAGACTACCATGACCCTTTCTTCACCTTTCGGCTCAAAAGGAGGCTCGTGGGGTAAGTATTAAAATTACTTTGAAACCACCAGATATAGAATATGGAAATGATTATAAGTCAAAGTGTACTACCCTATAGATTAGAACTACACTAGATTGAAAAAAGATGAACAAAAAGTAAAAATGACACAGACGCAAATGCCCCTAGGGGGGATGGTGAATAGGCTCGAAAGAGCCTATTCGAAAAGATTTTTCATCCTATTAGCAGCAATTAAAATATCAGAAAACTGAAATTAATCCACTTGTTCCTTATATGGAATGAGACCCAAGGTTTACAAATTGTGAAATTTTGAAATTTTTGGAAGACGGAGACCCCCTGGGGGCTTTCGAATGGTCCAAAAATGCTTTCCGGACAGTGCATCCTCCTGTTTTCTATTACACCTACTAAAAACAAGCAATATTATCATAGTTAAATATTCCCAAAAGTACTTTGAAAGTACTTTTGGATGAACAAACGTTTTACCCAAAAATTCTAAGTTAAAACTACTTCTTAAAGAAGCGGAAAAAGAACCAAGGAAAGCAAGCTTTCCTTGGGATCTTGGCTTTCTTTGGGGGCAGCCAATATGAAGCACTTAAATTTATGAATACAAATTTTTTGATTCTAAAGAAACAACCGTGCATTCAACAAGATTTAGATCTACTTTCACAGCCTTGAAAAATGATAATTTTCCCTAAAACTAGATCTAGAATGCTTGTAAAAATTTCTTTAGGAATGAGATCTAGTTTTATGAGCTTTAAGGAAGTAAGAGCTATGTAAGATGAACTCTGAAATTGTTAGATCTAAAAAATTTAAAGCTACAAAACAAGTAATTGGACTGATTTTGAAGAAATTTGAAGGAGGAAGAGGAAAGGAAGAGCGCTTGTTGCCGGGGAATGGATCTACAAAGAAGACTAGTTAGTGGAATGTTGAGGGACAATTCCTTCACAAAACAATTAGATTCCAAGTGGAGTCAAGCTAGATCCACAGTTCGTCCAACACCTATTACCTGAAAACTAACAAACAATCCTGCACAAAACCTTATGAGATCGAGATAGAAATATATGAAGAAAGAGAGGGATTATATGCAAATAAACTTATTTAAACATGTATGATCTAAATCTTTAAGCATATATACTATGAGATATTGAAAATCAAGTAATCTTACTTGCCTAGCTATACTCCTATTGATTCAGCTGAATCATTAAGCTAGACATGATTCAAATGAAAAAATTGAAAGAAAGCCAATGGTAAAAAGATGCAAGACAAAATGTTAAATCCACACATATAAAAGCATTACACAGATTTGGCCTCCAAAGCTTCACTTTATTCTAATAGCAAAAGATATTACACAGTATTACAACAACAATAGCTCCTCAATCCAACTCTAACGATCTTGGAAGAGGCAGCCTAAGCTTTATTTATACAAAAAAAAGGATATCTAGCCTAGGGGGGGCGCAAATCCCAAGGAGACAGACCACTGCAGCTGAAGGAGAGTCCATTAATGCTTGATTTGAAGCTGAAATGAGCTTCCACTGAGCCTACTTGTCAATCGGGGGGTTGATTGAGCTGACACATCAACCTGCTGACTGACACATCAACCACAGGGCTTCCAGGAGAGCCCACACATGTGAAGGAGAGAGAGAGGGTGCAATTCCCCATAAAGGATGCTGAAGTTCAACTCTGGATCTGTCCAGATCACCTCCTTAAGTCAAGGATTTGTCAGATCCAGTCAATCTGGTTTAGATTTGACTGATTTCAATCAAATCGGCTAAGAATCCACTCATATAGGATTTTGGATTTGCTCCATTATCCATGAATTTATTAATTAAAATAATCAATAATTGCTTTTTTGGGGTTTTCTGACCCGAGTGATGGAAAATCACTCAAAACCTGAAAAAAGTGGGTCCATGGGTTTACATGGTGCTCTTAGCTTGAAAATGAGCACCTACATGATTGAAACTGATTATTTGGCCCACTTTTATTACAAAACCAATTTTTCCAATTAAACCATTAAAAAATAGCCTAAGTTTTTGAAAAATTAAATTTTAATAAAAAACACTAAAAAAATTAAAAAATTAAAAAAATTGAAAAACCTAGGGGGACTTAGACATGTTCATATGACTCAACCATTATGCCTAGCATGTTTATACATTGACACATAGACTCTAATAACCTCAATATGCCTAAATGCCAAGCCGACCATTCCAACTTTGGAGGTATGGAGTGAAAAACTCAGAAATTATCAGTCGTTTATTCAACAACCAATAATAACCAAGGGAAAAAACACCCTGGGCTGATTGGATTGACAAATAAAGTCTAAGAGACCGAGTCTTTTATAGAAACTATCATGCTAAAACATTTATTACAATTCCCCCATGGGGTATGAACATGTGATATAGTACAACAAACACTTCCCAGAAGCACTTCCGAAGGTCTGCTGAAGTCCGAACAAAAAATATTTGTTCGGTTCACCAGGCTCACTTGATAAAAAACCACTAAGTACAGCTTAGGTGGTAACATTCTGGCTCCAACTATGGGATGTGTGCTCGATCTGGTCATAGGGCAAGGAGAGGATACGAGAACACCAGAATCTCTGGTTTATACACCCTGTAAAAACATCTCAACTTGACAAGAAAACCTTAGTAGCACAAGCTTTACATAAAAAACCAAATAAACCATTAAGCTGATTTATTTAAACAAAATAAATGTAACTGACTAATGAAAAAAATGTTTGATTATAGCTAAGTACAAAACAAAAAAATGCGGAAAGTAAATGCTCTTTTTCAAGGAGCTTATTTTCCTACTCTAAGCATGATATAAAAAGGGTTAAGTGTAATAAAAAATCCAATGTAACCACCTAAGCATTTTATTAACATAATTTTTTTTTCCTTGTCTTTGGTTACCAGCCAAAGTAAGGATACTTTATTCAGAAAATGCAAACCTGCGTGATGATCCGAAAGGGGCGGGATGGATGGGAAATCATAGGCAAGAATAATGTCATAAAACTTCCTCCCAAACTGGGAAGTGCTTGGGCAGGATGCTTCTATTCATGCTTGGACAGGGTTGATGTACAAATCAGAATGATGAGGCAGATTGACTACACCATCATACTAATCATCAAGGCTTACTAGATGATAATTCACTGTATAATACCCAAGCGGCTCCAAATCATGAGGAAACTCTATATGTGAAGATGATAGTTGAGATTGATATTCTACTAACTAAATCACATTTGTCTTTTCACAACACTGCTTCTCCATGTCTTCATTATTGATACCTTTGTGTGGCTCTACATAATATGACTCTGAATGATCATATAAGAGTTTTGAATGCTTCTTTTCCATACTAGGATTTTCCAAGGTCTCCAGATCCATGCTTCCCTCTATGGAAGTATAGTAGATTGGAATTCCACAAATTTCTAAATAGACACTCCCCTTGTTGGATATAGCATATATAGGATTCTTAATAAGATATCCACAAAAATCCCAATAGTCATCACCATCATCTATGTTAGATGTGATGGATTCCCCATTGCTGATATCAAGTTCTCTTTGTATTCATTACTGATACTGATATATGGCTCAAACTGATCATGTGGATAAACTGCATGCTCCTTTTTCATATCAAAGTTTCCCAAGGCCACATGGTCCATGCTCTCTCCTTTAGATATGCCATAGATAGAAAAATCAACAAAACCATCAAAAGTTTCTGGTTCATTATTTTCCTCTTTATTCATGTCATAGACTGGATTTTCCATGAATGTCCAGGACTTCTCATCAACATATTTGTCAAGGATAAGGGAGTATTCGTCACTTGTATCATGCTCCAAGTTATACTTGTCTTCATTTTCATACTCATCTTTTAAATAATTTTATTAAAATGACCAATTTTCACTTTTTTTTCCTATTTCGACCTTTGACTAGTTTTGATGTCTAGGTCTCCAAATTGACCCAAATGCTCCCAAATATTATGAGAAGGTGTATGAATGATATTAATACTTGAATATTATTTTCAGGGATTATTTATTACCCTCCAAATACTTCTACAAACTTTTTTATATTATGGAAAAAGTAGGAGTTTTTACTAGCACATTAGGGTTCCAATTCCCCCTGGGTAAATGCTGAAAATGGATTCTCAAATGCTCCCAAACCCACTCGAATTTTTGAAAAAATACAGAGGATGTTTAATGAAAAATTTTAAGGTCTCATATTCATAATTATTCAGTTTATATAGGCTGTTATGACCCTCTCCCAAACAACTACAAAATCACTAATTCGACCCTTGGGGAAATGGCACCAAATCTTCTCCAAATGCAATTAAACTGAGTAAAATGACTTCAAATGCTGAAGTGATTAACATGAAAATTTTAATACTTATAAATTAAATTAAATTCATCATAAATATATCAGATATACATTCTCCCATTCTAAATAATCAACATTACCATGGCATACAACAATATAGTGAGGAAATGGTCATTGTTTGCTCATTAATATTCACTTTTACATACAACCCTTTGGTATTTCGACCTCATAATTTATAAGAATGAATAAAATATAATATTAAACTTATTAAAATAATAAATGTTCAATGATAAGCTAGAAATCATCAGCATTCAATGGCATACATCAATCTAGTGGAGAAATGGTCATTGTTTGCTCATTGATAATCACTTTTACATTCAACCATTTGATATTTAGACCCGAGACTTTATGAGAATTAATAAAATATGATAGTAAACTTATTACAATCATAAATGGATTAGTATAATATCTTCCAAAGAGTACAATATATCACCCAAAGCGCAATCCCTCCATGAGCAAGAATATGCAATAAAAACTCGAAATGGTTGAGAGAAAGTGCTGCACTATAAGGAACCATGAGCTTCCCTATAGCTTATAGCTGAAAATACAAAATCCATTAAATATCCATGAAATACCTGAGTGGCCTCTCCAAACACCAACTTGGATGGGAATTTTTCACCCTCGAAATTGGTCATCCACTAGCTCTCTCAATTCACAAATGCAAATTTCTCAAATGATCAAAAGCTCTTATCTTGGTTTCTCCCTGTATTTTATAAACACCCTTAGCCTTCTAAGGTTACCAATCCATCCACAAACTCAAGCCAATTTGAATTAGGATGTGTGCTCAATATTTTCCATGTGTCCTCCCTTTGCCAGCCTTCAATTTTCCCCCAATTCGAGTGGGAACCCATTGAGCCTCCCCAAATCACATGACAGCCCTCTTGGATGCCATATTTTGACCTGAAATGTTAGAATGGTAATATTTCAGCCTTCAGGTCTGCAATATGTCATAAATTTCATAGAATCTTCATCATTGGTGTCATAGATGTCATAGATGTTAGGGAATCTAGCCCAAGTGTCCAAGAAGCTCCCATTTGACTCTTCCTCTTCCATGTAAGTTACATTTCCTTCCCAATTCGACCTATGATGGATATGGAAAAGTGTATTAGCTTTCTAACTCATCCAATAACATTAAGATTCCCATGGATTCAAAATTTCAAGAGGAGGATGCCATGTGGCACATAAATTCTAGCTTGTGTGGGCTCCATAATATCCATGTGTCTCCATGATCCATTGCCACTTCAATTTTTTCTTTTATTTATTTAATTAGATCCATTATTAAATATTCATTCCATTCTAATGTATGAACACCATCTATTAGCTCCCTTATTAAAATTCCAAATGTATCCATCCAACCTAGGAAACTAGTAGGATTGATGGAATTGTCCTGCTATGCAATTATTTAAAATGNAAAGCTTGAGAATACATCAATTCTCCTTCTGATAATTCAATTTCTTCAATAAAGCTATGTAGCACATGTAAGAAAGTGACTGCAAACACAAAAACAATTCACACTATGTCAGAATCAAGCCTTCCATCTCAACATGTACACTTTATCAGGATATGTCATGTCCATAGAGACTTCTCTGAATGAATCCAGAGTTAAAAATGCACACTTTGCAGGACTTATGTGGAAACCCAACTACTTTTGGTGTACAAAGGAGATTGGACATACTTGAGGCTTTCCCAAGGAGGCTCTGATTCCATGTTTGAATTATTATGCCATTGATATTCAGGAAATGAGTGCAATTAGATTGTATTATTATGCAGTGTAATGGAATGAATAATACACACTGAACAAGACAAATTTCACAGGAAACAGATAAGTATTGCTCAGTATAATTACAGTATAAACTTCATTAATCCCAGTAGTATACAATAGCGTTACATAAAGGATAATTCAAATCATGTGTATATGATTCTAATCTACCAACTCAATCTGACTGCATGGCTAACTAGAAGTGTCTAAGTCACTATCGGAGCTAACTAGCTAACTCTAGTTGTTTAATTTAGTCTCTCAATCAGTTATAATAATTTAAACTAGTCTAATTGATGTGATAGGCGAGAAATAGATGAGAATAGGCACCTTCCCACATGCATCCATGTAAGAGTAGCACTAGCTGAACTGGAGGACATCTAACTGAATAAAAATAAAGCATAACTAAGCTTGACTAGTCACCAAATTCCAACAACTGAAGGAGGTTGGTGCTGATACGCCCAATGGCTCCTAAATTGTATGTATTGGTCTAGGAGGTGCATAAACTGATGCATGAAGGTGTAGTCAATTACAGTTAGCCTCTACTTGTGTTCCCCACACTCTAGTGATTGGTACATGTGGCCCCATTATCCCAAGTGGACCCAATGGTACTAGTGTACCAAATAATAACTAAATGACTCTTAAGTTAGTCAAACATAATCTAATAGACCAATTTGGAAAAGGGAGGATTATAAATCCTAACAGAAACCCTACTAGGAAATTCACTTCACATAAATAAATTAACCATGGAGTCCTCTGTATCCCTCTTAGGGTATCCATAAGCACACAAATAATGATCACCCATATCAATTGACATAATCACCGTAAAAAACTATGCAAGTATAAGCCAATTATCTCTTGGAATTCGCTATTTCCTAAAAGCTCGGCTTTGGTGCGCTCCTCAACCTGCATAACCATGAATGAGAGCCTTCCTGAAGCCATTCAAATACCTTTTTCTCAACTCAAATTGCCTCCAAGAGTCTGAATCCCATCTATTGAGGAAGGAATCCCAAAAAATAGGGCTTCCTAACCACCACTCACTGCCACACTAAAGTTTTCCTTTTGGCACTTGAATTCACTTAATACTGACTCCTAACACTACATAGACACTTCCCATGCATGGCTAATTTAAATTCATCAATTTAGCTAAAAAAATCATCCTGATAGACTCGTAATCACCCATAAATTACTCCCATGCACTTGAGATGACTCCATTTCACAAGGATTGATTCAAATTCACCCTTGATCACTCCCATGCAATTAGTTAGACTCTAAATTAAACAAAATGCTATAATGGACTGAAAATTGGATCCAATTCCTAAGTGGAATACTTAGTTAATTAAAGGTGACCTTTAATTACATAACTGACAACAAGTTTCACTAGTTTCACAAGTGTAACTAAAACAAAGACTCAATTTAACTGGTAGTCTTTAAATTAATTAAATTAACTCAAAATTAACTACCCTTAACTCAATTAAACTCAATTTAACTGAAATTAACTCCATATTAACTGAAATTAATTGACATTAACTCCACCTAACTCAATTTAACTTGAATTATCTGACAATGACTCAATTTAACTTATTTTAATTCAAATTAACTTAAGTGAGTCAAAATTAGGTGCATGCCTTGACCAAAATTAGTCTAATAGGTGCATATTTAGTGTGTGAAGTGGGAGTGGGTACCACAACTGACTAGATGAGGAATATTCTCACCAGGGTGTAGATTCTACATGAAAATGCACGTATGGCACTAATTATGGGTTTTTGGACACCCATAGTCCATAATTAAAGAAATTAGGTATGCGAGAGTAATTTTTGGGGGAGCTGCAACTCCTAACCCCAACCCCATCTCACAAGACATTATAGAACCCCCCAACAACGTTATTGTACCATTGTGCCATTAATAATAATAATAGTAATAAAATATAAATACTAATACTAATTATTGCAATTGAAATAAAATCCATCTCTTTAGGTGTCCATGGTCTTGGAACCCAGTGCCAACTCAACAAAAAAAAAAGCAAATAAACCAATGTCTGGGGATTACCTTCGGAATATTACAAAGATTATTATGTGAAGAAATTAAGAAGAAATTCAAAATTGGTTAAGATATTAGTGAAAATACCAGTTATGTTAGTTAACAAAAGTTCATATGCCAAACTATTGGGTTCATAGTTTATTTTGAGAGATCAAGGATGATCAATGGTTGAGATAAAATTAGGTTCACTAGATCCATATATTTGAACTATTCACACAAAGCTAAGTGAAAGGAGCATAATATGGGGGATATTGACGTGAAAGACTAGGATTAAGTCATGCCACCCAAATCATTAGGTTTGAACAATTAGTGTAAAAGGAACTGTCCAAGATTTAATATAAAGGTCCTTTCACAAACCACCTAGATTGAATCAAGAACTGACTATCAATGGATTGCTTCCATTCACGAAATTCAGTGTGATCAAGACTTATAATGAAGTGCAATGCCATGAACGATTGATATTAAATTATGTAAGTTGGATCAATTGATCATGAACTTTCATGCAAAACAATGTGATTGGGGATTATCACGAGGGGTTGTGCTACAAACGACAAAGATTAAATCTACTAGGTTAGATATGTATATCTTGACCTTTCCTTCAAGATGAGGTGACCGGGTCTTATCAAAAGGGACACTACCATGAACAACTAAGTTTAATTTTTACTAATGAGATCGACAATGCATATGTCTTATGGGAATGGGAAAAAGTTAAGGGCAACAGATGCATGACCTTGTCGTGAACATTGATATTGTTTTTGTGAAATGAGATCCATGGCTGAGGGTTAATTGTGGTATTCCTTTTGTTAGCCTTAACTATTTCAATGGATAATAACTAGGGCACAATGACATGGAAGGAAGGGGATAAGGAACATGACATGACAACACCAAGAGGATGGCATGTAGGGTGTAGGTGGGGTATGGTGCCACATTATCACCTGCCATTTTCTTGTCTTGATCCATTTAAAGATAAACAAAAAATGTCTTGAGCCATTTTATTGTTGTGGGAATAATAGGAGCAATTTTCATTTGATTTTGATGGAATTTTTGGGGTTTATTCCATAGAGATGAGGAATATAGAAATGATGAGGGTGGATTCTTGATTTAGTTCAAACTTTAAAAAAAATGAGGATTAGTAGTTTTTAAGAAGCCCCGTTGGTCATGAAATTTGGAGAGCGCAATCCATGAGTAGGCATGTAGAAACTATTTGAAGTGTTTGATAGAATTCTTAGGCATTTGGAATGGGGATGCAAAAATAGGACAAATCCACTATTCCGGGGAACACTTTCAAGGGATTTTGAAAATATTGTGCGAGGTAAAAGTGACCCAAGAACCCAAACAGAAATTGTTTATTTACTCTAAATTTTACCACCTCATTAATATGAACAACTTTGTCCAAGTTAATATTTCCCATAAGTGCTCAGTTTGTGAGCTACCAATTTTGGGAAATATTCATGTTTGGAAAAATGTGAAAAGGATAAAGTAGTAAATTCTAGAAAACTATAGAAATTAACTAGAGCATCATATTAGATATTTGAAATTTTGTGAGTAATCCCTATCATAAGTATTATCAGTTCCAAATACAAATGCTTTTCTAGTTCTCTCTATGTTCTTCTACAAGTGGTTGAAGTTGGCCTCTGAGAATAATTGCACCTACAATAAAAGAGAAGGATTGTATAAACTTGGCAATTTTGAAGGGTTGTATGTTTTATCTATAAGATCATAATAGAGCATGGTTTTAGTTATTGGAAATATAATCCATAGGAGAACAAATGTGCAATTGCTAGATATGAAGAAGTGTTTTTGATATTTCTAGAAATTGAATAGAAAATATCCTATTGCCTTGATTTGATAAAAATGTTGATATGGGCAGTTTCCAAAATGCATGAAAAATATATTTTTTCTAAAATATTTTATGAGGGTGTAATGTAGTTAATAAGTGTAATTATATGAACACTTTTGTAGATACAAAAATATATAAAGTACAATTAAGGCTATGGTTCAAATAATTGAGTTGAGAATGCTTTGGTTTTGGTTGGGAAAAAGAATTATCACTAATGAATGATACATATGATAATTATGAAGATAAAACATATGCCATGGGAGAAAATATACATGCTGCAAATGCAGAGACAAAATATAATGGTCGTAGAGACCAAGTTACTCCTCTAGATGTTGCAAAGACTATGAGAAGTCTAAGAGTGAAATTACAAAGTTGTAGGATAGATAATGAAAGGTTAATAAAACTCAGGCGGAATATGACCAACCTAATGAAACCATTACCCAAAGCATAAAACAAATACGTGGGAGAGTTCATGATGGGCATAACCATAATCAAATGAGCGGGGATATGTCTACAAGACATTCTCACAAGAGGTTCCATAGATCAAGAAGACTTTCTAGGGACATGACACATACACTAGAATTATCTGTTAGTGAGCCATCTGGCTCTAAGCAGTCCCCTAGAAATTTAAGCTCTTTATCTCACATGAATAAGAGGAAGAGTCCTTTCAGGGATAACTTACATGGAGAATTTTGGAAGGTCAAATCCACTACCTTTGATGGTGAAGTGAAATATGGATAAGAAGCTAAATCTTGGATTCTTACGAAGAGAAAATATTTTCAAGTTCATGATTACTTTGAAAATATGAAAGCATTAGTGGCCATATTTAATTTGAATGGAAGACCATCAATTTGGTGGGAACAACTCAGGTAAGTTAATTATAAGATCAATGAAACAAATATTATTTGGAATCAGTTCAAGAATTAATTCAAGAAAAAGTACTTCTCTGATAGGTATTATGATGATAAAATCAAATAATTCCATGGGTTAAAGTTGGGACAAATGACCATGGATGAATATGCAAATAAATTCTTGGACATGGTGAGATATGTTAAAAATATTAGAGATGAAAATGAAAATCTAGTGATTCGTAAGTGCATTACCTCAATCATATAATGACACAATTGAGTTTGATGAACCTCAAACTCTAGATGAAACTATAAAGAAGGTTAAGTATTTTTATCATCAAAGAAAATCAAGAAAAAAATCCAGAGTGCATGGAAGGACACAAAGAAGGATAAGTTTGACCAAAGGAAGAAAGGTTTCAAGATTCCTCATTTTAAAAATAAACAAAAGAAACCGAGAGATGGCGAGAAAAATACAACTAAGATTATGAGAGAGAATCCAAGAGAGCCTCTTTAATTTTTTAGATGTGGTGAAGATCACTTGCTTAGAATTTGTCCACATCAGAATGTAAGTTCCAAGAATTTTCACAACATACAAGAATATACAACCATTGTAGACTTAGCAAGGAGTATCCCTAGAATCTATGTTGCACTAGAGGACTTACAAGTAGACCATGAGTAAGATGTGGTTGAAGTTGAAGGTAATATTGGTAAGCAATCTAGTTATATTTTAATTGAACCTAGATCTACTTACAATTATCTTACTTCTAAAATCGTTGAGATTTATGTTTTTAAGAAAATAAAGCATAGTAGATCATGTTTGGTCAAACTAGTCACGAGAACCAAGAGAAACGTTATTGAAGTGGTGTAGAAATGTCCATCGGAGATGGATGGACTCTTCACATCTGAAAATATGAATATTTAACCTCTTGGTTCTTGTGATGTTCTCATTAGAATGCATTGGTTTGAAGAACATCAAAATAAACTTGATTGATACAATTTTTTTTTAATGCACTAAGGAAGAATGAAATCCAAGAATAGTGAGGGGAATTCCAAAATTAATTTTTTTAGACAGATTTCATCCTTTCAAATAAGGAAATGTTGAACACACTCGTATACTGAGAGAGGTGTTAGAAAACAAGATCACGGATCAATAACATAAAACAATATGCAAATATAAAACACATAAATACAATATAAGAGAGACACCAATATAATGTGTTTCACCCAAGATGTGCTACATACACACGGAAATTGCCAGTCCTTTTTATTATATCATCCAAAAAATGAATGGATACAACCTACAACACATCTGTTGCACTTCCTCTTCACTCTCTCATAATCTCTCTCACACAATCACCTAGATCATTTTTCATAATACTAAAATGGAATACACAACCATAATAAAATACCTTCCCTTTGTAGAGGGATTTCCTTGGGAAAATACCACAGACTACCTAAAACCATGGACCCATAAATCAACCATTATTGACCAAGTCATGACTATGCAATTACAACATTTTACAAGGAGTTTTAAATAGTTTCCCCCCCTAGACCCCATTTATGAATATATTGGGGGGACCACCCCTTTTTAGGTTCTGGGATCCAAACACTATGTAAATTGAACCCATGTAGTAGAACAATTACACTCACAAAATTGCTAATCAAACATGCAAAATTCACAAAAAAGCATAACACAATCCTGTATTGAATAAGTGTACATCATACAACATCACTGAGTAATAGGCTGCCCAAATATATAATTACATCAGATATTTGAAAGCACAAGGATGCTATTTGAATTGGTAAAAAACCAGGCTTACTAAACTAGTCAAAATCCCCCATAGGTGCATAAAACACTTTCCTAATATGTCAAGATGCTCATAAATTGTATGAATCAGATATGTCAGCTAATAAGTGATGGAAATATATTATATCCATGGTTTTGGATGGAGAAAAAGAAGGAGGATGGTGAAGGAAAAAAAAAGGCAGTTATTCCTAGACTAGCTTTTCCTTTTTGCCTTAAAACTGCTGTAAAGCAAGGAAACTTTCAGAAAAACTAGAAATGCACTTTTAATATTTTGGAATTAAAGAATAGTTTCTAAAAATGTTTCCAGGATGATTCCAAATCTCTCCATGACCCATTTTTAGCATGTGTTTACTTCTAAGTGCAAGTGGATGCCAGCTAGCATAGTGAGGAATCTAGAAATCTAGGAATATGACAAAAATGATTAATTAATGTCAAATATGGGTAACTATGGGTTTGATTATTCTAACCCCCCCCATTTAATCCTAAATTTATGAGTAAATATAAGAAAAATATAGGGTCTATAAACAATTCTTAGTCACCCTTTACATACTGCTTGTCCATACAACCAAGGAAAGAGGCAAAAACTGAGTGGGAAAATCCTCCCTTAAACATGGACACAAAACAAACATTTGGAAATATTGTTATCAATCGTTCTTCACCACATGATAAGAAATCCACAGCAGTGATTCGAGATTACTTTCTCACAAAACACCTTGGTGAAGGTGTCTGCTACTTGCTCTAAAGATGCGTAGTAGAGTAGAGCAATAGTACCATCATGCATAAGCTCCCTGATGTATTGCATATGGATCTGAATGTGATTGGTTTTTTTTCTCTGAAGTGGATAAATGGAGATTAAAATGGTGCTTTTATTGTCATAATAGATGACAGTGGAAGTCTCTAATTCAATCCCACATTCTCCAAGTATCCCCTGCAACCACAAACATTGAGTAGCTGCATTCACAGCTCCTATATACTCTGCATTTGTAGATGAGAGTGCTATGGCACTCCGCTTCTTACTTGACTAGCTGATTGGTCCATCTACAAGCATGAACACATATCCTAAAGTATATTTTCGATCATTTTTGTCACCTTCCCAATCACTGTCAGTAAATCCAACTAGCTCTAAGTCAGATTTTGCTTTATAGAAAATCACGAGTTCTTGTTCCTTGAACAAAGTTTAGGATACTCTTGGTTTCTCTCCAATGGATCTCATGAGTCTGATCCATGTATCTTGAAGACACACTAACTGCATAATATAAGTCAGTTCGAGTATGTGTAAGATAAAGCAAACACCCAATCAACTGCCTATACAGTGTGTTATTTACCAAAGGCGAAGAACTTGCTTCCTCAAGCTTAACTCCAGAAAGGAATGGAGCCTTGATTGGCTTGCAATATTTCATGTTGAACTTGTTGATAAGATATTAAGCATACTTGGACTGATGAAATTTGATTCCATGTTGGGATTGAGCAATTTCGAGACCAAAGAATTAGCTCAACAATCCCAAATCTATCATGGAAAAGGCATGGTTCATTGCATCCTTCAAGGAGGAAAAATATTTCTTTGAACTTCCTGTAATCAGTAGGTCATCCATATATAAAAAAAGAATCATTAAATAACCATGAATCATATTCAAATATACATTTGGATCAGATTTGCATCGAACAAAATTCTATGACAGCAAAAAGCCATCAATCTTGGCATACCAAGCCCCGGGGGCTTGCTTTAGACCATACAACGATTTCTTTAACCTTCACACTAAATATGGATTAGACACAAAAAATTCAGGTTTCTGCATATAAATCTCTTCATTCAAATCTCCATTTATAAAGGCACAATTCACATCCATGTTATGTACCTCCCATTTCCTTGAAGCTGCAATGACCAAAGCTAGCCTTATGGAGTCCATCTTTTCCACTGGTGCAAAGGTATCATTGTAATAAATACCTTGAAATTGTTCCCTTATCTACCAATATTTCCTTATATTTCAAAATTGAACCATCAGCATCAAATTTAATTTTATAAACCCACTTTCACTTTACTAGTTTTCTCCCTGGGGGGAGATCAACTAGTTCCCATGTGTTGTTCTTCTGGAGAGAGATGAATTCTTCCTTCATAGATGTTTTCCATATTGGATAATATAATGAATTTTCATATGTATGAAGTTCATATTCAACCATCAAATAATACTTCTTAGCAAAGAGTTGATCTTTCACACAAAGGGCACTCTCAAATTGAGACCTAGTCCTCCTAGTGTCACTAGGATTCCCAACTAGTTACCCAGCTACATGAATGGTGCTTGCTGACCATTTTGGTCTTGTAGGGATATTAGGATCTGAAATTAAATCATAATTATAAGACATATCATAATCATCAAACGCATTAGTATCTTCACTTACAATCAGTGGTTGTGGTGATGAAGAGGACTCTCCAACTTCAACTGTTGCTAAAGGCTCTTCTTCAAATTGAACACTTCTTTCAATGAAAGATTTGTTAATGCTCAATTTAATCAGCTTGTACCTTTTTTAATATTCAGAATACCCAAAAAAATGCACTCTTGTCTTTGGGGTTGCAAATCCTTCCTCTTTTCAGTTGGAATTCTAGCCCAAGCCTTTGAGCCAAAAATCTTGAAATGGGTCACATCTGGCTTGTGCCCACTACAAGCTTCAAAAGGAGTGATTCCATAAAGTTGGTTATGTGGCACCCTGTTCTAGATATAGGATGCACAATTTATAGCCTTGGCACAAAACTTTGGTGGCAAATTTTTAGCCTCCATCATGCAAGTTTCCATCTCCTTGAGTGATTTGTTCTTTCTCTTAGCAACACCATTTTTCTATGGTGTGTAAGGAATAGAACGATGCATCTAGATACCTGCATATTAAAAATAATGGATGAAATCAAAATTGAAATACTCTCCACCATTATCATATATGAGGATCTTGAGTTTCTTCCCAGACTGGTTCTCAACCAAGGCTCGAAAGACCTTGAAGAGGTCAAAAAATTCAGACTTGTGTTTTAGGAAGTAGACCCAACAATACCTGGAAAATTCATATATGAAGGTGAGTGCATATTTTTCTTGAATCATGGACATATGATGGAATGGACCAGAAATGTCACTATGGATTAACTCAAGGGGTGCAGAGGTTCTCTCATGACTAGCTCTCTCATACTTGTGCTCTGGGTGTTTTACTAGGATGCAACGTTGGCAGGCTCCCTTAGAAAACTTGATCTTTGGTAACCCTATGACCATATATTTGTTACTCAAATATGAAAGATACTTTTAGTTATTATGGCCAAATATCTCATGCCAAAGCTTGCTTTCTTAATTAGTATGAGTGATAAGAGCAGAGGGGTTTGAGTAGGGTAGGAAATGGGAAAACTTGTAAACCTTCGAATTGTGATCCACAACACCTTTTGCTATGAATTTACCATTCAAAATATTTGATATTTCAAATTAATTAGGGGAGAATATGACTTTATTTGGAGACCCAGTGTGGGTCATAAGATACACTGACAAGAGTTTAGTAGCTAGACTTGGTACATACAACACATCATTGAAGGAACCATGGTCAAGATCAATCCTACCCTTCCCCAAACTGTCGGTAACAGAGTCATCTCCCAAAACAATTTTTGGACCTTTCGATTTTTCAAGAGAGGAGAAAGTATCCCTTGATGAAACCATATTTCTGGAAGCTCCAGAATCAATGATGAAGCTAAGTGAGCTTGAGGTGCTAGCAACCAAGGCATGTACTCTCTCCTTGTCTTCTGAATTTGACCCTCCTTCCTTCTTTCTTGCACAATCAGGAAGGGATATGTTGTTCTTCTCTAGGAGTTGGGTCAACATGGAAATTCTTTTTTTCATACAAGAGATCTCAGGATGATAGCCCTTACTACACTATGTGCACTTTCTCATTTCTCCTTTGTTCTTCTTCTTCTAGAAGTTATTCTTGGATACTAAGGGTTCCTCTTGAGACTTTGACTTGTCTCTCTTTTGCTCAAGTGGATTTTTGGATTTTTTTCTTGCCATTTGAATCCACCTTTGAATCTCTAGCAACCAAATATTGGTCTTTGGAAGGTTTGATGGTGCCCATCATTACCAATTTATCTTGCTCCTGGGTAAGGGATTCCATGAACTCAGCAAGCTTAGACATCTTCCAGGTTCGAGATATCAATTTGGTGGCATGGAAGGTTGAAACAAACACTGAGTAGTCAGGACCAAGATTTGAACGTATGTTCAAGACTAGTTTCTCTTCCTTCTTTTCGATTCCACACTGTTTTAACTGCAAAACTAGGGCCTTAAACTTGGAAAAGTAGAGTTTCAATGATTCAAAGCTACCAGGAATCAAGGAGATCAATTCATTCTCAAATTGATTTTCTCTCAGCTCATCTGTCTTTCCAAAAATCTCTTCAATATTCTCCCAAACATCATTAGGTGATTTCAATGCATTAAGATGAAAGAGGAGGTCTCTTGAAATGATCAAACACAAAAGACCATAGGCCTCATCCCTCCTATTGTGCCATTTAATTTTCTCTACAGATGCATTGGGATCTACCTCAGTTGCCATGGTAACCATGTAGATACATTTCGCTCTAAAAAATATCTCCATCTCAGCTTTCCATTCGAAGCAATTGAATGGAGTCAATATGATCCTTTGAGATTGGTCCATATCTCAGCAACTGTGCCCTCCAGTCAGTAGAATGTGCTCCCATTCAATGATGTCAAAAATTATATAACAATATGTAAGGATAAAAAATTATCTACAAAGGCTCTGATACCATGTGGAAATTGAACCCAATAAGAAGAACAATTACACTCACAAAATTGCTAATCAAACATGCAAAATTTACAAAAAAGGAGACCAAAATTGGAGCATAACACAATCTTGTATTGAATAAGTGTACATCATCCAACCTCATAAAGTAATAGGCTGTCCAAATATATAATTACATCATATATTTGAAAGCATAAGGATGTTATTCGAATTGGTAAAAAAGTAGGCTTACTAAATTAGTCAAAATCCCCCACAGGTGTATAAAACACTTTCCTAATATGTCAAGATGCTCATGAATTGGCTGAATCAGATATGTCAGCTGATAAGTGATGGAAAGAGATCAGATCCATGATTTTGGATGGAGAAAAATAAGGAGGATGGTGAAGGAAAAAATCAAGGTAGTTATTCCTATACTAGCTTTTCCTTTTTGCCTTAAAACTATTGTAAAACAAGGCAGCTTTCAGAAAAAAAAATAGAACTGCACTTTTCTATTCTGGAATTAAAGCAGAGTTGCTAAAAATGTTTCTAGGATGATTCCAAAGCACTCCATGACCCAGTTTTATCATGTGTTGAATTGTAGGTGCAAGCGGAAGCCAACTAGCATAGTGAGGAATCTAGGAATCTAGAAATATGAAAAAAATGATTAATTAATGCCAAATATGGTTAGCTATGGGTTTGATTATTATAAAAAACATGATTGAAACACAACCTCTGAATCAGGAGGATCGAGATCCACAACCAACAAGAGGAAGGGATGGATCAATATAAGACAATATTTTCATTTATTTAAATTAAATTACCACAAAAACAATCACATATAAGATATATCAATTACAAAACATCAAACACAAGATTTACATGGAAACCCTTTTGGGAGAAAAATACAAAAAAAATCTCTTTATAATTATTTGTAGGAATCAACCTAATGTTACAAATATTTGTAGGAAACAACCTACTAGATACACCAATCCCACTGATACAAATCCGTATAGGAATCAACCTACTCTTATTTATTTTCACAGGCACCGATCTACTATTACAGATCTTCACAAGAACTAATATACTGGAGGCACTAATCCCCACTACTAAGCACCAACTTAGAAAGAGACACCAATCTCTTTGTTTGAGAAACATCAACTCCTTAATTACAATTCTCCATTCCCTAAATAATACTTATTTGAATAATCATTCATATTCTCTTCACCATTCTTTGTTTTACCTTCTTTACGCATACATACTTCTTCTTGAGAGGTTCCTCTTAGAATGATGTTGATTTTCCACTCACACACTTTCTGTTCTAATATTATTTAGTGTGTATATATATTTATACCCTTCATAAAGAGTTGTGTCTATATAAAAATACACACTAACCTTTAAGTAAAATATATAATAATTAACTTCTCTTTCTTACTAATAAGCCCGTGGTTTGAAAACCCACACATGGTATTTTACATGGTATTATGTATAATATACCTTTAAGTAAATATTATTTTCCTTCCCATTTTTGCTAATAATACGATGGTTTTAGAAACCCATTCATGGTTTTGGAAACCCACCCATGGTATTTCCATTGACATCAATGACGACATCACTAACAAATTTGGTAACAATCTCCCTCTTTGTCATTCATGGAAATCCTACAACAAAACACATAGTCCACAAGGCATAAATTTTTTTCTCCTTCCTACAATACTCCCTCTATCTACAACTCCCCTCTTTGTTGCATTACCCCCCTTGGATATAACTCTCCCCCTTTGAAATCAATGGAAAAGTGTTTCTCCCCTTGAACTCATGCTTCTTATTAAGAACTTAGTGACTAGATGAGATGGATATTACTCCTAATCATTGTTTGAGATATTCAAATGTCTCTTTAGGAAAGGGTTTTATGAATTTTTTTCAAACTATTCTTTGGTGGCAATATATTCCAACTTATCATTCCCTTTTGCTTCTTTTTCTCTTAAGACGCGACACTTGATTAGAATATGATTAGTTTTCGAGTGCATAACATGGTTCTTTGAAATATTTATTGCACTTGTGCTGTCACAAAGTATTGAGATTGGATTATCATATTCTACCTTAATATCTTTCAGTGTTTGCTTCATCCAAATAACTTGAGTGCAACATGATGCTGCTGTTATATATACTTGGCCTTTGTTGTTGATAGAGAAATTGAAGTCTGTTTCTTCTTAAACAAGATGTGAGATTGTTGTTAAGAAAGAATGCTTCACCATTAGTACTTTTCGTATCATCAACATTGTCTACCCAATCTGCATAATTTTATGTTGTTAAAATAAAATTTCCACCTCTTGAGTAGAAAAACCCAAAGTCCAAGGTTCCCTTTAGATATCTAAATCTTCTTTTCACTTCTCACACATGAGTTTCTTTTGGTGTAGCTTGAAACCGTGCAACCAATCCTACTGCTTGCATAGTGTATGGCCTTGATGCCATAACATATAATAGGATGTCAATCATTGACCTGCACAATGTTTGATTTTATTTAAAAATTCATCATATTTGCTAAATTTACAACATGTAACCATGGGTGTGCTGACTGGTTCACAATATTCCATTATTCAATTTCTTCAACATTTCCTTGATATACTTGGATTTTGAAATGAATATTCCTTTGTTGGATTGAGAAATCTATAAACCAAGAAAGGATGATAGTCCACCAAGTATAGATGTCTCAAATTCCTTTTTCATATCCTTTGAAAACTCTTGGCGAATTTTGCTTTTACTACCAACAAAAATGATGTCATCTACATAAACCACAAAAATTGATGGTTTCCATTTTCCCTCTTGATGTAGATATCGTTGTCCACAATTCCTCTTTTGAAGCTTTCTTGTTGTAGATACTTATCAAGTGTAGAATAATAGGCTCTAGGGGATTTCTTTAGCCCATAAAGTGATAATAAGAATCCTTTTGGTTGTTCAATGTATACTAATGAGGAGGAAGTTAGGGGAGTTAGAGGAATTTATTTATGGGATTTGAGAATTGGGAATGGTCATAACTGAAATATTTTCCCTAAATTAACTTGACTTTTAATTTTTTACTGTTTAACATAAACATACATAGGCTTTCCCTAAACATGGCACATATACACAGACTGACCTACTATAGGGCGCATATGGCTTGGAAAATATAGTGTTTTAGAATTTTTCCAAGATAGATTGGTGTTCATACATCAAAAAGATCAATGAAGTCTACAAAAGAGGGAAAACAATTGGCATGACGAAAGATGCTATAAAAATACAACATTGTAATAAAATAAAGGGGAAAATGAGTTATAGTTTCTATTTGAGAACCCATAAGTACTTCTATATTTTTTCCACACATAATTATTACATGCTATACAATCTATTGCTTTATGACCAAAGCGATTGCAAGAAAATCAATAATCAAAGAAATAGTATTGATACAGAGTTGTGTGAGGCCACCTCGGTGAAAAAGATCTTATGAATTCATCCTTGTTTTCCTTGTGAGGAAGGTTAGGTTTTTGCTAGACATCATTCTCCTTCCTCTTGTTGCCTTAATTTTTTATGGATTTTTTGAGAACATCAACAAATATTTTAGGTTCTTCTTCATTCACCATCTTTGGTATCTTTGTAGCCTCATAGTTTGATTTTTCTTTAGAATTATTATAATTCTTATCATAGCCAAGAATATTCTTAATGAATGGTGATGTTTGAAAATTGATGATATCATCTAATATTTCAACGCTCTTTTCAAACTTCAAGCTTCTATTCAATTGAGCAGTCGACTTCTCCAATTTGTTTCTTAATAAAACAATTTCATATAGGACAACTCTTCACCAATTTATTCATTTTCTTTTAGTTGGATTCTCACTATTACTTATAGCCTTTTTGCCCCTTCTAGTTGAATATTTAGGATGATAATTGTATTTTCTATTTTTTCAAGACTTTGTGATATTTTCACTTTTGAATCATGATCATTCTCTTCATATTTATGCAACTGCTCCTTCAATTTAAAATTATTTTTCTTAATCTTCTTTATTTTGCTTAAGGAAAAATGAGTTATTCTTCAAGATCTACTGTTATAAAAACATGACCGCATAGAAATAACAATAAACAATAAAAAAGATGAAAATATTAAAATGCATCACAAGAGAGACAAAGATATAATGTGTTTCACCCAAGATGGGCTACATCCACACAGAAATTGCCAATCCTTTATTATTATTTCATCCATCAAAATGAAGGGATGCAACCTGCATCAATCACATTGCACTTCCTCTTCACTCTCTCACAGTCTCTCTCTCACAATAACATAGATCACTTTTACAATGCTACAATACAATACACAACCATATTACAATGCCTTCATTTTATAAAGGGAATACCATGGGAAAATACCATTGGATTCCCAAAAATCATGGGCCCATAAATCACCCATTATTGACCAAGTCATGACTCTGAAGTTACAACATTTTACACGGAATTTTTCCTAAATTTTTGCTATGGGGTGCTCTTCCTAAACCCCCACCAGGTGGGGGCTCCTAAAATAGTTTTCTTCCCCTGGAACCCCTTGACGACTATAGTGGGGGGAAATCCCCCCCACACCCTCCATCATGTGCTAGGATCCAAACACGACTAAAATAACATCTATGAATCAGGAAGACCATGATACACAACCAACATCTACTTCCCCATATGTCTCGACATTTTCTTCTTCTTATGAATCCATTTTTTCTTTCCCTATGCCTTCATTATTAAAAGCATCAATCTTTGTTTCAATTACCATAAAGAGAGTTTCTTCTCTATCAATATCAGAATTTATTTCACTGCTGTCTTTCGATGAGTCACTAACCCCTTTTAAGTAGAGACTCTTCTTTTTCTTATATGATTTTTTCTTCTTTTCATGCTTGTCCCGTTTGTAGTTATTTTTGTGCTGATCATGTTTGATGCCTTTCTTTACATCATTGTATTCTTCATCATCACTAATTTCATCCTTTTCATATGGACACTTGGCCACAAAATGTCCTACTTTCCAATAGTTAAATAATTTAAAGGACAACTTACCTTCGTATTTGCTAGATCACTTTCATAGTTTCCTCACAAAATTTGATTCCTCTACATCTAATTCACACTTGGAAGAATCACTTGATTTATGTTCTCTGTAAATAATTAATTAACATAAGATCCTACAAGCTTAAGAGTTTTTAAATAATTAATTTACCCTTTTTTTACTAACAATCACATTGTTTTGGAAACCCACCCATGGTATTAGATATAAGAGACCTTTGAGTAAATAATTAATTTCTTTTTTTTACTAATAAGCCCATGGTTTTGGAAACCCATCTATGGTTTTGGAAAACCAGAAACCCACCCATGGTAATTTCCTTTGACATCAATGACAACTTTTATAACATGAAATATTTTAGAAAGGGTTGTAAGTGTATGCATCCCACATGTTAGACATAACAAGATATAAAGGTCCCAATATGGAGGACTATCATGTCTAGCAAGAATCCATTGATGTATTCCCTAATGAACTGCCATGATTCCTTAGAAAATGGATATTAGTTTTATAATTGTTTTTGTACTAGGAGATACACCTATGTCCAAGAAACCTTATTGAATGAGTACCCTAGAATTGCTAGAGATGGAAATTCAATTGTAAGAGTTGTTGCAAAAGAAATACATTTGACCAAGTGTGTCTTTATGTGGATCAATATTAATTTCATAAAAAATAAAGATGGAACCATTATATTGTGCATTGATTATAGGTATTTGAATAAGTTTACAATGAAGACCATGTATCCTTTACCTTAAATTGATGACCTCTTTGATCAAATGAGAGGGGAAAGTGTATTTTCAAATTTTGATTTAAGGTTCGGTTACCATCAATTCATAATTAAGGAAGAAGATATTAAAAAAGAAACATTTAGAGAAAGGTATGGATTATATGAGTTTGTGGTGGTGCCATTTGGTCTCACTAATGCACTAGATACATTCATGTGTCTCATGAATAATGTATTCAACAAGTACTTAGATAATTTTATTTATATATTTATCTTCTAGATGACATTCTTATTTATTCCAAGAATGAAGAGGACATTAGGAACACTGTATAATGGTTTTGCATGTGTTAAGGGATCATAAATTGCATGCAAATCCAAGAACATGCCATTTGAATCAAAATAAAGTTCATTATTTGGGTCACATTATTTGAGAGGAAGGGATATTTATGGATACGAAAAAAATCGAAGCCACCATGAACTAGACATTTCCAAAGAATGTGACATATGTGAGATATTTTATGCTTCTTGTTGGTTATTATAGAATGTTCATTTAAAGGTTTTTAAGTCTGCACATGCAATTCCTTATTTTCAAAAGAAGGGAATAAAAGTTGAATGGACACAAAAATGTGAGGAAAGCTTCCAGTTGTTGAAGAAACTTCTCACTAGTGTCCCAATTTTGAAAATTCAGAGCCATAAAATGATGTTGTGGTGTTTAAGGACACTTGCAAACAAATAATAGGTGGAGTTATTATGCAATACAATCTTGTGGTATGTTATGAATCAAGAAAGATGAAATAACATGAAAATGATTATGTTACCCTTGACTTAGAGCTTGCCACAATATTGAAGACTTTAAAAATGTGGAAGCATTATTTAATGGGAAAGAGATTTGAGATTAGAAATGACCACTTTGGTATAGAATATTTGTTTGAACAACCAACATTAAATGCAAGACAAGCTAAGTGGATCGAAATTTTATGTTCATTTGATTTTTTAAAAACTAAAACGGTTAAATTTTATAAAAAAATATTAGTTGGGCCGTAGCCAAAGCAACCTTCATTACAAGAATTCAATTGTCTCCTTAAAGGCTCTATAAAAGCTCCTTTCTTACAAAATCAAGACTATGATAGTGGTGCCCAAATGGGTTCTCCTCATTCTTACTCATAGATCCTTGAGGCAGAAGGAAACCCAAATTTTCCTTTGTGTTCGCTTCCTTGTTCAAGTCGTGCAGGATATGGAAAAAAAGGGAGTAAGAGAAGTCTTGCAACATGAGCCTCAACCTTTGTAATGTCTTATTGAGAAACGAATTGTTGAATAGATCACCTCAATTAAAAATCTTGATCAGTATTTACAAGTCACTGAAAACTTGTATTTCTTTAATTCCTTTTTCTCGAGCAATCTAGTAGGCTTTTAGAAGCCCTACAATTTATGCTTGATTGTTGGTTTTCTGTCCTAGTCCCCAGGTAAAAATTTCTATTCTAGTACCGTCCTGAGAGTATATCACTCTGCCTGCTCCTACCATCCCTGGATTGCCTTTGGAGGCATTGTTAAAGAAGATCATAGCTTTACCTTGAGACCTCCACCAATATTGAAAGATGACTTCCTTGTCTCTTAACTGCCATCTTGGAGTTATGATGGGTTGAACAAATACCTTTTCTCTGTCTCTAAAAGTGTAAGTTCCCAACCATTTATTTTCTTCAGGGAGAAGTGAAAATTATTCATCTTGAAAGTTTGAATGGACACTGTTTCAAGAAGAAGAACTTTAACTTTTGTAGCCACCTTCAAGGGGAAATGCTGAGTATTGTTAAACATTTTATCATTTTCGGTGCGCCAAATATTACAATAAACATATTTGGGAATTGCTACCCAAATTCTAATCCACGCAGACTTTCCTCGGATTGTATGTGGATATCTCATTCTCCAAGTGGAGAAGAGTGTTACCAGAGGGATTTTCTTTGAAGAGGAAACATTGAGACTGTGGAGAGAGAGAGTTTAAACTACTTGGGTGAATATGCAATCCATAAATAGATGGTCACTGGTTTCATAATCATTGCAGCACATGGAGCATCTATGAGGGTAGATGATGCCACTTTTTATGTGATTTTCTCCAGTTAAAACATTTCTATGCATTATAACCTAGGGAAAAAAATGATTTTGGGGAGACTGAGTGGATCCCATACTTGTTTCTAGAATGTAGTTGAGAGAACCAATGCTTGATGCATTTGAAGAGAGGGGAATCCCTATGCAACTGTGTATACTCCATTTTTTCCCCATCTCTATTTATCCTTCATTTTCATATGAACTTGTTCCAGGTCCATGACTGTTGTTTGAAGGAGGTTCTTTGGACTATTTAACCATTCTGGAAAATGTGGAAAGGCCCATGATTTCAATTTACAGAATCATCCCAAGAAGAAATATCTACAAGCGTGTTGAATCCTTACTATTTAAGCCAATGACATGCACCTTTAAAGTCTTCATAGCTGTCCAAAGGTGGCTTCCCCATTATTTTGTCCTACCATAGAAACATGCTTTTCCCATTTCTAGGGATACGATACATATTTTTTTGGAAGAAATCAAGCCCCCGGCTACATAGGCTCCACATTATCATTCCTTTGGGGATGTATATGGCCTGAAGGTTTTGAATAGAGGCTTCTTTCAGATATTTTTTCCTTAGAATAAGGCTAACTGTGTTTCTACTATTTCAGAATAAGTTCCACAAAATTTTACCTCCCAATGCAATGTTAGCCAACCGAGGATCTCGTATCTACAGCCCTCCTTCTGCCAGAGGTTGTTTTACTATGTCCCACTTTACTAAGTGGAATTTTCTATGGTTTCCTTTTCCCCCTTGCCATAGAAAGTCACGAATCATCTTGGAGACCTGATCCATGATCATATTTGGAGATGAGAGGAAGGAATCCTGATAAATTGGTAAGGAGGAGAGTACTGATTTAATGAGAGTCAGTTTACTAGCTTTGATGAGCCATTGGCCACCCTCATCATTGGCCACCCCAGGCTTTGATTTTGGATTTAATTTTTCTTAAAACTTCAGCCCACAATGAATATTTGTTAGAGCCCAATTTTAAGGGGACCCTGAGATATTTTATTTTTTCCCAAGTTGCATAGCCTAAGAAACCCAAGAAATGGGCTAGTTGGAGGATACCATGCTGATCTACATTACAACCAAACACAATGCTCTTCCTTTTGTTGATGAGGGCCCCAGAAAAACTGTAGAAATATTGAAGGATAACACTGAAGACCTTGGCAATCTTGATGGAGGCTCCCCCCAACATAAGAGAATCATATGGAAATACTGCATGATTGATTTTCTCTATGCCTTTCATTAGCCTAATGCCTGGAGTTGTCCTTGATTTCTTTTCTGCTGTTAATTTTCTACTCAACGAATCAACCATCAATATGTAGAGGAAAGGAGAGAGGGTGAAACCTTACCTTATTCCCCTCGAGTTTTGAAAGTAGTTGGTCGGTCTTCCATTAACTAGTGGAGCTATCCACGGTTTTTCTGTGAATTCTTTGATCAAGTTGAAAAAATCAGTACTGAACCCGAAGGAAAGAAGGACTTTGTAAAGGAAAGAGTGCTTTACCCGATTGAGTGCATTTTCCATGTCAAGCCTTATTATCATTCCATTCTCTTTCCATTGGTAACTGGAATGGATGGATTCTTGCACGTGGATCATGTTTTCAATGATATGTCCCCCTTTGATAAATCCTCCCTAGCTGGGATAAATGAGTTTCCCAAGAAGAGTTTTGATTCTATTTTCTAGAAGTTTAGACATAATTTTGTAGGAGGCGTTGCATACTGAGATTGGCTTGAATCCATCAAAAGTGCCCAGACTCACTTCTTTGGGTATCAGGGAAAGGAAAGTGGAATTAGTACTGCCTCCCACTTGTTGATGTATTTGTAACTTTGAAATGTATTCACTTGTATATCTTATGTATTGTACCTTGATGTTTATTCCGGGAAGTATCTATAATGTAATTGAGTCATGTCATGCCCCAATGTTCCGATCAGGAGAGTCATTAATATAATAAATTCATGTAAATTCAATGAGTTTAACCCTCCGTCGATATTTTTGGTTGGTAGAAACTTTAGGAAAGTCAAACCCTAGTTTGACCCTGGGCTTGAAAAACCCTAAAATACTAAAACTGGTAGTTTTGGTACATTCGCTATATCTCAGGATTGAAAATGTGTCAAGGGCCTAAACTTTCACAGGATGAAGATGAAATCCTAATGTACCCTATTTAAAATGTTTAGCCTCATATTCACTATATCATGGGAGATATGATTCCTCCAATTCAGGGTTCCAGCCTCTTCCAGGATTCATCCCTCAACACGACTCTTGAGGAGAGTTTCTATATCTCGGGATACAAAGGTCCAAATGACATTTTCCAAGATGTTCCAAATAGGGGACATAATTTAATTTCGGTGGTAAAAGTTTTAGACCCTGTTGATTAAATAGTGATACATGGAAGTTCGTACAACTTCGCTATGATGAACAATCCTGAAACAAGTCACCTTGGGAAAATGCTCATAAGTCCCAATTGGTAAAATCAATTCTGGTAAAACCTATGGTGTTGGAAAGAGGACAGATGAGGTTACCTTAGTACTAAATTTAAGACAAAGAGGAGCATTAATTTCAAATATACCGCAGAAACAGTATCAACAATTTTTGCAGAAGAAATTAGTAAACTAGGGCTTCCTGTTTCGGGAGCTTCCCTCCACTGTTTTCAGAAAAAGAGTACATTGGACAGCTCATCTTGAAGAGATATATATTTATATTCAATCAGATATAAAAGATTCCAAGTTTTTAAAATTAGAGTTTCTATGACAAACCCTAGATCAACCAGCTTTGGAACCAGGACGGACATCTCAAATCGGTAAGATCTAATCTTTTGCTATTTACATTTGAGGTTCTCATTTCTAAATGACTAGTCACACTAGCTTGATGACAAGCTTGGTGAAACTGACAAATTCCAAGCATGTAGGTATTGGATATCAATGGTTCTTGAAGGAAATGAATTGGAAATCTACATAAGTGGAGAGGTTCCAGTTCTAGAGGGAGATGAGGCTAAAATCCTTACACAAGAAGAACTTGGTCAAGGCCAAGAAGATCATTGCTGATTCAATCACGGATCACCTTATACCACAAGTGTCTTTCCTAAAGACACCTAAAGAGATGTTTGATTCCTTGACCAAGCTATTTGAAGGGAAGAACATAAATCATAATATGACTTTAAGAAACCAGCTGAAGAATGTGAAGATCCAAAATGTAGAGACCATACAGTCATACTTTACAAGGGTCTCTCAAATCAAAGAACAACTTGAAGCAGTAGAAGAATAAGTGGAGAATCTAGAAGTTGTGATAAATACCTTGAATGGCCTCCCAGGATCGTGGGATTCTTTCATTCGAGGAATGTGTGCCAGAAGGAAGTGATTACTTTCAGAAGACTCTGGGAAGAGCACACACAAGAGGAAGCTCGACTCATAATAAGAGAAAAGAAGATGGGAGCAACTGAAGATCAAGCTCTCACCATCCAAAGAAGATCCCTCAAGCGATGAGGAATATGAAGAACTCAATTCTTGAAGAGCCTCTTATCCATCTTGAGCATTTGGATAAGAAATGATGCTATTATGAATGAAGAAGATAATGAAGTTGAAAGGAGTCTACCCATGAAACAAATAAAGATAAGTATTCAATTGTCATTTCATGATATTGTTTTGTTATGCATTTGTTTATATTTAGCTGATGTATTATGCATGATAGTATGTTTGCATTAATGACAGAATACTACTAATATGCATGTGATGGGTAAGTATCTCATGGTGCTATACAACTCTCCACTTATACTTACCTAGAATGAAACCTCTTTGCTGACATATTGGATTAGTGCACAATCTAAATGTTCTGGTAGAGATGGAAGGCATATAGAAATTTTTCATGAGATATGGATGAATCTTGTATTGGATAAAATAGTTGCATGATTATATATTTATGCATAAGAATTTACCATTATGAATATGGATTTTGAAATGTTTCTAACCATACAACTGATGCATTTGACTTGTAGGAAATATCGCACACAATCACCTACAAGAAAAGAAGGACGATACTTGTTTCAAAGAGCAAGTGATGACAGTTCAAGAAAGAATCCAAGATGAAGAATAATATGACAATACTTTAAAAAGAAAGAAAGAGGCCTCATAGACACTTCATTTATGTGACACTGTTGAGTGGCATCATTGATGCAGAGCCATCCAACTATGAAGAAGTAGCGAAGAAGAAAGGGCAGGAGAGTACCAGTTCAAGAAGAATGATGTCTAGGATGCAGTATCAAGACCGACCCGTAGTTTGACGTCCATCTATTCCTTTCATTTATTTGTCTTGTATTTTCAATCATGTTTTTGGTTACTTCTTTCATGTGCCTCATAAATACATCTGAATTCATTATGATTTATGGTATGCTCTAAGAACTTGAGATTAATATGTTGGGCACGATCCCTAGTGGAGTCGCGGGGTGGAGTCACCAGGTGAACCACACAAGTAATTCACCAATAAAAGATATGTTGTAGGGAAAGGTGAGGTATGTTGAACCAAGGTATGCCTCTACCTCCCTGGAAATGACACCAAAATGTTATCACCCACCTTGTAGTTGCCTGTGTGAGGTGGATCCAGGATAGATGGTAGAGGGGCAAGCAACTAAGGGGTGTAACCACGACTACCTAGACTCCTAAATGGATGGTTGTCATGCCAATTAAGGTAGCCTTCACTTTATGTTATCCTAGTCCAAGACAACAATGGGGGAGACCCGGATATGCTCCTGATAGGAGAGATCAGACCTAGACACTAGAACAGATCAAATGGGGCTTTAAGGTATGTAAGGTGCAAGGTAAATGGAAACCCTAGATCTAGGGTTTAGGTACTAGCAACTGATGGAGATGACCACTGTCTTGGGAAACGTAACTATGACGGGGCAAGCAAGGACAGAGTTGGGACTGTCTAGTACCAAGGAGACAAACTCAGTGAAACATAGGTAACTTGATTTGTAAATGAATGTTGGCAAAGGGAATGTGAGTGAGGTCAAGTTAGGGCTAGTGCTAGCTAGGAGATCAGTGCCTTATGTTCATTGGGCAATGGATTCAGCATCAACCCAATGTTTCAATGAACCCACCTAGGATATACCTTGATCTATGAACCCAGAAAGGAGCTAGCCTGGAAAAGTGAGGTTATAGGAAAACCAACTCAATGGAAGGCTAGCGCTAGGGATTGGAGAAACATATATGCAGTTCTAGGGTCACTTGGAGGCTAAAAAATCAGCATTGAAGGAGAAATGAGGTCAGGGTGACCTGATATACAAACCCAAATAAGAAAATCGGCAGAAAAATCAGATTTGGAAAAGTCAAAATCTGATGAGGAGGCTAGGGGGTTGAAAACCAATTTTTCAGATCTAGGGAAAATTGGAAGGAACTAGCATATTTTTGGGGGTTTTCTGGAGTGCTTAAGCCCTAATCTATTATCCTATCTTGTTAGAATTCAGAAAAAAGTCAAAACCCTAGCAGGTCAAATTTTTAGTGGGGGGTTATGCAGTTTTCTACCTAAAAATCAGATTTACGTCAAACCAATAGGATTTTGACCAGAGTTGCAGCATATTTAGTGAAGGGGAGGCCCAATATATGAAACCCAGAAATGGTTTTTCCAAATATCAGACGATTCCCAATTTATTGCTTTTTTTTAGGGTTTTTAGTATTTAGGAGTTTTTTCAGAAAATTTGAAGTAAAGCAAGGTATAATGGAATAAGATCTAAAGAGAAGAGACTTAACTGTTAGATATTACCTGGAAATGCTTGTAGAAGTCTTTAATAGTGATGATCTTATCTATCCCGATCAATTCTGGAAGATCCTCATGATTTTTATGGCATATGCAGGCTCCAAGCCACCAATGCACCGCCTACCCTGCATGAGTAAACGTCAACCATATCGGATTTTCCAATACAATATAAAGAAATTGAATGCTACAATAAAGTAAAACGAAGTAATCATAGATCACAATGAAACTAATGAAAACCCCCCAATCCAAGACGAAGAAAACCGAGTGAGTTGAGGCCCCCCTACAAAAACGCTCGAGCCAAAACGCCCTCCTGTAGACAAAACAATGATGGCAAAAAAAATATAGATCTCACAAGAATTTCCACAATTCTAGGAACCTAAATATTTTCCAGTCACCATTTGAGATCATCAGATGCAAAGCAGATCCATAAAATTTCCACAAAAAAGTCTTTCTATTATTCAGATCTAAGAGCCAAAGACCCCTTACAAATGAGAAGCTCTCTCCTTTAAATAGAAATGAGAGAACCTCAATCATAACCGAATATTAACCACTTTCAAAATGAGTGGCTAATATTAAAAGATGAAATGTTCTAATCAATGGTTGAGATGAGCTCAACATACAATACATTGATCAATATAACCATAAATTACCAAAGTGGACTAAATCACCCATAAAAAGGTAACCCACTCAACAAGAAATAAATGAAGCACATGGTGGGTCCAAGGAGTGTTTGAATAACTCCCTCTAGGTGTCCCCATGGCATAATAAAACAATATAATAATTTAATTCTTTGACTTTGTGCCTCCTTGAGGAAATCGTGAGCCTCCCAAAAGCTCCGGAAAATAATATAAAAATGCCCAAAAATAGGTGTGGGCCCAATTAGGTGCTGCAACTGCTGGAGAAGGTGTGGAGGACATCACTCTCATCATTGTGACTCATCCCATGCCATTTATTTACCTCAGTATCCCAAATATATTTCTTCAATAGCCATTTAATCATTTTTAATCTGCCTCGGGAAACATGACCTGACCAAAACATCCTCCTAGGGTGCATGTGTTGTAAAACTGAGACCACCAAGCTCTCTGGGATGGGGGTAGTATGGTACAAACAAGTGGCTGCACCCCCTATGCCCATGCAACTCCCTAAAAGATCCAACTAAAACATCTCCCTGCTCAGACATATCAACCTGTGAAGAAAAACTACATCAGAAAGGAAGAATGAGCCTGATCATATATTCAAGTGCCTGGAACTAGAAATAAACTATCTCATTAGACTCAGAGAGTCCAATTCTATCTAAGGTGTATACTCATACCCCTCACAGGTCTCTATATGATCATCAATCATATCCAATAAACAATATAACCATCTATAACTGATCAGACACCAATAATAACTCAGACTGTCATCCATCTGCTACAAGTTTAAAAGGCTAAGACATGCTCTAAAACTCATTCAAGTAACAATCACAACAAGTAGCATTCATTTCACTGGCAGTACATCAACCAATACATATATAAGGCTTTATTTATTATTAGACTTAGACTTTCAGGACTATACTCACTTCATAGTTGTAGTCATTTTTCTAGTGAAGGGTGAATGATGAAATTTACAAGGCTTAAGCAAAAGGATGAATTCCTACTCAACATCATGACACTTCGGATATGGAAAGGGAAAACTCACTATAACCAATGTCAGACAAACAACAACACAAGGAATGGCAGTGCCTCACAAATGGTTGAGTTGTTTAGAGAGTGTTTATTCAACTTAGGCATCATGACTACATCAAGCTTGATCCAAGTTCACTAGGATCATTATTTTATTCCATGGCCTTTTTGGCCTATATGACCATTTGGGACTTCACCAGTGCTTAAAAGCACAGCTAGTTGCAGCTTTCATCTGGGACATATTTATTTTTATAAGGTCAGCAATATTTGGGCACAACATATTTTTAACCATTGCTTTTTTTGGACCTTTTCTTATACTCTTCAAGGAGTATTTTACCATTTCATTGCTCTTTCCCTCTTTACATATGTTAAGAAATACAGTTTGCTCATTTTCATTTTTCATGGGTGCATGTTCAACATTTCCAATACAGGTAGTACATGAGCTTTCAATTTTAACCAACAACATCTCAAGTGACCAGGGGGAGTTCTGCATAGTGCCAAACATCGAGACAACTGACCAGAATGATTTAGGCATACAATCCAAATTACCAAAGGAAATTTTTGTCACCAACTCAGAGCCAAGACACAATATAAATAGGGAGGCTTGTCCAACAAAAGTTCTAGCGGGGAAAAATATCCTCCATGCCAAAAGTCAAGAAGTCAGTCAAGTTGAAAACTAAATTAGAAGGTAATGGATGGGCGAATATAGTGAATGATGAAGCCAACACTAGCAAGCCAAAACAATGGTGGGAATGAATACCTCTATTCTCCCTAAGGAGGGTTAAAACCAATGAGTATAGATCAAGAACTTCCAAGTCTAAGTAGGGACATCAATACATAGTACAAAATACATTCAAGTCCATATAATTATGACTGCCAGATCATGATACCACAAGTTACTACATGTCACAAAAATCAGTATAAGAGCAATAATAACCATAACACAATATAAAAAGCCGAGTCATAATCATGCAATATAATCCATCTGAGATACCATCTGTCCAATGCGAAAGAACTGATATAAAATTGGGCATCAATGACTGCTATGTAATGACATAAATGGCTATATCGGTCCTCAAATCTGAGTGTCCTGAGACTCAATCCTGACATGGGAGAGTAGAATATTCCACTAATATAAACATGATCCATCAAAAATGTTCATCTCAGCATCTCATATGTAAGAGATCTGGATAAAAAATATACTGTGTCTGAAAAATAGAATATGGTAGCGTGGCTACTATATATGTGATAACAAGAGGATTCCAACCTTTACTACACGGTTGAAGAAGGGAACCCAGTGATAATCCTACTGTATGTAGATGATCTATTTGTAACAAGTGAGGATGGGTTGATTGCTGATACAAAGAGGAATCTTGCTATCGAGTTCGAAATGAAGGACTTGGGTATGATGCACTATTTTCTAGGCATGGAGGTGTGGTAGAATGCAAATGGAATTTCCCTGGGACAAGGGAAGTATGCAACAAATACCCTGAAGAGGTTTGGGATGATGGGCTGCAAATCCATGACCACATCTATGGCATCGAACCTAAATCTATTGAGTGATGCTTCATTAAAATCTATTGATGCTACAATGTATCGTCAGATGATTGGGTCCTTGATGTACCTGATGAATACAAGACCAAATATTTGATTTGCTAAGAACACATTGAGCCAGTTCCTGACGGATCCGATACATGTTCACTTGATTGCTGCAAAGCATATTCTGAGGTACCTAAAAGGTGCAATTGATTATGGGCTCAAGTATGAGGTGAATAAGAATATTAACCTGGAAGGTTATGTGGATTCGGATTGGGCAGGTAGTTCCATTGATAGAAAGAGCACTTCATGGTGTTGCTTCAGTATGGGATCATGTGTGATCTCCTAGTTTAACAGGAAGCAATCCTGTGTGGCACTAAGTATAGATGAAGCAGAGTATGTTGCAGCTTGTTTGGCTAGTTGTGAGGCAGTGTGGCTGAGAAAGCTATTGTCTAATTTATTTGATCTCTAGCTGGATGCTACTTGTATATACTATGACAACCACAACTATGTGAAGCTGTTTGAGAACCTAGTTTTCCATGACAAGTCAAAGCATATCGAGATCAAGTATCACTATATCAGGGATATGGTGTTGAGAGGAGCAGTGAAGCTTTGGTATGTTGTGACAGACAAGCAGATAGCTGATGTACTGACCAAACCATTAGCCAGAGTAAAGTCTGAGTACTTCAGGGAGAAACTTGGTGTTCTCCATATCGAGGTTCCCTCCAAAGGGAATTGATGTGTCCATTGGCCTTTCTGACATGGTGGAAGGCTAAGCTTCACATGGTCAGATGTAAGTGCAGAGATGCTCTGATGTGATTGTGGGTTGTGTTACCACATGATTAGTGCAGTGATATTTTGATGTGATTGTGGGATGTGTTTGCACATGGTCAGTACAGAGCCATTCTGATGTGATTGAGGGATATGTTCCCACATGATCAGATATAAGTGCAGAGATGCTCTCATGTGATTGTGTATTGTGTTACCACATGATCAGTGCAGAGATATTCTAATGTGATTGTGGGATGTGTTCTCACATGAACAGTGCAGAGCCATTCTGATGTGATTGAGGGATGTGTTCCCACATGATCAGATGTAAGTGCAGTGAAATTCTAACATGATGAGGTCGGATGTAAGTGCAAAGCCTTTCTAAAATGATGAGGTCATATGTAAGTGCAGAGCCTTTCTGACATGATGAGGTCGGATGTAAGTGTAGAACCTTTCTGACATGATGAGTTCAGATGTAAGTGCAGAGCCTTTCTAACATGATGAGGTCAGATGTAAGAGCAGAGCCTTTCTGATAAGATGAGGTCAGATGTGAGTGCTGGGCCTTTCTGACATGGGTTTTGGATGTGTTCCTCCCATGGTCAGATGTGAGTGTTGGGCATGCCTTTCTGACATGGTTCTTGGATGTGTTCCTCCCATGGTTAGATGTAAGTGCTGGGTAGTCCTTCCTGACATGGTTCATTCCATGGTCATATATAAGTGTTGAAGATGATGAAGACCGACATGAAGGCTAGGCCTACAACCAGCATGAAAAAGGGCTTGCTCTATAGAACTTCCCATGATGAGTATAATTGAGATAGCACCAGTGATGATGACCCAGTGACGATCCAGCAGTGATGATCTAGATCAAGTGATGATCCAGTGACAATCTAGATCAAGTGATGATGATCTAGTGACAATCCAGATCAAGTGATGATCTAGACTTGATGATGATCTAGTGATGATCCAGTGATGCTCCAGATCAAGTGATGATCCAAACTTGATGATGATACAATGATGCTCTATATCATGTGATGATCTGGACTCGATGATGATCTAGTGATCATCCAGATCCAGTGATGATCCAGAATTGATGAAGATGACTTGACGATGAAGATGACTTGAAGATGAAGATGACTTGAAGATGAATATGACTTGATGATGATCTATATGATACAGATAATAAGACTTGTACTGATAAATTGTGTCAAGAGAATACCTTCCTAGTTAAGAGAGAGTGTTGATGTATTTGTAACTTCAGAATGTAGTCACTTGTATATTTTATGTATTGTACCTCAATGTTTATTCCAGGAAGTATCTGTAATGTAATCGAGTCATGTCATGCCCCGATGTTCCGATTGGGAGATTCAATAATGTAAAAAAGTCATGTAAATTCATAGAGTATAACCCTCCTTATTGATCAAGGGTTAAAGTCCCTGCAGTTGTGGGGACCTAGGGTTATTAGACTCTCCTAGAGAAGTCGTCCCTAGTGAGTTATTGTCAAGTCAGGAATTAGTATAAATAGAGAGGGAGCCTCTCTATTTAACACACATTCATACACATTCACTCACACTCAGTTGTAGCACATAACTGAGAGAGAGAAGAAGTTGGGACAAGAGAGAGAGAGAGACTACTGCTATTGGGAGATCATCTTACTATCTTTGGGTTTTACTTTTGGTGCTGATTCTATCTCTGAGGAAGTTGCAGGGTTTTCTCCTTTATGGTTTCCCCGAGGAAAATCTTTGTGTTCATTGTCTCTCGTGATTGATTGCTGTGCTTGTTATTCTCTTAGATAAGATCCTAAGATCATATAGCTTAAATGTTAAAAATCTAACATTAACCTCATATGAGACTTTCCCAACTTCTTCCAGCATGTTAAGCCTTAAGTTGGATGGCCAACAAAAGTTGGTTAAACACAGGGAGATGATTATGGAAGCCCACTTAACTGATTCATACTGAACTTTGTTGATTATTAGTCCTTTGGAGTTTTTCCCTGTAAGAATCCCTATGAATTATTTCACTAGTGCCATGGGATTGCTTATGATGAGTACTGCTGGTTCCTTTCTTATTAGTCAAATAATGACAACAATGAGGGAATATGTGACCAGAATGGGCTTGTTGATCCATATATTCTCGTTGTGATATCTACTTATAATTAATTTCACTATAATTTGTCTTAAATTGTCAAATGGGGTTGAGTGAAGGAGCATTTAAATATGTGTGTATTTTTTCTGTAGAAAAATTATGGGTCGGTTCTATCGATTTTCCATCCTTGAATACACATTTCTTCATTTTTGCATAATATTTTTCCCAATTTGGTTCATCTAGTTTTGTTTTCTTGATTTTGTGGAGTTTGGCTTCCAAGAAGCTGATTGATGCTTCCTTTTGTTGTGCTTGTTATTTTTGGAATGACTTCTCTTGTTCAAATCGTGAAGAGAAAGTAATCTAGTGGTCTTCAAACTCTTGTGTTTTTATAGGTGTAGTGCTCTGTGTGATTTTACTATAGGAAGGTGGCTTCACTGAATAAAATATTTGTGGAGTACAACTACTCCCACACTTGGTGAAACTTCCAAGGAAAGTTTCCTTTGCATGATATTCGGTGTACTTGGTAGTTGTTTCTCATGTTGATGGTCTCATTAGTCTCTAGTTCAACCAATACTCATCACTCTCCATGGTGATATTTTGAATGGTCATTTTCCCAATGTCGCCCTTGATTTCTTTCTTGTATTCTTGGTCCTTGGATTATTTCCCCACATAGGTCAGTCACTCCAAGACTACTGCCTCATTCCACTCTCATGCTTTATCTCTTCCGCCTAATTGACCTCCATGTGTATTGAATGGCGTCCATTATGCCAGCAATCCATGTCTTATTACTCCTTTTTTATACGCTTTGATAGGTTAGTTATATAGCTACTTGTTTCTTTTAACTAAGTTAATTAATTTTTCCTAATTCTAAACAAACATGGGATATGATGTTTGACTAGTGATGATATGGTCACTAGTAGGAATCTTTTGTCTTTCAAAATCGGTAACGCTTTAGTCATGCTCTATTCACGACCTTTTTGAAGATATAACCTTGTAGTTTTTTTAGTATAATTGAGCCATTAGTGTTGATTTCTTCAATGATATATGGTTCCAAGCATGTGGTATTAATATTTTTAGGCTTTCCATTTATTCAACTATTATTTTGTAGTACTATCTCACCAAATAAGATGTCTTTTATTTTAGTATTTTGGTCTTGCCAGGATTTCTGCTGCAAATTCTAAACTTCTTGATGGTGTCATTATTTGTTCTTCTAACTTCTGTAAATAATTTTTTTTTTCCTAATCTTCTTGGAGGGTGTTGAGATGTAAAACTTGAGAGATGGTTGGTGCTTGTTGTTTAAAATGTAGTGACATGACTGCTTCTTAACCATATACTAGCTTAAATGGTGTTTGACCCATTGATCTTTTGTGCATTTTTCTGTATGCCCATAATATAGTGGGGACTTTGTCATCCCAATCATCTTTGTTGATGATGAAAAAATTCTTTATCCCTTTGGTCAGTGTTTTATTGCATGAATCTACTCCTTCATTTGACTACGAAGTATAAGTTGAGCTTTTGTGATGGCTATCATAAATTATTTTAGTAACAAAATGACATTTTTGTTTATAAAGTGCATTCCTTGGTCACTAATGAGATTTAATGGAAATACAAATATTGCAATTATATTTTGAGATATGAATCAGGCTGCAACTTCACTAGTGCATAATTTGATTGAATCTACTTCGACCCATTTAGTTACATATTCTACTGCGGTAATAATATATCATGCATCGGCTCGATGACCTAGAGTTGGGAAGGGTTCAACAATGTTGATTACCCATATTTCAAATGTCAAGCTAGGAATGACTAATATGAAAGGCATCTCGTGTTGTCATAGATATTGACCTATTTGTTGATATTTATTGCACTTATTTATATATGTTTTACAGTCCTTATTCAATGATGGCCACCATAGTCCAAATTGTAGTACTTTTCTAGTGATCCCGTCACCATGTAAATTTCCACATGTGGGTCCTGAGTGTGCTTCTTTGATGATATCTTGTTGCTCATGCCCAATTTTACATCGACATAGTATGTTGTCAAGTCCAAGCTTGTATAGGTACCCATTGTTTAATGTATACGCTGTTTTTTTCATTGCTAAGATATTTCTCTTTTTCTCTGATGTTCCTTTTATGGATTGACCATATTGTAGGAAATATGTAATGTTTTCTAATTCATTCAGTACAAATTTCACTCTAAAAATATGTGCATCAAGAAGTTCATCATTAATTTCAACTGGGTATTCTCCAGTTTCAATACGAGAAAGGTGGTTGGGTCCAACATTCAACTTTCCTGGTTGGACTAAAAAATCAAACTCAAAATTTTGAAATAATAAGAGCCATTGTCATATAAGACCATGGTGTAGAGGTTTGTTTACAAGGTATTTGAGTTCTTGATTGTTAGTAAAGAAAACAAATGGGTTTTCTAATAGGCAGTTTTGATACCTTTTTAATGAAAATATCATTCCAAATGCTTCATGTTTCGTGGTGGAATAATTCCTTTCATCTTTATTAAGTTTCTGACTAGCATACAAAATAGGGTAGTTAATCCTGTCAACTCCTGGTTGGGTGAGTATTGCACCACTGCAATACTCAATGCATCAATGTGGATGTGAAATTTTTTCAATCAGTGGAGAAATCTGAATATCAGGGCTTGGACTAACTTTATTTTAAGTAACTCAAACGACTGTTCACACTCAGAGGTCCAATGGAAATCCACATTTAATCTTAATAGTTCTTCCAAGGGAAAATCATATCAGATTAGTGTTTGATAAATTTTGAATAGTATCATGTGTGCCATAGTAGAATTCTAACTTGCTTGGGGATGAATGGTGGCTTTAGATTATAATTTTGTTTTTGCTAACTCAACTTTTATGCATTCCTTGCATACAATATGTCCCAATAGTACTCCTATAGGTGTAGCAAAAATGCACGTCTTGATGTTAAGCGAAAAGTAGATTTGTCTGCAACGTTCTAACATAACTTAAATCCACTGGACGTGGTCTTTGATCCTTGTTTATGTTGTCTAATCGTTGAAGTATACGACCATATATATATATATATAGTTTCTTAGAATGCTTTAATAACAATTCGAGATAATATCATTTGTGTGTTTTTTCAGATTGAGGGGCATGGATTTATGTGTGAATGATCCAGAATCACATACAAATGTTGTCTTATGTTGATATTCTTTTGGCTATAGGCACTTGGTTATATATGGAAAATATGTTAGTGAAGGAGTAACATTAATCCCCCATTCATTAATAATCGTGTTGACAAAAGTTGTCATAAATGGGTCAGTCAAAGTTACTATGTTAAGTCCTCTAAAGTTGGCGCAATCCTTAGTCGTTTGGGATCATGCTTCTTATAATGGATTACCATAGGGATATCCCACTCTCACATATCTATGGGGCATATTCTGATGGAATCTTGCGTATTTTCTATTTCTTTTCTTTTCACTATTTATTTATTTATTTGTGGGATAGCTTTTAGGGGCGTTTCTTCTCTGGTTTCACATAAGCCATTATATCAATTTTCATTTCACACATTTATTGCACTAATAATTTCAAATCCTTGTAGTCATAGGCGAAGATGTCTTAGTCTTCTTTTAATAATTTTTTTTATCTCTATTGTTTGTTGTTCTAACCAGGAGTTTCCTATATTTTCCATCTTGGGTTTTCCATCAATCGATATGTCGACTTCTGCTATTTCATTTTGGTGTCCATCCAATCTAGTACTTTGGATTCATCGATGTGGCATTATCCTTCTTTAAATTCAATGAAGGATGATGGGAAGAACTTATGTTCATTATTTCCTTATTTATTCTTGGTAGTAGATATTTTCAGAATTGACTTCACCAATTGAGTTATGTGTGGATGATTTCTTTTCCAATGAAAGGTTTTTTCGATGGTATGTCCATTCTCCATTTCCAGTCAAGTTGGTTGGTAAGATGACTATTTTTCAGTTGTTGTGATTATTCTACAGTCTGAAATTAGTCAGTCAATTTTACTAACTACACCGACTAATTTCTCTGGTGGTTTGATAAATTGTTCTAATTATTGGACCGTTTCTTTTAAGAAATTTTTTGTAGGTGAGAATGCAAAATATTTAATAAATTTGTTCTTAACATTTTTCTATTTAAAAATATCCCCTCTCACTTCTTCCATTTTATACCACTTATTAGGTAAGTCATCTAATGTATTTGGAAAAAAATGTGTCTAGATTCTCTCATCTCTGTACCTAACTCTTTCCCATTCTTTTTGCAATTTTCTATATGCATGACAGGATATAGACCTTGGGCAAATTTCTGGATTTCTACTTGATATTTTAATTTTTTTCTTCCAAACTGCTCAATAAAGTATGTTGACACGGTCATGTAATTCTGCAGTTGTGGATGATGGGTATCCCATCATCTAGCTACCTAAGTGAATGTTTCAACTAGGATTTTCAATCGACGTTGCTCTCCATTGTTTTGAGATAATGCTTCCATGTGAATTACTGGTAAATCGAATTCCTTGTACCATTAGGGGGGTATATTTTTTTGTTCATTTTTTCTTGGTACAAGAGTTGGATATACCCCTCTTCTCTTTTCAAATATTTTTGGTATGACAGATACTATAAAACATTTATGTGTTAGTCATAGAGGGATGCCATCAACTGGCCAATAGTCTGTTCCATGTGCTTCATAGTTTTTTATTTTCCAGTGATATAGCTCAGATTCAAAGTTTTTGTGAATAAACATGGGTGACCCTAAGTGAATTTATCCATATTCATTAGGTTCAATTAAGTATTCATTATTTTGTGTAACTTGATATATCCTTATTATATCTACATCATGGTCATCCAACTCAACCCATGGTTTTTCTTTGAATGGATAGATAGGTACAATTACCTATTTTCCATCTCCCTTGAGTTTTATTCTATCTTTTTCAAGAGAGATAGATGCTTTCATCTATGTTCCCCATTTTTGTCCAATGTGTGCAGGGAAAGGTTTGGATCCTTCTTTTGGATCAATTACTTCAAAGTCAATTTGTGTATTAGTTCTCATGATGCCAGTGTTAACGTTTTTCCACACGCTAATGTGTTCAATTAGACCTTGGTCATCTAACTTGAGGTATATCTTAGATTTCGATAGCCATGGACAACCAAGTCATTTACATGTTGATCTTGTCATTATGTTATCCTACGAACCAAAGTACAAGATGACTTGCGATATACAATACCCTTCAACTTCAAGATCGACTAGTGGGTTGATATCAATTTTTTCCTTCTGGTTAAGGTGACAAATATATTTATCCATTTTTTCATGACCTGTGTTATTCTTTATGATACACATTAAATCAATGATGAATTCTTCTTTCATAAGGATTTGTAACAATTCATCAAGGGTTCTTTTATTACATTCTTTATTTTCTTCTTGATGTGATAACTCTTCAAATATCTTTGAAGCATAATTAAATATTTGTTTTTACTTGTGTGTATTTAGATAGTTATCATTATTATTTTGAATCTTTGTGATTTGAGGATTGTGGTCCCCAATTCTTTTGTTGTGCCTTGTGAAAATTTACAAATTATTATGATTTAACACTTCATGCTTAGGGAAACCATATAAGATATTAATATTAATTTTATTACTATGTTTCTCAATCATTATGGCATAGTATTCAAGACTATGTTTCCCTACACCACATTTTGTACAAAACTTGAGATCCATCACATCTCTCTAGGGATAGTTAGGGCTCAAGTGTTCTTCATTGAAGCATATATAACAATGTGACTTTCCTTGACCTTGGGGTATGGTGCATTTATTTTTATTGTATCTTTCACAACTTCTATAGCCTCCTTGCCGATTGTATTTGTTATTTCCTAGGTTGTTATTTCTATTGTTGTGAACTCTTTGATTACTTTGGTCGATGGTTTGGTCTTAATAAATTGTTTGATAATTCATCTTATTCTTAAGATTCTTGATACATTTTTTGGAAGTATGTTGTGTAGTTTGACAAATGTTGCACCATTTGGGTTTACTACTATTCACATTATAGGGACACTCAATTATCGAATGGGGCTCAAACCTTTCACATATGTCACAGTAGTACGCTGTTTGAGTAATTCTAAAATTTTCTGGTCTTATTTATTCAAGAAAAAATCGAGGTTATTATTGTACTAATATTTATTCCTAAAATGGTCTTCTATCATCATAAAAACATCATTCATCATGTTGACAGTTGTATTTGGTATGCCCCTCTATCAAGCATGTCATGCACCATAAATTGGTTTGTCTCAAGGAAAGTTGTTGCCGTGATTGTTGCATAATTTCTAGCTTTTCTTCAAGATGTCTATTGGTGGGTACATATGAGAAGTCGCTATTTGATTAAAATTTTAGCACTTTCTTTAAAACATCATCATATGTTGTAAAGTCGAGCAATAGCAGAGGTTTTTAATTCTTGGTTGTAGACCTACAAAAAAAAATTGGATTACCACTAGTTGGTCCATTTTAGATGGCATTTGGATGAGTAAATAGTTGAATATTCTATCACATTCCCATACAGATTCTCCCAGTATTTGAGTGATTTGTTTTAATTCATGATCATCCAAGTGTCTATTTTCTGGTGTCTTGAAGAAGACTAGAATTTTTTTTCTAATCTCTCTTTTTCGTTTTGTTCCATATTCAATAAAGTTGATGAACCATGTAAGTGATATTTTGTAGAGCCCACTTTCAAACTGTGTAATCTACTAATTTTCATCATCAATAAGGTTATCTTGCCAAATAGTTTAACACACAAACCAACGTTTTTTCAAATCTTCATCTCCCTCATAAATAGGGGCATGAATTGGATGGTGGTAATCCATTTTACTAGAATTTAAGTTTTTAATTTTATTACTTACAGGGCGAGTGCACGATAACTAGCAAACTTACTTCTTTGTGCTGATTTTGTACACTTACTTATGGAGGGTGACTTTTGTACCAATATAATATTACTTCTTCCACGTAGTCTTCATCGATCAGTCAGATATCCAACATGATATGTGCTTCAATCAATAACATTTCTACCAGAGGGTGCCCCTACATGATCCAAATAGAATATGTTAAAACTATGTATTATAAACTTGGGTGTGAAGGTAACCCAATTACCATGCAATGGTCGCTGGATCATTAGTTGGTCTGTAATTCATCCACATTGATCTAGTCGAATCCATAAGTTGTTGTCTCTCAATTCAAGTCCCATGTTGTGTTCCATAATTTGTTTAATAGTCAAGCTAGTCATCAATATAATTGGTATAAATTCTATGGGAGTGGAGGAATTAGGATTTCAAAATATAATGACTACACGGTCAACACCATCACATGTGAACCATCAATTGGTGTCAGTGCCTAACCCTTTCTCCCATTTGGTCAACTTTCCCTCAAATCAGAAAGGTATTTTGGCAGCTCAATCATATCAACTAGTTTCTTTAGATTTTTTTTTTTCATGTAGTGTACTTGAAATGTCTCTCAGCTGCTCTTGTTGCTTCTATCTTTTTCTCTTTCTATTCTTTGTATGTCTGCTATTTGTTTATGGAATGTTGGACATTTATTTCATTAGTTTGGACTTGGATTCTTTAAGGGATTCATTCTCATCTTTTCTTGTCAGCTAGCATCATTTTTATATTCATTACATGTGTTTGGTGACCTCCCCATTTCCGATCCGACTACTAATAGACGAATAAAGTGGGGTTAATAATGTTGTTCATTTTCTAAGAAAATATTTCCTCTCACACTCATGGATGAAGTGCTCCAAGTGTTTTTGTTTATGTTTCCATCCTGAGGTTGTTCCTAGGCTAAGTGGAGGTCAATGCTTAACTATGTGGCTGATTCCTTTTCGATTAAAAATTTAAATAGAACAGTTAGTATCATGATGAAGAAAATTCATGGAAGTCGTTGTAAAATATTGCTTTCATTTCATCAATAAAATTCATTTCTTTGATAGCCTTTTCTTCATAGTTGTCATCACGTATTTTCTCAAGACACTCATACATGTTCATTTGTCCTTCATTGTTAACTTTACGCATCAATTCCTGCTTCATTGTTAACACAAAAAAGTGTTCACTTAGCTCTACATGGTCTAAACCATATACATACATCATATTCCTACCATATTTCCTTTACTTTTGACATTCACAATTGTATTTCCACAATAAATGTTCCAACACATTATTATTTTCTATGGTTTACCCTCACTCTCTCCCAAAAAAGGGTAAAAAACCCTAAAAAGGCTTAAAAAACCTAAAAAGAGAGAAAAGTCTAGTACACCATAGGAAAATACCATGGGTAACCACATTGGGTCAAAAAACCCCAGAACCATACTCTAAATACATTGTGAAGGGCTCTCCAAAAACATTTCATAACCTTTTCATTTGTGGGTACGCTCTGACACTATTGGTCTCAAGTATTCACATCTCCTTTTTTGCCACCCTTCCTATCACCATACCATTCCCATGGTGTATGTTGAGACATTCTTCGTACCCATATTGGATCCATTCCCTTTTTAACAATAGTCCATGGAGACCATTGGAGAACCAAATCGTGGAGCAAGTGAAACCATTTTTGAGGACGGCTAGGGTGGCCCACTTTACAGGAAAGTAGGTATATATTTGTTCAGTTGTATTTGTTTATTTTTTGTCGATCTATATTAAAAAATGTTAAAAAATATTTTCTTTGTGTTACTAATATAGTTTTTTGTTTTATTTTACATTGAACTCTTCCTTATGATCCCACTGATCTAAGGTTGATGCTTTTTCACGTAACAGGGGATAAATCCCCATTATAGTTTTGGTGACTTGGTTGGTCAATCCATTTGAATCCTTGATTTTATAGGTTTGCTACATGCTTGTATTCATTTTCTCCCTTCATCCATCATGGATCAGGTCCCCTCGCGACTGATTCAAACCTTTACTGTGTAAGTGCCTCCCCTCCCGGCCCTAGCCAGCTCTGCTTTTTTTTTTTAAATCCTGTTCGATCCCAGTCATGTCTATTTGGCCAAAATTCATGATTTAGTCGCTCCTTTCCACCTGATATGCATGACCTAGGTCATGAATTTAGCCTCGATACACGTGACCTGGCTCAAACAACCAGATCGTGCCAGCCCTGGCTTCTGAAGCGACCCCAGTCGCCCTGTGACCCTGTTCCAAGCGAATCAGCCGCGTCTTACCCTCTTTTTGGTGTGATTTGATTATTTCTGTCCCAATTGCATCTGCCTCTCTGTTCCATGCGCCCCAAATCACACCTGTTCTACTGATAGGTGCGACTGTCAGTTTCCAGTCTATTTTTCGTGCTTGTTTCAGACCCCTGTCTATCCCAAACCTTGTCCACACCCTGTCCTGACCTATTTTTCTTTCCATATCTAATCTGTTATAGCCCCTTGGTGTGTTTGAGGTCTCCCCTTCTTGGTTGATGAGTTGCCATAGTTGAGCTCCGTAGTCGAAGCCCCACATTTATTTCATGCATCTAAAGTTCCTTATTACTCATTTGTTTCAAGTTTCATTAGTGGAAGGAAAGTTTTAATGGTTGACATATAGTTGCACACAAATTCACACCACTAAGTGAACACGCTTGGTTCATGACCTCGAGCAGAGCCTTAAAATAAATCAAATAACTTAATAACATTTGGATCAGGATATAAAATCTATCCTCTTAACTATGGGAAGTACTTGGGCATAGCCCTAAACATCATTGTGAGGAGTACCATGGGAAACCCAAAGTAGTTGGCCATTGAGAGGACCTGCCAAGCGAAAAGGGAAATGATCCCTACTTGATTGACTAGTTCTCACCCGTGAGGTAAACCAAGACCTATCATTTGTGGCAAAGTGGTTATAAGTTTTACCTAAGCCATGGAGTGAGGGGTGCTGCCCTAATACACAAGACATTAGACAACATTGGTGGCTAAGTGATTCCTTTGAACCATTAGGAAGCTGAACACATGGAGGTCCATATTTTATTCCCAGTCATTCAACAAGCCATTAGATCTCTACCATGCTACTTGTATAGAATTAGGGGGAACACGCCCCATTTTGGTTCTTTGAACCATCACTGTCGAAGCCATCTTCGACATTACTCACCACCCTCAGAGCCACATGCAACCTTTGAGTCCGATTCAAATTCCTATCAATATGAATCCATTTTATTCACTGCTCCATCTATCCCCATGGATGGTGCGCATCCATATCCCTTCCACAGAGGGATAGTTGGCAGTGGATCTATGTCCTTGCCACCCATGATCATAGGTATCCCTTTAGAGGGCCCATCACCACTACACACACTAATGCTAGTATGCTACCCACTAGTGGTGGCCCCACACCAGCTACAATGGTTCCTACCATACCAACTTTTATACCTGGGGGCAATGGCCCTTCCACATCCATTCTGACTATTCCCACTATGGGAAGTCAACCTCATCTACCCCCAGTCATGCATGGGAACTACATTCCTACAGCCACCGACACCATTACTAGTCCTTCCCGATCCAACCTCGGCTCTAGCCTACCTTTCATGGCTAGTATCAACCTTCCAGATTTGGAAAGGTTGACAAATGACCCCATTAGTCATCGACAACATTGGCCTCCCATGCTGAAAAAAATTCCCTTAGACATCCCTAAGTTTGAGGGAAAGGCTAGTGAGGACCCTCAGAACCACATCATGTCTTTACACTTGTGGTGTTCATTGAACAACATTGTGGATGACTCTGTTAGATGGAGGTTGTTCCAGCACACACTTACAGGTGCTATGGCCAATAGGTACATTGAGCTACCTCATGCCACTTACCTCGACTTCTCCTCACTCACTTCAATGTTCCTTCAATACTTTCAGCAACCCGTTAGTTATGATGAGGGAGTGGAGATCCTTTTATCCTGTCGCCCGACCACCGCAACCCACATCACGAATCATATCCATGAGTGGCGACGACGACGTAGTATGTGAAAGATCAAATTGGATGACCAGATCTTCCTTGAATGGTTTCTCAAAATGTTACTCCCCCCCATAGCCAAATACGTCGCATCTAAGCGACCCCAAACAGAGGAAGAAGCCATCCTTAAGGCTCAACAGTTCGACTTGATATATGCCCAGTTTGGTTACTTATACACCATCATACCTGATGCTCCCAGAGCCAGAACCTCTCACCATGATACGCCAGGGTCATCTCATGCTGCTGATGGAGTCATCGGCTCTATTACCCAAAACCCCCAGTTTTATGCAGACTCTCCCATGATGACACTGCACCTGGGTAATACCCATTTTGTTTCCCAACCTAGGCATGCCCTTGATTACTCATGTATGATGGCTCAATATGGATCTAATCCATCCTATGCTCTGCCTAGTTACACCCATGATTACTCACGTGTGATGAATCATTCTGGAGCCACCCTCGCCTACACACCCCCCACACCAAATCCTCACGTTCATATATTGACTTGTTCGGCACATTCGTGTTTTGGCCAAACATTCATAGACATGTGTGATGGGGAACCCCACCCCTCTATTTATAGTTTTTCTCCACTTTTAGGGTTTTTAGCCCTTGGTTAGGGTTTTGGGCCCTACTTAGGGTTTTAAGCCCTTTTTGCTTGTTTCTCAGCTCCTTTTGAGTTTTTTAAGCCCTTTGAGGATATTTAGGCCCCTTTTGGGCCTTTGACCCCTTTTTTTAGCTTTTTAGCTCCTTTTTGAGCTTTTAAAGCTCTTTTATAGGTCTTTAAGCCCTTTGAGGGTATTTTTGGAGCTTTTTGAGAGAAAAACATAGGTTAAATGGGTGTGGAGATGTTATATTTTAACATTTAAGCTATATGATCTTAGGATCTTATCTAAGAGAATAACAATCATATCAATCAACCACAAGAGACAATGCACACAAATATTTTTCTCGGGGAAACCATAAAGGAGAAAATCTTGCAACTTTCTCAGAGATAGAATCAACACCAAAAGTAAAACCCAAAGACAAAAGATGATCTCCTGACAACAATAGTATCTATATTTCTTGTCCCATATTCTTCTCTCTCTCTTAGTTATTCACTACAATAGAGTGTGAGTGAATGTGTATGAATGTGTGTTAAATAGAGAGGCTACCTCTCTATTTTTACTAATTCCCGACTTGACAATAAATCACTAGGGCTGAATTCTCTAGGAGAGTCTAATAACCCTAGGGCCCCACAATTATGTAGAAATAATAGATCAATTCTATGTGCAATGAATCTAAGAAGAAGCACAGGAAATAGATCTTGCTACTAAGAATTCTCACAAGCATACACAGGAAAAATAGAGAGAAGAAAAGAGACTGAATCACATGAATGAAGAAATGAATATTGGTGTGTATCCTTCCATTTAATAATGATGAATAATAGTGTACATAAATAGTACATCCCTCATAGGAAAATCGAATTGTATGGAAACAACTCATAAAGCTCAAAAAGGCTGACTTACCAAAATATAGCAAAACCCCCATAGGTGGATAAAGCACTTACTAAATCTATCAAGGAACTCACGAGTTGGAAAAATCATGAGTGAGTTTTCAAGGAGATGGAAATAACATGCTAATCCTAGAAAAAGGAGAAAAAATAATGGAGGATGGGTTGGAAACGAAAGCTCCCAGTTTCCTGGTTGACTAGCTTTTATCTTATCCATAGAAAAGCAGGAAAAGCAGAAAAAGCAGAATAAAGCGGAATCTACTGTAAAGTCCTGTATACTAATTTTGGATGGTCAAAAGGTGGTCAAGATCAACCTAGAATTGGAAATAAACCATTCCTAGGATATAGATGGCATGTATTGAATTTAAGGTGCAAGTGGATGCCAACTAATTAAGCTAGTGGGTGCATAATTAATCAAATAATGATTAATTATTTTATCCTAAGTTGTGAGTGGGTTTAATATATTCCTAAACCCCCCTGTAAGTCTGAATTTATGATGGTATGACAAAAAATATGGATGCATATGGATGCATATAGGGCCCAACAACAAGGCTATGGTCACCCTTTAACAATTATTATGTCCAGAAAAGTGAGGAAAGAGGAAAAACCACATGGGGAAAATCCTCCCTCAATATAGGACAAGGCAAAATTTTTGAAATAATATGTCTTCAACATATCTTCATCTTCACTTTAATTATCTGACTGAATTGCTTCTAGATGAAGGACTTGTTGAAGAAATCATGAACTCCATGATCATGCGCTGGAGAGTAGAACTTGCAAGAAGGAAGAAGAGAGACTCCTTGTATCTCATCATATGATGGAGTAGGAGAATTATCTGAATGCTTCTTGCTGCTGTCAAACTCTGATCTGTAAACATAATCTGAAATGGAAAAGAGATCTGTGCATACTCCTTCCCAAAGAGTACAAAAAATAAGGCAATTTATTTCACACCCAATTCCCTGAATAGTTGCAAACTTGTGCTGTGAATCACATGTCAATATTCCAATATGCTGTAGCACCTGTATAGATCTGATATGAGGCTGATAAAAATCTGATATATCAGAAACATTAGCATATGTAACAGTGAAGACAAAGGCTTCAGTGGCTCCATGAGGATATAGGGCTAGACTAGGAAAATTATGAACAACTGGGGAAAACTTATAGGTGTAAAAATTTGAATGATGGATGGGCTTAAGATATGAATCATAGGTATTTAAAACAGATCCAAACATGTTTAATATCAGTCCATATATGACTAATGACATGGATAACCAGTCACTTAAAGTTAGGAAAGACTTCAAAGCATGTAAGATAAATATCATTGCATAAGAGACCAATGAGGAATCAACTAGTGAGCTTTGGATTTGTATAGTCTTTGGATTATTCAGAGCTATGGTAGATGGTATGGATGGTGGTATTATATGTGTATCAACCTGCAAATATGCTTCTAAATCAGAATCTAAAGGATCACATATAAGCATATCAATAGACTCATGGGAATACACTGGTAATGAATCCTCTGTATGAAAGGAGGAAAGAATGAGATGTTCACAATATTCAAGAAGGCTCTGAGTATTAATGCCAAGAAAAAAGGAGGATATACTGAAGCACATGAGATAAAGTAAGGTAAGTGGTGTGACACAAATAAGTCTTGATATGGCTAAGCAAACATCCTGGAAGTCACTGAGTTGCGCACCATCAATGAGAGAGGTATGCACAAGGTGTGAAGAATCTAGCACATAGATCTCAGAATCTAAGATAGGAGATTTAGAGAAAAATGAATGGGTTATAGGATCATAATCAATATCAGCAGCAGCTCCATATGTTACTTATTTTTCATCAATTGTATCACAAGAAGAAAAATCACCTTCAAGAGACATAGAAAAATATGGCTCTTCAATAGTTGCTTCTTCATTGAAGGAGGAAGCATTCGACTGAAAGAGAGAAGCAGCAACATTAACTTTATGAGAAAATTCTTCATCATGATCAACTTCATCAGAGAATGTAGAGGCCAATAAATCTTGAGAAAGAGAACAAGAGGAGATGCTAGGTTCGCTCCATGCTTCATCTTCAATTTCTTGCAAACCAAAAGCTTTGTCCAAAATTTTCCAAAGCTCAAATGGAAATTCAGCAGAATCTATGAGATGATATATATTTGGATACATTCCCAAACACATAATTCCATAATCTCTATCACAATTATTTAGCCAATCAATCTTCTCTTCATAAGACTCAGGTTCACTCAATGCACCAATGGAGACATCAAAGAGACATTGCCTCTTCAAGTATGCACTCATCTTTGGCTTCCAATAAGCATAGTTGAAAGGAGATAGTAGAGGAACTTTTGAATCCATATTGAAGTTGTTGATATGCTCTTAGAGACACTCTCTGCAACCTACAAAACAAACTAGGATAAAATCTTGTAAGCTAGACAAGCTCTTCTTCAGAGAGGGATAGGAGACTGGAAGCACTCCTCAACTCTGTAGAACTTGATCAACCTTGCTTCTCTGATACCATGTAGAAAAAATAGATCAATTCTATGTGCAATGAAGCTAAGAAGAAGCACAGGAAATAGATCTTGCTACTAAGAATTCTCACAAGCATACACAGGAAAAATAGAGAGAAGAAAAGAGACTGAATCACATGAATGAAGAGATGAATATTGGTGTGTATCCTTCCATTTAATAATGATGAATAATAGTGTACATAAATAGTACATCCCTCATAGGAAAATCAAATTGTATGGAAACAACTCATAAAGCTCAAAAAGGCTGACTTACCAAAATATAGCAAAACCCTCATAGGTGGATAAAGCACTTACTAAATCTATCAAGGACCTCACGAGTTGGCAAAAGAATGAGTGAGTTGTCAAGGAGATGGAAATAACATGCTAATCCTAGAAAATGGAGAAAAACTAATGGAGGATGGGTTGGAAACAAAATCTCCCAGTTTCCTAGTTGACTAGCTTTTATCTTATCCATAGAAAAGCAAGAAAAGCGGAAAAAGCAGAATAAAGCAGAATCTGCTGTAAAGTCCTGTATACTAATTTTGGATGGTCAAAAGGTGGTCAAGATCAACCCAGAATTGGAAATAAATCATTCCAAGGATATAGATGGCATGTATTGACTTTAAGGTGCAAGTGGATGCCAACTAATTAAGCTAGTGGGTGAATAATTAATCAAATAATGATTAATTATTTTATCCTAAGTTGTGAGTGGGTTTAATATATTCCTACAAATTGCAGGGAATTTAACCCTTGATCAATAAGGAGGGTTATACTCTATGAATTTACATGACTTTTTTACATTATTAAATCTCCCAATCGGAACATCGGGGCATGACATGACTCAATTACATTATAGATACTTCCCAGAATAAACATCGGGGTACAATACATAAGATATACAAGTGAATACATTTCAAAGTTACAAATACATCAACATGAGGTAGAATAGGTTATGAAATGAATGTCTTTGTATGGTGTAGGATATATGAGCAATTTTTTAGGTTAACATATTCCCCCTTGATGTGTGAGGGCAGGAGCTCATCGTATGGTCGACGGACATCATTGAATCTTGGGGATCGTGGAGAGACCTATGAAGAAGCGGTGCTTCCTCGTACGAGACATGGTGGATTTTGGTTTTGTATTAATGTTGGTTCCCATCAATGGGTGAGATACAAAGAATATGTGACATGAATATGGACGAGGTAAGCATACCAATGCTCGTAACAATGCCAAAAATAATAATGCGATCAAGGATCCCAAACACAAGAGTCGATCAAGTACAAATGTTGGTAAATAATGGTTGCCTCAATGAGATGCACAATACAAAAGTGATATGAAGAATTGATACATCGTATCCATGGCATTCTCATGGAATGCAATATCTTTACAACTGATAACCTACTGGATCTGGAAGTTTGACATCACTGTAAGGACTCACTAATGGAGAGTTAGAGTTGTTGCGGTACAATATGCCGCATCAATCATGAATCTATATAGAAGCACTTCTTTGGGGCTTCTGTCCACTTTCTCCAACACAACCCAAAAATCACAAGGGACTTGAACCTGTCTGGGTACCTTAATATACTCACTAATGTGTTGGGGTCAGGTAAAACCAGGGTCTTTGACCAAATAATGCATGGACCAATACCATGTACGAATCTCACCGGTGCCATGATGTAGCCGAAGTCAAGCACGTGAGACACAACCATCCTGAGAGACACTAAGGAATCCTATCAAGTGGTCCAAGGAACTCATCAATGGGGTTAATGAAACCATGATACAAGGACCTCTAGGTCTATCCTCTAGAATAGATGTGTTTTCGTTGATAGAGGAAGACCTGCAACTGACCAAGCCAATGATGTTTCCTTGAACAGAAGTGCGAGGGTAATAACCAAATATGTGAGGCAATCTAGGGACTGACACACTGAGTGGGGGAATAGGGGTAGGAGGAGTATAGAGGACTCAAACTTCCTTTTTTCAGAGTATGATGACAGGGCTGACCTGGCAGAAAATAAAACTAACTCAAGGGAGGGGGATCATAGCTGTTATACTAGGAATGTAAATGCAGATGGGAAATACTTGGGGTGGGGTAGATAATATGTTTGATATTCATGGGATCCAATGAAGACGCATCGCAAAATACGCTAAATAAAAGATACCCAAAGGGGGAATGCTGACAAACCGTAATACATGAGGTGGTGCCTAAAGACACTATTGTGGCATGATCTCATGGTTTTTTAGCGATCCTGAGAAAGTAAATGCTTGATGGTGCTTTCAATTTTAGAGAGTCTAAAAGCATGAAGAAGAATCCAATGGGGTCTCTTTGTCATTGATAGTCTCTTGTTCCCAAAAAGGGATAAAAGTGTACATAAGAGAGCTCGCCCATCCTTTTTAGGATGGAAGACTTCTTTACCATTGGTAGTCTAATCAAGTTGGAAAAGGCTAAACTTGTATTGACTAGACGGTCATTCAAATACTTTTACGAGCATGAACGAAACTAATTTTTCTTGGCAATCTTTTCTTGATGAGAAGGCTAAAAAAGATCTTAAAGACAACCCATGATGAGCTTTTTCATAGAGTTTGGTCCCAATGCCTGAGAAATCATAAAATGATGCAAAGGGAAACACTCATGGCTTGAGTGTGCTGAGGTGGTCCTTTTCATGTAGACGCCCTTTCCAATACTTTGACGAATAGGAAAGGATGAAAATGTGCTCTGTTGGGTATTAAAATACCTAGATTAATACTAAAATGTTTGGATGTGTTCTATTATATTAAATACACCTAATATTTAATTATCGCCTGGGGTTGGTAGGCTTAGAGTTGCTACAAAATATATGCGAAGGTAGAGGGGTTCCTAGGGAATTGTAGAAATACTTTAATAAACCATATATTGAAAAATCTTCAAAATTAAAAACCGAGTCAAACTCTTAAATTTAATTATTAATGTGATTAGAGAAAAACGTCATACTAGGATAATATCAGCCTACTCATTAATTAACTCTTCTTCTTCTTAATCTAAGAATGGGAAAACTTTCATAAACAACTTCAAAAACTGAGAAAGGTCTAATTTATGAATAAGTGGAAAAATAAATAAAGAAGCAACTAGAAAACTTAATAAAGAAAATTTTAATAAAACCAAGTAGAAATCTCAATGAAGATAATTTTAAGTTCTTTTCTACAAGTCTTTTCAATAATCACACAGTGAAAGGAATAGGTATTATCACTATGATAAATTTACAAGGTACTAGTTTACTAGTAATTAACACACCTAACCCTAAAAATCCATATACAAAGAAATAAATCAAACATAATTTCAAAACATTACATCAATATTAAAGAAGAAAATCAGAAACCAAAAGAAACAAAATCACAACGCATAATTCAAAGCATGAGTTGGAAAGAGAAAACTAAGGATAAAACTTAGTAAATACTTTAAACAATCTAATCTACGGTTCAAATAAAAACATAATCATTATCTAATGACTACAATCAGAGCATAATAAGAAATCCAAAGAAACAAAACTAAAAACAGGTTTAAAAATCAACTAAGAACACTAAAGGTCGAATGGAAGGCTCGACAACAATCTGGAAAGAAGGTCCAAAAGACAGTCCAGTCACACAGTCCGAATGAGAGGCTGTATACAGAAAATAATAAAAATAGACCTAAATGATTTAATTATCAGCTGATTTTGTGCATATGAAAACAGGATGCATAAAAGACAAGAACTAAATCTAATTAATGATTTAAAATAATTAAAAGACTTCTAATATTGATCTATGCTTTGGAAAGATTATTTCTATTATAAAATAAAACAAACTGAAATATAACTGAACTAATTTACAGTTTAGATAAAAAAAGGCAAAACTAATCTACAACTACAAATTAAACCTAAGACTGACTAGGTTTTATCTAATTGCAAACATACCATTAAGCATTAAAAAGAAAGCTAAAAATAAACTACATATGACTGGTAGTTTTAATTCTATAAGAAAAAACTACATTAACAGCATAACGTAAATTACATTAACTACAACAAATACATGTTACAGAGAACAGAAAAACAAATATAAACAAAACTACTTATCTGTGATGAAGAGATAACAAAAACTCATACGGAAATAGAAACCATGAATTGTCGAGGGGCCCTCTGAGCAATCATAGGTAATTCCTGGCGAATACTTTCACACACAGTCATAAAGAGCAAGGCGTAGAGCTTCTATTAAAAAGAAGGAACAAAGTTACAATCTTCTTCTCTCAAAATAGACTAACTATATACCTAATGGATTGATCAATCCCCTATCTCTATGCATAGAGGTGTTTATATACACACTGTTTCAAGAGATTGAGCAAGTCGACCCTTTAGTGGTTGACTTCTCTTCTAAATTTAGTCAATCATAAAAGGAAATAATAAATCTCAGGCCAACGCATAGGCGTATCCCTTCTTTGGCGTAACTCTGGTATTCTTTGACATGAATGTGGCATGCAAGATCTCTCTCTAGTGTGGTTGATGGCAGCGTGTTGGGAAGCGAAGAATACATAGATCCTTCATTAGTATGAACAAACTTTAGATGTGGCGAACGGACTCCTTGCTTAGCACAACAAGCAGAGTGGTGGTAAGCGAAGGAAATTGCAAGCTGGTGCACTATCTAGAACATGACTTTATTACCTAGGAACATGGATAACAATTTATGTGTAGGCTGTTTTGTATTATATAGCGCACAGGATGATGGGCGATTTGGATGGGAGGTTGAATAGCTAGCTGCATTGTGAGCTGGATACACTGAGTGTTATTATAGGGAAAACATGGCAAACCACCAGCGAATTTCACAGAACGAGCTGGATGACAAGGTAATAAGCAACACCATCATGACAACGATGATCCTCTAGAATGTACCCTCCTTTGAATGCGTGAGCAGTAAAAATAGAATGGAGAAATCAATGCACCAACGATCCTTCTAGATTGTTGATTATGCTATCACCTGGGCACGTGGTCAACATAATGTTTTGCAGATTGCTTCAACATTTAATGACTGATGTTGGATGTTAATATCCCGCAGCCTGATTAATGAGCTGGACGGAAAGCTGCATGATGAGATGGATGATGTTTGCACAGATCAGGCTGAATGGTGAGCTGAATGCGTTTTGTTCATAAATTCACCCAAAAGGATTATGAAATCTGCAAACAAATATGTAAATCAATTAATACATTAAATATGCTTTAAATAATATAGATTTGAGTTAATAAAATCATAAAAAATGATATTAATAACCAAAGTTGAATAAACATTAAATTTGTTCTTACCTTGTGCTGAATAACGATCTGCATGATATAAAATAAATGAAAGATAATAAAATATGCACTTGAATGTGTTATTTTAATGCCAAAAATAATAACAAAATGAGGCTCAACATTCCCCCAAACTGGAGAAATGCCAGGTCCCACTGAGCAAAGAAAAAGATAAGAGATCATACTGTCAATGGCAAACTTTAAAATGTGAGCCAACAATAGGAATATGTATGAATGAGTGAGTTCATAAAGTTTATAATTAGTTCAACCATGACCAAAGTAAAACTTTGGACAAGTTGGACATATGACACAAAAGGTAATCAATCATTTGATAGTTTACATACATAATTGAGTAAAAGGACAAGGTTATTAACAGTGAAATGATAACTAAAAAAGAATTTAAGGTCAAAGCATTCTCATGAAGGTAAAAACTATTTCGCAAAAACAAAATTTGGTTAGCAAATTTTAGTCATAAGTGCTATAATATCACCAAGTTTAGATTGTCATGTGGTATTTCATTTGGATTATCCTTCGATCCTTCACATAGTCCTCCATATTGATCTTCTGTAAAAATATACTTCATGCTATAACCAAGTTCCATTGCTAATTTATCCTGAAAAACACTTATCATTTTTGTTAGAGAAAATAGATCTGTCAGAAATAATGAAAAATGGAAATAGTCTAATTTTTCCTAATCCTCCTTCCCCCAAACCAAAGGTATGGCGTGTCCTCAAGCCATGAGAAAGAAGATTCGATTGTTCCATATAAAAAGAGTCCTATCATGTTGTTTTATTATTTTGTAAAAATAAAAACGAACTAGTAACTGGAAATGATTCAGATATGTATATTCATGAAAAAAAATGTAACAGTGCTTAGAAAGACCACTTAAATATTGATAAGAGAATTGAGAGCATAACAGATGAAAAACTAGTCATATGTGCCTTAATTTAAAGATATATTGTCATCATAAGATATTTTGAGTTTACCTCGGAGTGTGTGAGATTTTATAGCTATGGGTCCCATTTCTAGGATAATGACATCCTAGGTATATGTTGAATGAGATGGCTAGGTCCAATCCCAACTTACAACGATTCTCAAATGACATTAAAAACAATCATCCTTAAAATAAAATTTGAAAATTTTTCTTCATATTTATCATTATTCTCCGAATCATGTGCATAGTAGTGCATTAACCAGATCTCTTTTACCCGATATTGCCCCACTTCCAATGTTATATATTTATCATTCTAGCTAGCATTATCTTAGGATCTTATCTGAGAGAATAACATGCACAACAATAAACAAAAGAGACAAGAGACACAAAGAATTTTCCTTGGGGAAAACATAAAGGAGAAAAGCTCGCAACTTCCTCAGAGATAGAATGAGCACCAATGGCATTAGTAAAACCTGAAAACATAAAAGATGATCTCCACAGCTTGTTCTCTATCTCACACTTGAGAGAGCTTCTCCTGTCTCACTCATGCACCCCAGTGAGTGAGTGTGTGTGTGATAAATAGAGAGGCTCACTCTCTATTTATATTCTTTCGTTCACTTGATGTCCACTTCAACATGTCGGCCCCACTTAATAATTACTTACTAGGGCTAGCATCTCTAGGAGAGTCTAATAACCCTAGTGCCCCACAACTTGTGGGTACTTTTCCCCTCCAATCAACAAGGAGGGTTAACCTTAACACAATTGTGGGGACTATTGCCCCAACTTAAAATAACTCACCTAGGGTCGACTTCTCTAGGATAGTCTAATAACCCTAGGGCCCCACAACCGCAGGGACTTTAACCCTTTATCAATAAGAGGGTTACCCACAATGACTTTACATGACTTGTTTACAATATTGAATCTCCCGATAGGAACATCAGGATATGACATGACTCAATTACATTACAGATGCTTCCCAGAATAAACATAGGGGTACAATACATAAAATATACAAGTGAATACATTCCAAAGTTATAATTACATCAACACTCCCTCTTAACTAGGAAGGTATTCTCTTGACACAATTTATCAGCACAAGTCTTCTTCTCTGTATCATTTGGATCATCATCAAGTCATCTTTGTCTTCAAGTCATCTTCATCTTCTAGTCATCTTCATCGTCAAGTCATATTCATTGTCAAGTCATGTTCATCAAGTCTGGATCATCACTTGATCTAGAGCATCATTGGATCATCACTGGATCGTCATCAAAACTGGATCATCACTGGATCATCATCATCATCATTGCTTCTGCTATCTCAATCAAATGGTACTATCTCTTCATTAAATTGTCATAGGAAGTTCTACAGAGCCAGCTCTTTTTCATGCTGGTTGTAGGCCTAGCCTCCATGTAGGTCTTCTTCAGCACTTACATTTGACCCTAAGTCATAATGGCCCACCCAACACTTACATCTAACCATATGAGGAACACATCCAGCATACATGTCAGAAAGGCACGCCCAACACTCACATCTGACCATGAGAGGAACCAATCCATCCATCTATGTCAGAAAGGCCCAGCACTCACATTTGACCATGAGAGGAACCAATCTAGCATTCATGTCAGAAAGGCTCTGCACTTACATTTGACCATGTGAGGAACCAATCCAACATACATGTCAAAAAGGCTCTGTAATTACATTTGACCATGCGAGGAACCAATCCAACCTACATGTCGAAAGGGTTCTGCACTTACATTTGCCCATGCGAGGAACCAATCCAGCATACATGTCAAAAGGGATCTGCACTTACATTTGACCATGCGAGGAACCAATCCATCCTACATGTTAAAAGGGATCTCAACCCCAGGTTGAGGATTCCTGGTAACTGACCAGGTGCCTCCATTCTCCCAGAGAATGGCATCAACCCTTATATCTGATCAAGTGGGAACACATCCCTTAATCACATTAGAATGGCCCTGCACTTATATCTAATCATGTGAGAACACATCCCACAGTCATATCAGAATGGCCCTCAGCCCCAGACTGAGTATTCCTGGTAACTAACCAGGTGCCTCCATTTAGAGAATGGAATTCAACACGTATATCTGATCATGTAGGAACCAATCCTATAGTCACATCATAATGGCTCAGCACTAACATTTGACATGGAAGGAACCAATCCTAACACCATGAAAGAATGGCTCAGCCCTTACATCTAACTGTGGAAGGAATCAATCCTCTCACCATGTCAGAATGGCTCACGGACTCATCATTTCCCCTTGGAGGGAACCTCGATCTGGAGAACACCAAGCTTCTCCTTGAAGTACTCAAAATTCACTCTGGCTAATGGCTTCATCAACACATCAACTATATGTTCGTCCATCACAACATACTGGAGCTTCACTACTCCTCTATGCACCATATCCCTGATATAGTGATATTTGATCTTGATGTTCTTTGACTTGTCATGGAACACTGGGTTCTTCGACAACTTCACGCAACTCTGGTTGTTGTAATATATACAAGTAGCATCCATTTAGAGATCAAATAAATCAGACAGTATCTTCCTTAGCCATACTACCTCACAACTAGATGAACAAGCTGCAACATACTCTACTTCAGTTGTACTCAGTGCCACACAAGACTGCTTCCTGCTAAACCAAGAGATCACACTTGATCCCATACTGAAGTAACACCCTAAAGTGCTCTTCCTATCAATGGCACTACCTACCCAATCTGAATCAAGATAACCTTCTAGGTTAATCTTTTGATTTGCCTCATACTTGAGCCCATGATCAACTGTACCCTTCAAGTACCTCAGAATATGCTTTGCAGCAATCAAGTGAAGATGTCTCGGATTTGTCAGGAATTGGCTCAAGGTGTTCACAGCAAAGAAAATATTCGGTCTCATATTCGTCAGGTACATCAAGGACCCAATCATCTGATGATACATCATGGCATGAAATGAATCTGATGAAGCAACACTCAGTAGCTTTAGGTTCGATTCCATGGGTGTGGTCATGGCCTTGCAGTCCATCATCCTGAACCTCTTCAGAATCTGTACTGCATACTTCCCTTGTCCCAGGGAGATTCTGCCACACCTCCATGCCTAGAAAGTAGTGCATCATATCCAAATCCTTCATCTCGAACTCGGAAGCAAGTCTCCTTCTTACAACTTCTGTTAGGAACATTAGAGGAAATTTCAACTCAAAATGGGCCTCCTAAAATGAACTAATAAAATAATAGTTAAAATAATAAAATAATATTTATTAATTTTGGAGGAAGAAAAGAAAAAAACTACTTTTTTGTTTGTATTTTTGACATATCTCCCTGTTTTTTACTCAAATTTTGATTGGGAGAGCTCGTTGGATGTGGAATTAAATTCCGCATCCAATGAGCTCTCCCGATCAAAATTTGAGTAAAAACACAGGGAGATATGTAAAAAATACAAACAAAAAAGTAGTTTTTTTTATGATACCTATCCCCAAATTTATATTAAAAAAGTGTTTAAGACCTATACGGTATTTCAAATTTAAAGCAATTTCATTGGCTAACACATGATGACATGGAATTTGAATAAAATTTAAAAGGCCCATTTTGAGTTGAAATTTCCTCTAATGCAAGTCATCGACATATAACAGGAGCATCACTGGTCTTCCACCTTCAACCTCGAGGAAAAGGTTGGAATCCTCTTTACTCTCAGTAAAGCCTAGAGTCACCAGTAAAATATCCATCCTGTCATACCATGTTGAACCTCAGGAACTTCTGTAGTCACTCCCTCTGAAGTGAAGCATCATACTCCCTATGTATTTTGTACTCTATGCACTCTTTTCATCAGAAGCCTCATGCTACGAATCTTGCCTTGTATCCCATGATGTTTCCATCTACTGCATGATGGAACTACGAACTTCCCTTCATGTATTGATACTGCATCCTAGACATCATTCTTCTTGAACTGGTCTTCCCTTTCTTCTTGGTTATTTCTTCATAGCTGGAAGCTTCTGCATCAATGATGTCACTCCATTTGTCATATTATTCTTTATTTGTTGTCACTTGTTCTTCGGAACAAGTCTCATCCTTCTTTTCTTGTAAGTGATTATGTACGGGATATTTCCTACAAGTCAAATGCATTAGTTGTATGGTTAGAAACATTTCATAAGGCATATTCATAATGGCAAATTCTTATGCATAAATATATGATCATGCAACTATTTTAGCCAATACAACATTCATCCATATCTCACGAAAACTTTTCTAGATGCCTTCCATCTCCACCAGGACAACATTGAGATTGTGCACTAATCCAATATGTCAGCAAAGAGTTTTCATTCTATATAAGTAGCAATGGAGAGTTGTATAGCACCATGATCTACCTACCTATCACATGCATATTAGTAGTATGCTATCATTAATGAAAACATTCTATCATGCATAATACATCAACTGAATATAAACAAATGCATAACAAAACAATATCATGAAATGACAATTGAATACTTATCTTTATTTGTTTCGTGGGTAGACTCCTTCTTGAGCCTTCAGCTTTATCATCTTCTTCATTCATAATAGCATCGTTTCTTATCCAAATGCTAAGATGGATAAGCCTGGTTCTTCAATATTTGAGTCCTTCGTATTCCTCATCGCTTGAGGGATATTCTTTGGATGGTGAGAGCTTGATCTTCAATTGCTCCCATCTTCTCTTCTCTTATTATGAGTTGAGCATCTTCTTGTGTGTGCTCTTCCCAGAGTCTTTTTGAAAGTAATCACTTCCTTCTGGCACACATTCCTTGAATGAATGAATCCCATGATCATGGGAGGTCATTCAAGGTGGTTATCACTACTTCTTCATTCTCCACTTCTTCTTCTACTGCTTCAAGTTGTTCTTTGATTTGACAGACCCTTGTAAAGTATGACTATATGGTCTCTACATTCTGGATCTTCACATTCTTCAACTGGTTTCTTAAGGACATTCCTTAAATGAATGAATCCCATGATCTTGGGAGGTCATTCAAGGTGGTTATCACTACTTCTTCTTCTACTTCTTCAAGTTGTTCTTTGATTTGAGAGACCCTTGTAAAGTATGACTATATGGTCTCTGCAATCTGGATCTTCACATTCTTCAACTGGTTTCTTAAGGTCATCTTCTGATTTGTGTTCTTCCCTTCAAATAGCTTGGCTAAGGAATCAAACATCTCCTTTGGTGTCTTTAGGGAAGACAATTGTGGTACAAGGTGATCCATGATTGAATCAACAATGATCTTCTTGGCCTTGACCAAGTTCTTCTTGTGTAAGGCTTCTAGCCTCATCTCCCTCTGGAACTGGAACCTCTTTACTTATGTGGGTGTCCAATTCATTTCCTTAAAGAAATAGTGAGATCCTATAATTCCATGCTTTTAAGTTGTCAAATTCACCAATATTATCATCAAGATGATGTGATATATCACTTTGAAATGAGAACCTCAAATGAAAATAACAAAAGATTAGATCTTACCGATTTGAGGTGTCTGTCCTGGTTCCGGAGCTAGCTGATCTAGGGTTTGCTAGAAAAACCCTAATTTCCAAAACATGGAATCTTTTAGATATGATTGGATAGAAATATAGAACTCTTCAATATGATATGTCCAATGTACTCCTTTTCTGAAAACAGTGGAGGGAAGCTCCCGGAACAGGAATCCCTAGTTTTCCAATTTCTTCTGCAAAAATTCCTGATACTGTTTCTGCGATATATCTGAAATTACTACTCCTATATGTCTGAAACTTCACATGAAGGTAGAATCTCCTGTCCCTATTCTAACACCACAAGTTTCATCAAAATTGGTTTCACCAATTGGGACTTATGATCATTTTCCCAAGGTGACCTGTTTCAGGACTGTTCAGCATAGCGAAGTTGTACGAAATTCCACATGTCACTGTTTCATCTTCAGGGTCTAAAATGTCTACCACAGAAATTCCAGTCCATTCCCTTTTTGGAAAATCTTCAGAAATTTGATTTGGACCTTTGTAGCCCAAGATATAGCAATTCTCCCCAGGTGTCCTGTTTAGGGATGAATCCTGGAAGAGGATGGAACTCTAACTTGAGGGATCATATCTCCTAGAATAGTGAATCAGAGGATGAAATTTGGACACAGTGTAAATTAGGATTTAATATTTGTCCTGTGAAATTTTCAACTCTTGAGCCTTCTCCAATCCCAAGATATAGCGAATGTACCAAAACTTATCAGTTTTAGTATTTTAGGGTTTTTTCAGCCCGGGGTCAAACTAGGGTTTGACTTTCCCAGAGTTATACCCAACCAAAAATCTCAACCTAGGTCTCTAAAATTCGATTTTTATGAGGAGATAAATCCTATGCTGGGATCACTAAAAAGTTATTCTTCTGTAAGAAGCCCTAATTTCCTGCATCAAAAACTGAAAAATGTCTGGAATCGAATTCTGCTTCGACAGACAGATGAGCCCTTCAATGGAGAGTCATCCTAGCATAATTTTGCTGATGGATTGTGGAGAGAGACACAAAAAGTAAGAATCCCTAGCTTCTGCAGTTGCACAATGTCTTGTTCTCAGGTTAGCTCTGATACCATGTTAGATTTTTATCATTCCAACTAGCAATATCCTAGGATATTATCTGAGAGAATAACATGCACAACAATAAACACAAGAGACAAGAGACACAAATAATTTTCCTCAGGGAAACCATAAAGGAGAAAACCCTGCAAGTTACTCAAAGATAGAATGAACACCAATGGCATCAGTAAAACTTAAAAACATAAAATATGATCTCCACAGCTTGTTCTCTCTCTCACACTTGAGAGAGCTTCTCCTGTGTCACTCGTGCGCCCCAGTGAGTGAGTGTGTGTGTGATAAATAGAGAGGCTTACTCTCTATTTATATTCTTTTGCTCACTTGATTTCCACTTCAACATGTTGGCCCCACTTAACAACTACTTACTAGGGCCGACATCTCTAGGAGAGTCTAATAACCCTAGTGCCCCACAACTTGTGGGGACTTTTCCCCTCCAATCAAAAAGGAGGGTTAACCTTAACACAATGGCGGGGACTATTTCCTGAATTACAATAACTCACCTAGGGTTGACTTCTCTAGGATAGTCTAATAACCCTAGGGCCCCACAACTATGGGGACTTTAACCCTTGATCAATAAGAGGGTTACCAACAATGACTTTACATGACTTGTTTACATTATTGAATCTCCCGATAAGAACATCGGGATATGACATGACTCAATTACATTATAGATGCTTCCCAGAATAAACATTGGGGTACAATACATAAAATATACAAGTGAATACATTCCAAAGTTACAATTACATCAACAGCCAGCAGGCTTGTTCAGTACCCCAACAGGTTTATCTTGGTACCATGCAAGCATAGTCCCGCTTCTAGCGAGCCTGTTTAGTACCCCCGATGAGTTTACTTGCATTTATCGAGCTTCCTTGTTTTAATTTTTTGCTTAGCATGGACCCGCTGCCAGTAGGCCTGTTCAGTACCCCGGCGGGTTTGCCATGTATAATGATATTAAGTGTATGGAAGCCAATTGGTGCTAGAGCGTGCTAAGCCCTGTTAAAACACATAATTCAATTTTGTAAAAACTTATAAGTAATTTTCATAATGGCCTTAATCATAGATCATGTCAAAAGAGAATAACTTAAAGTTTTTCTTTGACCTTATAACCCTTCTTCTTCATGAAAGATAAATAATATTCCCCATAGGAAAAAATTCCACATACTGTCGAGTTATCACACAAAGATATTTTAAGAGACAAGTTTTAATAATATGGATAGAATGAACTAGTAATCCATAGGTATAAGGTGAGATTCCAAAAAGATAATAATAAGAGTAAGTCTTATCATGCCACTGTTTAAAATAGGAAATCAGAGATATACATGTCTGAATAAAAAAACTATCTGAATCATAAAAGGAACAATTAAGAATGATGTACACATAATTACTATAAGCTGCAATTTTTAAGAAAGGTTTAAGATATCTTACAATCATAAATTGTCTTTCAGATAATACTCCATGAGCTGCTTATAGATAAAATACTTATAATCAAACTACAAAACCACTTGTTAGCTGATTCATATTTATTTATAAAAACATCTATAGCATTAAAAAAAGAGTAACTTTTATTTATTTAATAAAACAAAAATATATTTACATACTATCCTATTCTACTAAAAAGAAAGAAAACAATTCAAGTGTATGAATTCTTCCAATGTAAAACCATGTTAGAAGCAAAATTAGAAATATACCTTTATCCACATATAAGAAAAATATTACAATGATTACCGAGATATGAAGAATCAACCAAGCTGTTTGATTTAGCAGCAATAAACATTTAAGAAGAGGATAGTACCGTGGCTTAAATCCCTCTTGAAACCATATTTCAATGTGACTTATGTATTCTATGTTTTATTCTTCATTTGTTATGTCACGAGATCTTTCATTGAACTCTAGGATGTATAAAGAATCTAAGTTTGGTGACGATAAATATCCAGGTTCTAATGTCCCTCCCTCATCGAATGAGAGGCATTCCAGGTTGATCTTGTCTTCTTGTGGAAAAGGCCAAGTAGAAACTTCACTTTCCTTTGTAGTTTCTACAATCCCTTGATCTATAACCTCTCCAAATCTCGTATGAGTTTCTTGCAATAATATTGGTGAGGTAGGTAAGGTGGGTAAATTTTGCAGTTCAACAATGTAAGCATATTGTACTACTTTATTGTTGTTAGAATGTGGATTGAGTTGAACAAGAATGTGCGTAGGGCATAGAGGAGGTTTGTGAGAAGGTGATTGTGGTAGGTGTAATTAACTAGCTTGTGTGGTTGATCCTGCCTGGAAAATGGGATATTGTTGAAAATATTGTAGAACAGGAAGTGTTGCATCATAAGAGAGAGTATCCCTATGATCATCATATGGGACAGAAAGGATTTGTGAATAAGGTTGACAAGGGTTGAGATGAGGCTGAGAAGACGGTATATTTTTACTAATCTTGAATTTACCTCTTGAATACCTTCTACATAATTCACAAACATTATCATATGATAACTGAAATACGTCACCTGCTCCCATTAGACTTAAAATTTCTAGATATTCATTTCTTATGCCTTTAAGTAAAAGTCTTTTCAAGGTATCCTTCCCTGACTATCTTAGTTTTGATCTTTGAAGGTTGTATTGAAAGCGTTCGACATAATTTTCCAAAGTTTCTTCTTCTCCCCGTGTTATTTCAAATATGTCCTCATTGACCCTGAAATAATCTTGGTATCTTTTCAAGAACATATATTTCATGTCTTCCCAAGTTTGAATGCAATTCCCACCTAGGCTCATGAACCATCAAAGGGTTGCTCCTTTCAAAGTAAGAGGGAAAAAATTCAGATTTTGAACATTATATGCTCTACAAAGTATTTCCAATTGAAATAAAAATTCATTGGGGTCTTCATTCTCTAGTCCGTCAAAATTTGGAAAAATGGATGGGGGAATGTACTGTATTTGTGCCATTCCTCCTGGATCTCTAATAGGGAATTCAAAGGTAACAACTTCTTCATCCTTCTTTCCTACCATATCTTCCCACAATATAAATAGTTCTTCATGTGCTATCTCAAAGCTCTCCTTTTAATTGTTCCTGTTAGTTTGTTAGCAGGATGGGTGGCGCTTACAACACCACTAAGTGATTAAGTGATTTAATTGTAAAATAAGTCCTATACTCACATACAAGTAAATTGTATGAAAGTAAATTACCTAAAGGTATACATACATCAAAATTGAACTTATGAAAAAGTAAACTATCTCTGTCTGTGAAAAGAAAAATAGGCTTAAGAGAAATAAATCAAACTTTGCGTGAAGTAAACACACTTGTACGAAAAAGGAACAACAGGGCTTTCGGGCGACCCACTAAAGTGGATGTGTCAGGATGTCACACTATGGGAGTTCTGTAGTGAATTTGTATTTGCGTCTTATTTTTCCCCTTCCCCTTGCTGTGTAACGTAAAGGCAACCTATCTATCCTTATCTACCTAGACTCTGAAGGAAAACCTAAGCTACTGCTACTGTTGGCTTTGGGAGTGCCTATTATAACAGATGCGCAGGTTCTTACCTCTCATATTACCGCTCCCCCGCCACCAACCTATCACTAAACTTCATAAGCAAATTCTATTTTTTCTATGTTACAGAACAAATCCCCGGCAACGACGCCAAAATGTTGGGTGTTAAAATACCTAGATTAATACCAAAATGTTTTGATGTGTTCTATTATCTTAAATACACCTAATATTTAATTATCGACCGAGGTTGGTAGGCTTATAGTTGCTACAAAATATATGCGAAGGTAGAGGGGTTCCTAGGGCATTGTAGAAATACTTTAATAAACAAAATATTCAAAAATATTCAAAATGAAAAACCGAGTCAAACTCTTAAAATTTAATTATTAATGTGATTAGATAAACGTCATACTAGGATAATATCAAACTACTCATTAATTAACTCTTCTTCTTCTTAATCTAAGAATGGGAAAACTTTCATAAACAACTTCAAAAATTGAGAAAGGTCTAATTTATGAATAAGTGGAAAAATAAATAAAGAAGCAACTAGAAAACTTAATAAAGAAAACTTTAACAAAAGCAAGAAGAAATCTCAATGAAGATAATTTTAAGTTCTTTTCTACAAGTCTTTTCAATAATCACACAGTGAAAGGAATAGGTCTTATCACTATGATAAATTGACAAGGTACTAGTATACTAGCAATTAACACACCTAACCCTAAAAATCAATATACAAAGAAATAAATCAAACATCATTTCAAAACATTACAGCAATATTAAAGAAGAAAATCAGAAACCAAAAGAAACAAAATCACAATGCATAATTCAAAGCATGAGTTGGAAAGAGAAAACTAAGGATAAAACTTAGTAAATACTTTAAAAAATCTAATCTATGGTTAAAATAAAAACATAATCATTATCTAATGACTACAATCAGAGCATAATAAAAAAGCCAAAGAAACAGAACTGAAAACAGGTTTAAAAATAAATTAAGAACACTAAAGGTTGGATGGAAGGCTGGATAGCAGTCTGGAAAGAAGGTCTGATTGACAGTCCAGTCACATAGTCTGAATGAGAGGCTGTATACAGAAAATAATAAAAATAGACCTAAATGATTTAATTATCAACTGATTTTGTGCATATGAAAACAAGATGCATAAAAGGCAAGAACTAAACCTAATTAATAATTTAAAATAAATAAAAGACTTCTAATACTAATCTATGCTTTGGAAATATTATTTCTATTATAAAATAAAACAAACTGAAATATAACTGAACTAATTTACAGTTTAGATAAAAAGCGACAAAACTAATCTACAACTACAAATTAAACCTAAGACTAACTAGGTTTTATCTAATTGCAAACATACCATTAAGCATTATAAAGAAATCTAAAAACAAACTTCATATGACCGATAGTTTTAATTCTATAAGCAAAAACTACATTAACAACATAATGTAAATTACATTAACTACAACAAATACATGTTACAGAGAACAGAAAAACAAATATAAACAAAACTACGTATCTGTGATGAAGAGATAACAAAAACACATACGGAAATAGTAACCATGAATTGTCGAGGGGCCCTCTCAGCAATCACAGGTAATGCCTAGCGAATACTTTCACACATAATCATAAAGAGAAAGGCGTAGAGATTCTATTAAAAAGAAGGAACAAAGTTACAATCTCTTCTCTCAAAACAGACTAACTATCTACCTAATGGATTGATCAATCCCCTATCTCTCTGAATAGAGGTGTTTATATACACACTATTTCAAGAGATTGAGCAAGTCGACCCTTTAGTGGTTGAATGCTCTTCTAAATTTAGTCAATCATAAAAGGAAACAATAAATCTCAAGCTAGTGCATAGGCATATCCCTTATTTGGCGTAAGTCTGGTATTCTTCGACGTGAACGTGGCATGCAGGCTCTCTCTCCAGCATGGTTTATGGTGGCGTGTTGGGCAGTGAAGAATACACAGATCCTTCATCAGTATGACCAAACTTTATATGTGACAAACAGAATCCTTCCTTAGCACAGAAAGCAGAGTGGTGGCGAGAAAAGGAAATTGCAAGCTGGTGCACTATCCAGAACACAGATTTATTACCCAGGCATGTGGATAACAATTTATGTGTAGGTTGTTTTATATTTTACAACGCGCAGGTTGATGGGTGATGTTGATGGGAGGTTGAATAGCTAGCTGAATTGTGAGTTGGATACACTGAGTGTTAATCTAGGGCAAACATGGCAAACCACCAGCGAATTTTGCACAACGTGCTAGATGAAGAGGTAATAAGCAACAACATTGTGACAGCAATGATCTTCTAGAATGTCCCCTCCTTTGAATGCGTGAACAATAAAAATAGAATGGATAAATCAATGCACCAACAATCCTTCTAGATTGTTGATTATGCTATCACTTGGGCACGTGGTCAACAGAACGGTTTGCAGATTGCTTCAATGTTTAATGCCTGATATAAGATGTTAACAGTACACAACCTTATTAACGATCTAGATGATGTTTGCATAGATCAGGATGAATGGTGATTTGAATGTGTTTTGTTCATAAATTCACCCAAAAGGATTATGAAATCTGCAAAAAAATATGTAAATCAATTAATACATTAAATATGCTTTAAATAATATAGATTTGAGTTAATAAAATCATAAAAAATGATATTAATAACCAAAGTTGAATAAACATTAAATTTGTTCTTACCTTGTGCTAAATAACGATCTGCATGATATAAAATACACGAAAGATAATAAAATATGCATTTGAATGTGTTATTTTAATGCAAAAAATGATAACAAAATGAGGCTCAACATGCTCGACGATCTTTTCATTCGTTTAGGAGTCAGAAAAAAGATTAACAGTAACTCCATTGTGGTCAACCAAGCTAGGGGGCATTGATGGTGCCTCATTGCGGGACAATGAAATGTGGTCAAAGGTGACCCACCGTGCAGCATGGATGGAGCAGATAGCTCTTGATCATGCCAATACATGCACAGAAATATTCATGGAAAGGCACACAAATCAAGGTGACTTCTGTGAAAATGTCTTGAAAATCAAGTGTAAAATATCCCGTACGAACTTGAGGTGGATGGATTAGACTACATACTGAGTACTCAAATGAGAGGGCGACGAGTAAAAATCCATAGGCACACAAATGGAGGCAACTTCTAGGAAATGGATCAGAAAATCAAGTATTAATTATGAGACAATGGTCTCATAAAAAGACAAAGGGCAGAAAACTAAAACCAATGGCATGAACATCATCCCAAATTGACTTCGGATGGCACTGCAGTTCTTGGAAGAAAAGTAGGCCTAATGAGGCCTATAAATAGGGGGGACCACATGAAAAGTGTCATTGTTACTGTTCAGTGCTGAGTTGGAGAGGAGGGCCCCAAAAATTCTTTTGCTGATTTCTTCCATTTCGACTGGTGATTTTTTGAGCCGTGACTTGCAGGTAAGAGTACACACAAAACTCAACTTTTTCAATGGTTTGGTTTGCTGCTTTGCTCACCCAGGGGCCCAAGATGCCCTGATAGGGCTTCTTCATGCTGGGTCATTCATTTTGAGGCCAAATCAGAGACTAGGTTGCTCTTTCTATCCATACAGATGCGACTAGGTCGCTCCTATCGGGCAGAAAGGTGCGACTTGAGGTCGCTTCAGTTTGGCCTAAAAGGGAGACTCAGTCACTCCTGTTTGGCCCAAAGGGGCGACTTGGTCACTGGTTTTGGTTAGCAAGGAGTGACCTGGCCTTGGCATGAGTTTTTGTTGATAGTTGTGGCTAACATAAGTTTAGTGCTTGTGCAGGATGGCTCCACCAGTGTGGCGAGAACGAGACTGCGAAAACCTATGGAGAGATGATATCCAAAATGCAGTAACACGTGATGTGCTTTCCCATCATGGGATTCTCAAGTTCATGCAAGTGCCTCTGATGAAGTCCTTACAGTTACTGCTTGAGAACTTGGTTAGTTTCTAGGATGTTCAGGGGGAGTGCTTCATCATACAGGGGCAGCATCTCGAGATTACGTTGCGTGATGTGTACTTCCTTATGGGGCTCTTGATGTTGGGAGTGATTGGCGATCTGGCACCAAAGCTCTCATATGGGGAGACTCTGGAGGATCTCTATAAGAGGCAGTATTATGCCTCTGCATATGTACAGGGCTCATATATCTTGATGTGTGATATTGATGGTCTTTCGATTTGTGCAATTGCAGCAATGAAGCTGTGTATCTTGGGTTCATCTAGGAACCACAAGATATATGGGGGGTAGCTCTAGATGGTGGAGAGTGCTATGGGGGGAACATACTTTGGATGGGCTCATATGTACTTGTTCACAGTTCGATGTGCCTTGAACCACACCAAGTCGATGGGTGGGGAATTCTGCTTTGCTTCCTTCTTGTGCACCTTATTTTTTGAGAGGTTTTCGACCCTCTGACCACATGTAGCAGTGCGGGATGGTGGGCCTTGGGAGCTGCGGATGCACAGGTGGTGCGAGATGATGGTATGTGAGGGAGGAAGCATAGTGGGGCACTTCTTCACTCAGGAGTTGTTATATCAGTGGAGACATCTCTTGGTAGTCGTTGAGGACTACCCATATACTACGATGGATTATTAGGGTGACCCAGATATGCCCTGATCTCCAAGTCAGGCCTGGGGACTAGATGGTATGCATACATGATGTTTTATGTGTTTGCATTCATATATGGAGTACTTATCTTATTTCTAGATATTTGACATGCCGATATTGATGATATCCTTGTGTACATATGCAGATATTGGTCCTCACCCACTAGCTAGGTACCAATGACGAATGGGTATAGTGCAGGGGTTGATGCCACCCGCAGGGGGATGCCAGAGGGGATGATAGCTTGTGGTTGATTTTAGGTAGCATGTGGTGTGCTTACTGGAGGGGGTCACAGATGATGGTTGGAAGCATCTAGATGATGACCTCATTTCCTCCTGTTACCAGGCTCCCCACGAGTGGATTCCTCTGATGAAGAGAATTGTCATGGCCACTAAGTATGTACGGGTGGTGTCAGAGGGAGAAGTGCCTATGGACAATGACAAGGACTCCGAGGAGGAGGAGAAGGAGGAGGATATTGAGGATGGCTCTGAGGAGGAGGTTGAGGATGGCTCTGAGGAGGAGATAGAGTCAAAGGAGCGGGATGATGAGTCTAGCTCTAATTAGTAGGTAGTGGAGCTTCCCCTAGTGCATTGGTGCCCTTAGGATTTTTTGTACCGCTATGTATATTCTTGCTGAGAAATCTTGTGTAGCTTATCATTTTGTATTGGACATATTATGACATGTGATTCATATATATATATATATATATATATATATATATATTTGAATCACATGGATTCACTTTTATGGTTTTATATGTGAGTCTTTTTATGATGAAAAAATTCCTAGATGATGTATGTTACATATGTATGCATGAATATATGTTGATGCATGATGCAACTTTTATATGCTTCCTATATGCGGTGATGAATATGCCATTCTAGAATATCATTAACCATCTGATCTGCCACACTATCGAGGTTTCTGGGAACATGTGTGAATGTAATAGATTCAAATGCACTAACCATCTGTTTAGTGCACAATAATTTTCTAAGAAGGAAAGGATCACGTACCTAGTAGTGTAGTGGTTATACAAATGAGAGACAAGGAAATGGGAGTATAAGAAGACATCGAGGTGATGAATACCCAATTGGAGGGTGGTGACTAAGAGACCAGTGATGCCATCATACTCATCCTGGTTATTGGTTGCGATTCCCACACACATTCCGTCGATATGGATCAACTCATGTGACGGGGAATAGAGAATCCATGCAGCCGAGGCGAGATTTAGAGACCATATGCTTTCTCCATCAGCATATCCAGTGTAGCGACGCGAGGTAGGATCCATCTGGAGAAATTGAGGAAGCAATGTGTAAGAGTCCTTTCAAGAACGACGTAAAACAAAAAGAGACAAATATGCTACAAGTGACTCATTATGGTGATGTTATGCATAAAATATCTTGAGGAAGAGCCCTTTGCGGGGATTCTCCAAGAGTTGTCCATTAGAGTCAGAAAGAATGTATGCCCCTTTTCCAAGGCAGTGACAAACAACATATGGGTCGTACCACACTGACTTGAACTTTCCTTTTCCCAACTTATCGTTGGCTTGCTCGTAAACCAGGATTATATCACCTTCGCTGAAGGTGCGAGGGTGGACATGGGAGTCATAATGGGACTTTAACCAGATTTTTGCTACTTCGATGGCTTAGAGAATAGCTCGACGGTCTTCATTGGTTTGTTCTAGTTGGAGGACGTGTTCTTCCAAAGGCAAAGTGCCAGGAAGGAGTTCCACAGCGAGGTGGAGTGATGGGATTTGGAACTCTATTAGGAGTAATGATTCAACACCATGGACCAAGCGGAAAGGGGTGAAGTTGGTGGTGGTATTCATGGAAGTGCGGTAGGCCCATAGGGTGAAAAAAAGCATGTGGTTCCAATTGGTTTTGTGGTTTCCCACCATCCACTGAAGCATGGCCTTGATGATTTTATTGACCAATTTGACTTGACCATTTCCCTGGGGGTAGTAGGAAGATGAGAATAAGTGTTTGACTTCAACATGGTTGAAAGTTCTTCCCAAATGCCTTCGAAATGTTTTCTGTGGTCGGATACCATCTTTTGGGGGACAGAAAATCGTGAAACAACATGGTTAAAGAAGAAACGTGCTACCGTTTCACCTTTGCAATCGAAAGTGGGCATGGCCTCAACCCACTTGGTGAATTAATCGACAGCCACAATAATGTATTTATGGCTGCTAGCCAAGGTGGAAGTGATTGTCATGAAGTCCATGGCCCACTTGTAAAAGTGACCAATTGTGACTACGGGGTGCAGAGGTGTGGGGGGGGTGTCCTTGCTTTTGGGGAAAAGAGCTGACAACTGTGACAGTGTTTGATTTCTTCAATGCAATCAGAAAAAATTGAAGGCCAAAAATAGTCAGCACGTATAATATTTTGAACAGTCACCAAACCGAAGAGGTGGCCACTGCAGGCTCCACTATGACAGTCGTTAAGGACCTGTTCAGCCTCATCATGGGTGAGGAAGCGACGTAATATGGTGTCAACACCTCGACGGTAAAGGACATCTCCAATAAATATATGGTGAGTGGCTTGGTGTCAGATGCAACATCTATATTCATGGCTTAAATGAGCCTCAAACTTTTGGGTGCTCAAGTACAAGAGAATTCCCCCATACCAAGGGCCTTCTGTGGAGATGACGAATAAGAACTCGTCGGGAAGGTCAACCTTGAGTGGTGGTGGTGTGGACAACGAGGGAAGGTCTATCATTAGCACAACTAGTGATAGTGCCTTGGTTCTTTTTGTTAGAATAATCAACCCATAGTTAGCTACCTTAGACATTAATTTCATTATTTTTGTCTTATTTGCCTAGTTCATGTGTCCCACCTTGTGCAAGTTGTCATTTACCTATCCATAGTGGTCAAAATTTCCTTATTTGACTCATGTAGCACTTGGGAAACCTCAAGGAATCAATATGATTTATTCCTGGCCTCCTAAGCACCCTTCTACTTTTTCTGCTTTATTCCCTGCTTTTTTAGTGTTTTAAGGCAAATGGAAAAGCTTGACTAGGTGAGGTTGACTAGTTTTTTGTCCTATGCATCCTCCACTTTTTTCTCCTTGTAAAAGCATGTATTAGTTGTCATTCCATCTCTATTTAGCTTTCCTAAGCCTTTTTTCTATTTTGTGAGCTCCATGACTGATTTGGGATCAGGTTTTTGCACCTATGGGGGATTTGCTTAATTAGTAAGCCTGCTTTATGAGCTAGCTTGAGTTGTCTTAATGCAACTCCTTTTTCCTTTATAAGTATGTATTACCTATGTAATAATATCAATTATCATTTATTGATCATTCATTAATGTGTGTTCATTAATTCTTCTTCTTCTCTCATTATGCTAATTCTCTACAATTCTCTGTGAGGTTAATTGTGTGCCTAGATCCTTAGCCAGTTTATGAAATTCCTTATGCCATCAAGGATTTATAATTTCTACACTTTTTGGGGAAACAAACTCCAATTCAAATTCCTGGAGAATGACTACCCACTTGGCTGCGTGGCCTTGTAGGAGGCGACGACTCAAGAGGTACCGCATTGGGTTGGAATTGACCACTACTTGGGTATGGTTTGCGATGATGTAGTGCCACAGTTTCTGGACCAAGAATATGATGAAGAGGGCCATTTTATCCTCAGGTGAATATTGCAGAGGGGGACCTGTTAGTTTCTAGCTAATGTAATAAATCACATGCATTTTTTGAGGCCGATACATAAAGGATAAAGTCTCAGCTGAAGTCAGGTGCAGAAAGTAATGGTGTGGAAGCCAGAGCTTGTTTGAATGCGTCAAAAAATTATCGTTCCTGCTGATCCCAAATGAATGGAATGTTGGAATGAAATAGATGAAAGAAACCGTGTTCTTTCATCATGTATTTTGGTACAAAGTGGCGAAGGAAGTTGGTCTTGCCTTGGAGACTTTGCAATTGAGGCAGATTTCATGGTGAAGGAAGATCAAGAATAGCTTGAAATTTAAGAGGGTCAATTGTTATCCCTTTGTGGGACACAGTGAACCCAAGTAGATGGCCTATTGGGACACAAAAAATGCACTTAAGGGGGTTCAAGCAGATTTTGTACTTATGACATCACAAAAATAATTTTCGTAAGTCATCTATGTGTTGTGCTCGCTTCCGTGACTGAGCAGTGAGGTCATCCAGATAAACTAGTATAATGTGCACTAGGTCATGGAAGCAATACATAATGGCGTGCTGGAAGGTGTCTCCAGCGTTCTTTAGTGCGAAGGGAATCACTCGGTAGGAAAATGCGGCCTAAGGGGATGTGAACGCGGTCTTGTAATGATCTTCCCTTCGGATATGAATTTGATTGTATCTGGAAAAACTGCCCATGAAGGAAAAGACCTCATGTCTGGCGCACGCATTAATGATCTAGTTAATGAATGGGGTTGGGAAGTTGTCTTTTGGACAAGCCAAATTTAAATCATGAAAGTCCGTACATACACAGATGGTGCCCTATTTTTTGTTCATGGGAATAGGGTTGGAAACCCAAGTGGTGTATGCGATGGGATAGATGAAACTAGATGTGTGCAGTTTCTTGATTTTTGCTTTGACCGCAACAGCTTTGGAAGGATGGATGGGCCATTGATTTTGACGAATGGGTGCCATATCAGGCCAGGTATCGATATGGTGTTCAACTTTGGACGGATCCAACCCTAGAATATTGGTATAAAACCAAGTGAAGACATCACGAAACTCTTGAAAAATTTCTTTGTAGGAAGTGACTTCTTCAAAGGAGCAGGATGCCTCCAGTGTGATCTCCTCAATGATATCTGGATTGGTTGAGATCTTGATCTTGATTGTATGTGAGATATTGGCCATGTTCCCTTCTTTAAAGGAATCAGGTGCTGGAATGGGGTTTTTGAACCAGTCAACTTTCCCATGGATGAAATCCTTGGTCTCAACTGAAAACTGGTCAGATGATGACACAGGTTCTTTGGGGATGAAGAACGAGCAGTGGTGCATATCGTCCCAAGGGTATTTAGGAGCAGTTAAGGCCTCCAGTATTTCCTCGTCGTTACTGAAACAATAATTGGATAGGGCCAAGGGATCATTGATGGTTTTGGAAGTGGAAGGGTCGTTGGAGATGGATACCATGTAAATAGTCATGGTGTCTGAGGAAGGAACTGGAGGGTGGATCTCCTCAATAACAATGATCTCAGATTTAAGGGAGTGTTCCGAAGATTACTCGGGGCAGTTCAAAACTGGACCAAGTCCATGGAATATAAGTGTGTGTGAAGAATGAGGATTTTTGCATAGTTTTGGGTTGCGTGACCCTTCACATCATGCATAGCGCATGGTGGATTCTGTCAGGGTTTAGCTGTCACTTTTTCATTTTTTCCCCTAGTCCTCTTTGGGTGAGGCAGGGCTGGTGCAGGTGCGGAAGGTGGTTTCTGTGGGCCAGGAGGGGAGCGTGTCTCAACCGCAATGGGTTGAACATGAGTCAACATGACTTGGGGAATTAGAGGTTGAGTGGATGGTTTGAGGTATCACATAGGAATCCCCAATGTAAAATTAGGTAAGTTCAAAGTAGCCATCACTAGCTTACTCACAATGCCGGATGGGGGGAAAAGAAAGGGAATTGTATGGACCGGGAGAGAGCCCTAATAATTCCATGGTGACTATATCTAAGGTTATGGCTGCAGATGTAGCTGTGAATGGGGTTGTAGCTGCAGATGGAGCTGCGGCTATGGATGGGGTTACGGCTGCCAATGGAGCTACGACTACGGATGGAGTTGTGGCTGCGGTTTGGGTTTGGGTGCAATGGTGTTGGATGAGAGCATGCATAAATCCACAGTCTCACTTAGTGTCAGTGGAGGTGGTACCAAGGGAAAGGAATTCATCATGGAAGTGTCATCGAATAACCTGGGGCCTATTGCTAACAATGAGGGGGTGGCTACGCTGTCGAAGGGAGTATCAATAGTAGGGATAACATTGGCTGGTGTGGTTGGCCCATGCGGATCGTGGTACGTTAGTTGGTCCACCATCACAATATTCCCATCATGAGGGAACATCATAAGGAGGAAAACAGTGGATTCCAGGGATCTCATGGTGTACATGTAACTCGGTCCCAGGAGAAGGTTATAATCCAACTGCGCGTTGACAACTTCTATGTCGATCAACATCGTTTTACTGGATAATGATATGGGGATGTGTGGAAGGATGCCCTGAGATTTTGTGGGGTGGCCATCATAGGAATGTAGTGTAGTGGTGGGTGTTTGGAGGAGAGGGGATCCAAGTTTCTTCCATACCAACGTTAACATGAGACAAGTGGATTCCCCTTCCTCAATAATACATCGATGCACAACCAAATTCTGAATTGATACCGGAATCTAGAAGGCAATGGTTGATGGCATTATGGGCTCTCCATTGTCCAAATCAAATGTAATCAATTTGGAGTCAGAGGGATCTATGGAACTAAGTGCGGCTAACAATGCTTTTCACTATGACGAGCATGTGTTTAGAACTTCGAGAGTAGACATGGTCATAGGTGACTGGGCCAAGTCATCAATGATGCTATAGTTCACTACGGATCTAGCCGTGGCATTGTTAGCAATCCGTCACATGGGGAATCTTGGTCCCCGGGCCGCCCGTCAAGGGGAGAGGGGATAAATGAAGAGGTATGTTGGTTGTGTTGGAAGAGGATGTCATTGATGGGTCAAAAGTTTTAGTAGTGGATCCATATTGATTTTGTCGATTCTCTAAGTTGACCTCTTTAGTTGTCATGGACAGCAAGTGGTGAACACCTGTCTCTATAGGCAGAGGTGCAGTGGGAGCTACAAGAGCAGGTGGGGACATCGGTGCGGTTGCTACTAGTCCTTGGAGTGGCAATGGGTTCTAGAGAACCATGGGTGGAGGGCCTGGTGGTGTTGGATTGGGTTGAGCTTGAACTATCTCATTGCTACCGCATTGAGCTTCGTTCTAAAGAACCTACTTGGCACGACCCATGAGGGGGCACTCGTGCATGTAATGACCATACACATCACATAGTTTTCATGGTTGGTTGGTCCGTAACAACGCATTTCATCTAGGCCAGTTAGGTTGTTGGGGGTTTTGAGCCAACTGGTTTGCTCCGGTGTTGTTGGGAGGATTCGGTTGTTGATTGCCTCCTTGTGGCTAGTTGTTACCCTGATTCCTAGCTCAGTTTTTTCTCCCTTTCCCTTTTTGGTTATTGGGGGTGGCTTGGTTGGGACGATTCTGCTAAGCAAAAACTTGTCCCATTGGTGTTGGTGGAGCTGGGGCGGGGGCTAGAGCGGTTTGCATAGTTGGTGCATAGTAGACCGGAGGAGTTACAAGGGCTACAAATCTGGTCCTTGGTATTGAATATGATTGTGCCGATAAATTTGGTGCATGGGCATGTTGTGGTGGTGTGGGTTGTGCATAGGAGGTTGTGGCTCTAGACTGAGCCATTACCCTTGAGTAGTCGGGAACTTGGTTTTGTTGCGCAATGTTTGGGACATTTCTTGGGTGTGGTGGCATTATAGTAGTTGTCACACAACACTGTGGATGTTGAGAGACAGAACCTATGATGCCATCTGCAACATGAGATTCCCCCGGCACACCGCAGTGAGAGGTACTGGCACAGGGAGCATCAGGATGGATGGTGTACAGGTATCCTGACTGAGTGTATATCAAGTCAAATTGTTGGGCCTTCAAGATGGCCTCTTTCTCATATTGGGGGCATTCAGATGTGATGTCCTTGGCTATGGGTGGTAGCAAGGTATTTAAAAACCAACCGAGGAAGATCCAGTCTTCAAGCTGGATCTTGCACAAGCTCCAGTGTTGCCCCCACTCGTGGATGTGGTCGGTTATATGATTCGCCATGTTTTGGAGGCAAGATAGGAGTATCTCCATGACCTTGTCATAATAGACAGGGAGTTTTAAATACTGTAGGAACATGAAGGCTAAAGAATCAACGCCTGGGTAGGCGGCTTGAGGAAGCTCAATGTACCATTTGGTTGCGATTCATGTGAGGGTGCGCTGGAACAACCTGAGTTTGATCGAATCATCCATAATGTTGTTAGATGAGAACCAGAGATGAAACATCATGATGTGGTTTTGGGGGCACTCCCTTGCCTTCCCTTCAAACTTCGGAATGTCTAGTGGGAGTTTAGTTGGCATGGGAGGCCAGTGGGGTTGGTGGCAGATTGGGTCATTGGTTAATCTAGCCAAATTAGGCAAGTTGAGGCATGCCATGAATGGGATATTAGACCCAAGGCTGGTGTGGGAGGTGTCGGTGATGGCGCTGGAATTTGCAAGAGTGTGATGTCCTTGCATGACTAGGGGCACCTGAAGTTGACCTCCCATGATGGGGATAGTCAGGATGGTGGTGGAAGGGCCATTGCCCCTAGGTATGAGAGGTGGTACTTTGGTAACAACAAGGCCACTACCCCCAGGTATGAAAGGTGGCACCATGGTAATGACAGGGCCATCTCCCCTAGGTATGAAAGGTGGTATAGTGGTAAGGATAGGGGTTGGTGTGGGCCTACCACTAATGGGTTGCAGAGTCACCACGACGCTTGTAGCGATGCTATGGCCGCTAGCTACGAATTTGGTGGAAATGTGAGGCATGGACGTGGGTCCACTACTAACTACCCCTCCGAAAAAGGGATTAGGATTCAAGCCAGGAATGGGGCTAGACGGTGTAGTGTGCAGGTTTGGCTCAGATTGGTAGGAATCCGAGTCAGAATCAAAGGTTGTATGACCTTCTGACAGTGAGGAGGGATGTCGAGGGTGGCCCTGATGATGATGGTCTAAAGACCCGAACTAAGGTGGATCACTTCTTAGGCATGAGGAAGAGCATGGTGGATCAATGGTGTTTGTTTCATAGTAACCAGAAATGAAAATTGGACCTTGGTTTAATGGATTCCTATTGGCTTAAAGGTGGTCACTCAGCCACCAAGACTATTGGAAGACAACGCTTGGATTTTTCCTCACAGGCATTCTAGTTAATCAGTATGGGTCACTGCTCATTTCTCTTGGTAATTCCTCTTGTTGGCCAGCTACTTTGCGTTCCTGCAGTACTCCTCACAATGAGTTTTAGGGCAGAGCCCAAGTACTTCCCCCAGTTATGGAAATTAGGGACTTATGTCCTCAAACTGCAAAATTTGATTTAAAGTAAATTGGTTACTTTTAAAGGCTTGCTCGGGGTCATGAACCGAGTATGGTTGAATTATATGGTATGGTTATGTGTGTACATTGTAAATGAGTTTTATTTATTTTTATTATTTGTTGATTATGTGATAAACAAATAGTACTGGAATTTCTGCACAGTTTAGGCAATGGGTAACTCAACCTATAACATATGAACCAACAAAATGAACAGAACCAAAGTGCACTACAAAAATGTAAAATGCTAATCTACGGTATGACTACCCTATTTTTGTATCCCTCTTAGGCCAAGAAGGAGTGTTGGGCTCTCATCAAAGTGGGAACAAGCCCACCCATAGATCCACAGGTCACTCCTCAAATGTGAGGTTGCTCAACAAGGAGGACGCAAACACCGTGAAACCCCCAATAGTTTCCACCCCCTCTAGCTTCCAAGACACTTGTTTTTTAGTGGATTAGCGAAATATCAATGACATGTGCCTATTACTATGCTTTCTCAACCCTCTGTCTTATCTAAGAATACCTCGGAGGGTGATGACTGAGTAGAGGAGGAAGGGATGGGAAAGAGGGTTAATTTCCAACAGAGCTTTAATATAATGAGATAAACTTAAAGAAACTTAACTGAATAATAATAAACAGATTTGGATTTGTAAGCAGTTTAATCATACAAGCAATTGAATATAAAACTACTTGTAGAAAACACAGGTCACTTCTGGCTGCTGGATAGTGGCGTCTAAGCTGCATAAACAGTCCGAACAACAACGAAAAGAATCCAGAGAGGTAGATCACTCCTTTCAGGGTCGAATAGGTGACTGGGTCATACCTTTCAGGCCTGAATGGGAAACTGGGTCTCTTATGCACCTAACCAAGCAGTGATTGAGCCTAAAGAGGCAGGTTGCTCCTTTCGGGGCCAAACAAGGGACTGGGTCACTCTATTTAGGGTTGAATAGGCAACTGGGTCGCTCCTTTTAGCCTGAAATAGGCGACTAGGCCCAAAAACTAAAAAAATAAAAAAACAGAACCGAGAATGACTGATAGTAACTGGTATTGTGGCCAAACAGGTTCGGATCGGCCTTAGGAGGGCTCGATCAGGATCCCGCTAAAAACTATTAAACACCAGGGATTATGATGGATCGACCCGATAGAGTCACCAAATTATAACTAAGTAAAAACCTTTAGTACGTGTAGATGCACCTCCCTTCCATCTAGAGGATGAAAGGGTAGAGTCTGTGGATAAAAACAAGCCCCAACAAACTGTTACAAAAAAAAACATATACTAAGAATCTACAAACTACAAACTGAAAAGACAAAAATGGGACAATATACCTTTTTATCTGGTCTGAAAGGGGGCCACCATAACAAAAATCAAAAACTACCTCTCCACAAGCTGGGATTTGGTGGAGTTTTGACTCAACACGCTAAGGGAATGAGCAAATGGAGGAAAATGGAGTTGTGAGGATGAATAGCTTGAGAGTGAAGGTCTCTCAAGGTACTCATGCGGGCATAATAATGATAGGAAGGAGGAATCATGTGTGTGATGGGGACCCCCACCCCTCTATTTATAGTTTTTCTCCACTTTTAGGGTTTTTAGCCCCTAGTTAGGGTTTTGGGCCCTACCTAGGGTTTTAATCCCTTTTCGCTTGTTTCTTAGCTCCTTTTGAGGTTTTTAAGCCCTTTGAGGATATTTAGGCCCCTTTTGGGGCTTTAATCCCTTTTTTGAGATTTTTAGATCTTTTTTTAGCTTTTTAAGCTCTTTTATAGGTTTTTAATCCCTTTGAGGGTATTTTTGGAGCTTTTGAGAGAAAAAAACATAGGTTAAATGGGTGTGGAGATAGAATGGGTTAGGAAATGAATGTCTTTGTATGTTGTAGGCTATATGAGCAATTTTTTGGGTTAACAGTTGCCGTCCAAGTTTCAGTATCAATTCAGAACTTGGTCATACATCGGTGCATTATTGATGAGGGGGCATCCACCTGCATTAGGTCAACCTTTTTTTGGCAGAAACTCAAGTCCCCTACGCTTCAACCTTCCACCATTGCTCTTTGTGCCTATGATGGCTGCTCTACTCAACCACAGGGGATTCTCATGAATGTTCCTGTTGAGTTATCCGTTAAAATAGTGTTTATTGACATTGAGGTTGTCAATGCCCAACTTGACTATAACCTCCTCCTAGGATGTAGCTACATGTAACCCATGTGAGCTATGGCCTCTACCATCTTTTGACTACTGATGTTCCCTCACGATGCGGATATCATGACTATCAACCAATTGAAATACTATGATCCTAAGGGGCCAGCCACACCATAACACGTCCTTCCAACTATCATCTCCACCATCGACAACGTGTCCATCCCATCCTTGTCTGTTGCTTTCCCTGGATTATTTTCCAATGCCCCTATTACGAACACCTTTTTGTCCTTACCTCCTCCACCTTCACCAACTGACGTATCATATTTGTGCACCATCACCTCCTGTACCATTCTGACCACATAGAAACCTCAGTCACAACCCCAACCATAGTCATCATTGAACTATTGGGGTTCCTTCCTGGTACACATGATTCCCTTCCTTTTTCCACCATCTAACATTGCGAGAAAGCCTGTCATCACTACTCTTAACTTACCTAATTTCACATTGGGAATTATTGTATGGTACCTTGATCCACCCACCCCACCCTCAACTCCCTAGGTTGTGTTGAATCTTGTCCAACCCATTGAGCCAGTGTCACAACCACCTCCTGGTCCATCGAAGACGACTTCTATCTCCAAGCCTGTCCCTCCTCTCCCAAAGAAGGCTGGGGGAAAGGTCGCAAAATCAATGAATGAACCACATCCAACCCCTATTTTTGATTTGTGCAATTTCCAAGGCCATGTGACACAAAACTATCTTGAGTTTCCTCTCCTTCACACCCACATGGACACTATAGATGAGGCCAACTTCATTCCGATGGTCACCATCCAGGATCCATCAGTGGTAAAAAATAAGTCATTGTGAACCAACCATCCTTGTGTAGTTTGTGGATTGTATGGTCATTACTCTCACCTTTTCCCACACTTTCCTGAGTATCGATCACTCTTCTTTGACCTTCAGAAGCACTCCCATGAGTCTAACACTACCGTCCTTGAGGAAATCCACCCTCCGACATCTTCCTCGAACACCAAAAACACCATTTACACAATCTCTACTTCCAGGAGTCCTTTCCTGTCATCAACCATGGAATATCCACTTGATCTATCTCAACACCACTTTCATGACGACGGAGATATCCATGAAACCACCACCATTTTTACCCCATTCCACTTAGCCCATGGTGTGGAGTCAGTTCTTCCCATTGAATGCCAGATTCCAACACCTTGCCTTTCCAACGAACTTCTACCTGACACTTCACCATTCGAAGAAGCCTTACTTATTCTCAAACATACCAATGAGGACCATCGTGCTACTCTCCAAATGATTGAAGAAGCCAAGACTTGGTCGAAGTCCCATTTTGACTCCGATTTCCACCCTCACACCTTTAGTGAGGGAGAACTTGTCCTCGTCTATGATCAATCCAACGATAAGTTAGGAAAAGGGAGGTTTGATTCCATGTGGTATGTCCCATATGTCTTCCATCAATTTCTTGGCAACGGGGCATATCTCTTTGCTGAATCTGAAGGTCACCTCTTGAAGAATCCCCGCAATGGGCTCTACCTCAAGAGTTTATATTCTTGAAGTCATTCACTATGCCTTCCCTTGTAGCATAGTTTTTCTTTTTTGTTTTACATCATTTTTACCATGATTTTGTGACCTCCTCTAGTAGTTTCTCCATGTCTAGTCATAGTGAGTCCATTGTAGAACTTGGTCACATCATTTTCAGGTGAGTGGGTGGATCTAACACATCCTCCCTTCCCCTGTGTCGTTGGTACCCCACTGGAGGGTGCAGTCCCACGTGTGCACATGCACACATTATGTCGCACATATGATCTAGCTACCACCATGCTAGCATACCATCATGTCCCTAGATCTGTACTGGAGGTTGAGGCATCTACAAGATCTTCCCTATAGTACATGCTCACATATGGATAATCCTGTATGAGGATAGGAAGCTTCCACCATAGAGCAAAAATATCCTAGGTGAAGAGATGACCTATACTAGAATACCTCCCTCCCTCCTTTCTTTGAGCCATTTCTTGGAGTCACCTTGATTTGTGTGCCACCATGTAAATCACACCATGTACGTTGAGCTATCTACATACCCATAGGCCTCCATTTGTTCTAGTTTTTCCCCGTGCACCACTGCACTAGGTGAAAAATCACTAGCTGCTATTTGGAGTCATTTGGAGTCCGTTTGAGATGTAGTTTGCACCACCACGTTTGGTTTTCCTTCCTTTGTCTTTTGAGGAGACCCATGTCTCGTGCTCTCACTATGATTTTTTGGGACATTTCTCAGAATTCACCTCGATTTAGGTGCCATCACGTGAATCTCCATTTGTATGTATTAGCATGTTCACGAACCATCCGCTCCATCCATACTGCACAATTGGCCATTTTTATCGCCATCCTTCGTCTCGTAAGGGGGGCCCATTAGTGTTCCACATGTATTCCTCCCAGCCATGTTCATAACATAACCTCTTTCCATATATCGAACACTTTCCCCTTGCTTGATTGACAATTACGGAGTTTTTGTTAAGATATTTTTTGACTCCTAAAAGAATGAAATATTGTTGAGCATGCTTGCTTCCTTTCATGCTCATTGAAGTATTTGAAAGGGCACCTATGTGGCCTCGTTTATTTCCTTTTTTAGACTGCCTAGACTATGATAAGAAAAGGATCACCATAGCATATTCCATCTAGGAACGTTTCCCTTTGTATCCTTTTATGATTTCTCATACATTGGGACTGTACTTTATGAAAAATATCATTATAGGTTGTCTTTAAGCTCTTTTCCAGCCTTCTCACCAAGGAAAGATTGCCGAGAAAACTTGGTTTCGTTCATGCTCATAAAATTATTTGAATGACCATCTAGTCAGTATAGTTTTAACCTTTTTCGGCATTATTGTACTACCAATGATAAAGAAGTATTCCTTCCCCAAATGTTGGAAGAGCCATCCTTTGTACACTTTTATCCTTTTTTACGAGACTACATATGAAAAAGAGATCACACTGGATTCTTCTTCTTGTTTTCAGACTCTCTAAAAATGAAAACACCATCAAGCATTTAATTTCTCGGGCTTGCTAAAAATACACGAGATTGTGTCATAACGATGTCTTTAGGTGCCACCACATATATCACATTTTGACATCTTTCCCCCATTGGGTTGCCTTTGTTCAAAGTATTATTCAATGAGTCTTCCTTGGATCCCATAGATACCACTAGTCTAGTTACCTCCTTCAGTATTTCCCATTTTCAGTTACTTTCTCAGTATTATAGCTATGATCCCTCTCCCATGAGTTAGTTTCTTTTGCTGCTAGGTCATCCCTACCATCATACTCTAAACAAAGGAAGTTTGAGTCCCCCATACTCCCCTACCCCTGTTCCCCCATTTAGTGTGTCAATCCCCATATTTTTGCACATCTTTGGTTATCCCCCTTGTGCTTCTCATCAAGGACACATCATTTCCTTGATTAGTTGCAGGTATTCCTCTGTCAACATCAACACATATATTCCAGAGGATAGATCCAGAGGTCCTTGTATCTTGGTTTTGTCCACCCCATTGATGATTTCCTTGGACCACTTGAGAGGAGTCATTAGTGCCTCTTGGGATGGTTTTGTCTCACATGCTCGACTTCAGCTACATCATCACACCATTGAGATTCATACAGGGTATTGGTCCATCATTATTTGGTCAAATACCTCGGTTGTCACCTAACTCTAGCACATTGGTGAGTCTACTATGGGACCCACACAGTTTCTTGTCCCTTGTGAATTTCGAGATGCGTTGGCGACAGTGTTCGGAAGCCCCCAGTGTTTTGCTTCCATGTATATCCAATATTTGATGCGACATATTGTACCACAAATATTCTGACTCTCACTCATTGAGTCCATATATATGTACACCTCTAGATTCGACAGAGCATCAATTGTGAGGATATTGCATTCCATGAGAATGTCATTGTTCTTATGTATCAGTTCTTCAGATTAGCATTGTATTCAGCCTCTCATTGAGGCCACCATTATGTATCATCATTTGTATATTTATCGATCATCTCCCATGTTTTGAGCCTTGATCCTTGATCCCATTATTTATTCTTTTGACATTGTTACAAGCATTTGGATTCCTGCCTTGTTCATATACATGTCACACCTTTGTATCTCATCCATTTTTGAGAACCCATATTAATAAAAAACCAAAATCCATTATAGTTTGAACGAGGAAGCTCCACTTCTCTGTGGGTCTCTCCAGTCTCTCCACTGTTGTCACCATTATCTCATGATCCTATGATGTCCATCAGCCATACGATGAGCTCCTACCCTCACACATCGGGGGGAAATATGTTACAAAAAAAAGTGTTCATTTATATCTACATGGTATAAACCATATACATACATCATATTCCTACCATATTTCCTTTACTTTTTACCTTCACAATTGTATTTCCACAAAAAAAGGTCCAAAACATTATTATTTACTATGGTTTACCCTCATTCTCTCCCAAAAAAGGGTAAAAAACCCTAAAAAGGAGATAAAGGTATAGAAAACCAAAGGAAAATACCATGGGTAATCACATTGGGTCAAAAACCCTAGGACCATAATATGAATACATTGTGAAGGGCTCTCCAAAAACATTCCATAACCTTTTCATTTGTGGGTATGTTGTGACACTCTTGCTCTTAGGTATTCACATCCCTTTTTTTCCACCATCCCTATCGCCATACCATTCCCACAGTGTATGTTCAGACATTCTTCGTATCCATATTGGATCCATTCCCTGTTTGAAAATAGTTCATGGAGACCATTGGAGAGCCAACCCGTGGAACAAGTAGAACCATTTTTGAGGACGGCTACGGTGACCCAATTTACAGGAAAGGAGGTATATATTTGTTTAGTTGTATTTGTTTATTTTTTGCCAATCTATATTAAAAAAATATTAAAAAATATTTGCTTTGTGTTACCAATTTAGTTTGTTGTTTTATTTTGCATTGAACTCTTCCTTATGATCCCACTGATCTAAGGTTGGTGCTTTTGCACGTAACATGGGAGAAACCGCTGTTAAATTCATTTCAAGGGTCGATTTCGCTCATGAATTCAATCAATAAATTTATTTATTTCTTGAGGGACAAACTCTATGAATTTTTCATGTGCTTCAGTGAAAAACGTTTCTTTTTCTTTGGCAATGGTCATATTTTCCCTTCTAGCATAATTTTGAATATAATTCACTATAATTTGATTCCACCATTGTCTAATTTTCTTCCTTGCGTACCATCTATGTGAATGCAATCATTTATTTATTATTTTTTTAGTACTACCGACAACAGAACCATTGTTGTAATCTCATGGATTACATGAGGTTACCAGTAGCAAAGTCAAATACATACATTATACATGAACATATATATATATATATATATATATATATATGTAAGGAAGGATAGAGTAATGGTAGAAGAAGTAATTAGTTTTCTTGTAATGTCCCTTCCTTGAAGGACATTAAGTTTTGACCATGTCAAACACCTAGGGGTTAAAAATTGAATTAATTAAATTACCTAGGGAATTTTGGTTATTAAAAACTATGGAGGCATGTATTGTGATAATTTCTAATTTTGATTATTTTATGTAATTATTTAATTAATGTGGAAAATAATTACATTTGGAAATGAGTTCCCTGCCATGAGGGAGAATTAGGCAAGTCAACTTTCCTTGGATGAAAAATAGAAATTGTCAAGGAAACTGGTAAAAGCAAACAATCAGAGAAAGATAGAAGCTGACAAAGCAAGGAAAACCCAATAATTTCAAAAGCAGAAAGTGCAGGAAAAGCAGTCAGTGCAACATCAAGAATTGGCCAAGGGAGGGTGAAGTTTATATTTTGATGATAATATACTTACAAGGAAACATATCCAATCCTAATAAGGAAACTTTTACTCAAAGGAGGGCACAATTTCTATATTGATGAGAGGATACTTGCAAGGAAACATATCCAATTCTAATAAGGAAAATTTTACTCAAAGGAGGGCACATTTTCCACTTTGGACTAAAGGGAAAAAATAAGGAAACATTACCTAACCCTCTTACTTTCTATTTCCTCAAGGAGGGTGAATCCATGATTAGTGTTAGGGTTTGCAAGTGGCAACTTGCTCAACAGGTGAAGGACTTGCTCAACAAGTTACTCAAGGTTTATTTAAGGGTGCTTCCAACTCCATTTCTCTGTTTCAATTTTTAATGTGTTGATGTATTGTGAATCTAAGTTTCAAAACTGAGTGATGATCCTCATTTCCCTTGGGTGATGTGCCCTAAGTCCCCATTCCCTACTCTTCTCTCTCTCCCATTCTTCATTACAGGTAACAAGGACCATGGAACAACCATCTACGATTCAGATCAAGATATGATGGAAGCCTTCAGACATTAATTACAATATTTCAGGTGTATCTATCATATCCTGAATTTTCCAATGCTTGCATACATCTAAGGGTTCGAATCTCCAAGTCTCTCTTTGATTCTAGCTTCTAAAATGCATTGTATTGATGCGTCTTGTTAAAGAATACTATATATATTTTATTTATGAGAGTTATTTCAAAATCCATTTCTGTAATTTATTTTATAAACATGATCTGTAATTTTTATGTCAATCTGAATTAGTATGAGTGAGTTTTACTTGATTTTACTCAACCTAGTCTAGATTTGCACCTAGAATTCACTAGTTTTACCATAAAGTGCATAATTAGACCTTTGATTCTCCAAATCTAATCATTCCTATTATGATGGGTCTTTAAAATGTTTATATAAGTTTCCAAATTCTGAAACAAAGAATTCATGGACTCCTTAACTTGTTTGGGAAAGCCTTAAGATGAAGCTCATGAGATGTCCTAAGAGCTAGTTTTACCATTGCTACTTGTAGAATCAGTTTCAGTTGTTTATTCTCTGTATAAACCTGCAAATAGTTATATATACCTTCATGAAATATTTATAAAATATTCCTAATACTCTCCTATCCACCGGTTTCTTGGAGACTACTAGTAAGGGTTTTTGTTTGCACCAATTGGGACTCCCGGAAGCCTAGAAGATATAGGATCTTAGGAACGTTAACAAACAGTATCATTCCATTCCTTATTTATCCCACATTTAAATCCAAGTTACTCTCTCCTCAGCATGTTAAATTGTCCACCTATCATCTAGTCATCTTAAAGTTTGTTTTAAAATTTATTGCAACAATAGTAGAGTTAATATTCTGATCTGGTATCAGTTCAGGGATATTACATGTCTTATATTAATATACCATATTGTGCAAAGTATAACATTACATCTTCTAGCTCACCAACTATCAGATATGAGTTGGGAGAGGCACATTAAGACAATTCCTATGATCATTTCCAACTATAAACAAGTACTAATTATACATATTTGGGACAATAATTCACTATCACTGGTAAGAAAGGTTTGATGCAACCCATGGAGGGTAATTTTCAGCCATTATATTTGCATTCATAAGTTTCTCATGATTTGGAGCAGCTTGGTGCTAATATTATTACCCAAGTTTTCAACCAAGAATCCTTACTCTTTTGGATGAGTGTGAGGGTTTTGGTTGGTTGCCCCATGATACATCTGTTTTTGTAGTTGAATGTTGGATAGAGGAATATTGTAGGGAATATACTTTCCATTCTTGGAATATTTATATGATATTGTGCATGCTTATAATCTCTAGCTATTCCCTTCCATCATGTAGATCCCAACAAGTTTGCATCCGATGATTAACATGTCCTTATTTTGGATAGTAACTAAACACAAGGAAAGAGACTTATACATTGATAAAATATTGAAGTGGATTCATTGGCTTTATGATTTCACCTAAAAAATAATAATCTCATGAAATAAATAGTTTTCCTTTCATCATTTTACTTTCCACATTTATTTTTCTCATTACTTACATCTTTTCTTTTAAGTCATTTCATATATGTACTTAGAATGATATTTTTTATTTGTTAGTTAGTTTAATTTTCTATTGATGCAGATATTATTTCACTTGGATGGTAATTATACGAACCCGTGCTACTAAACGCTTTCCTATCAAGATTGAAATGTTTTTACAGGCCATAGGTTGGAGATTCTGGATTCTTGACCCCTTTCCAAAGATTAAGCACATGTCCCCATGTAGGATTTAGCTGTTATCAGCTAATTTGTTTAGGATTATCAACAAATAAATGATATCAATGAACCAGGGACCTTTGAGTCCCTCATCCATATTAGGCAGTATTTTTCCCAGTTGCATGTTCTTTTGCATTTCCTTTGTCATGATCAAAGGAATTTGTTTCTCAAATTTTGACATCCATTACAAGTGTAAAAGGGATAGCTCAAGTAAGTAATCTATATTATAGCTACTTTGGTGTGTTTTTCTCACCTAGATAAGCTTAGATCCTAGAGGTCATAGTTTATCCTAGTTTTTTCACTCACACCTACAAAGTGAAAGTATGTTTTAATATATATCCCCCAGGTTGGTGTTTAAATCCTTAGGATTCGATATTAAAATTTGATTTAGTAACCATGTCCCTAGAAAAAAGCATCACCTTTTAGGACCCTTGCGGGGGGTGTAAAAATGACGAATAAAACAATGTAAAAAGGAGTTAAGGGGGTTAATTATTAAAAGTGGAACATTCCTAGCACCTACCCCCTCAAGGAAGGTGCCGGCATGGGTTTTCCCTCATCCAAAGGAGAATGTGGCACCCTCACCTATATCATGCATGTGTTGTTGGAATATATTAAACCCACTCATAAATTAGGATAAAATAATTAATCATTATTTGATTAATTATTCACCCACTAGCTTAATTAGTTGGCATCCACTTACACATTAAAGTCAACACATGACATCTATATCCTAGGAATAATTTATTTCTAATTATGGGTTGTTCTTGACCACCTTTTGACCATCCATAAATAGTATACATCACTTTACAGCAGATTCTGCTTTTCCTGCTTTTCTATGGATAAGGTAAAGCTAGTCAAACTAGAAAACTGGGTGCTTTTGTTTCCAACCCATCCTTCATGAATTTTCCTCCATTTCTAGGATTAGCATTTTTTTCCATCTCCTTGACAACTCACTCATGCTTTTTCCAATTCATGATTTCCTTGATATATTTGGGAAGTGCTTTAGCCACCTATGGGGATTTGCTATATTTTGGTAAGTCAACCTTTTTGAGATTTATGAGTTGTCTCCATACAACTCGATTTTTCTATGAGGGATGTACTATTTATGTACACTATTATTCATCATTATTCAAGGGAAGGATACACACCAATATTCATCTCTTCATTCATGTGATTTAGTCTCTTTTCTTCTCTCTATTTTTCCTATTTATGCTTGTGAGAATTCTTAGTAGCAAGATCTATTTCATGTGCTTCTTCTTAGCATCATTGCTCATATAATTGATATATTATTTCTACATGGTATCAGAGCTATAGGGAGCACAACCTTACCATCTTCTACATGGTATCAGAGTAGCAAGGTTGATCAAGTTCTATAGAGTTGAGGAGCGCATCCAGTCTCCTATCCCTCTCTGAAGAAGAGCTTGTCTAGCCTACAATATTTTCTCCTAGTTTTGTTTTGCAAGTTGTAGAGAGTATCTAATAGAGTATATCAACAAATTCTATATGAATTCAAAAGCCCCTCTACTATCTTCTTTCAACTATGCTGATTAGAAGCTAAAGATGAGCGCATACTTGAAGAGGCAATGTCTCTTTGATGTCTCCATTGGTGCATTGAGAGAACCTAAGTCTTATGAAGAGAAGATCGATTGGATAAATAATTTTGATAGAGCTTATGTAATTATGTTTTTGGGAATGTCTCCAAATATAGATCATCTCATAGATTCTATTGAGTATCCATTTGATCTTTTTGGACAAAGCTTTTGGTTTGCGGGAAATAGAATATGAAGCATGGATCAAACCCAACATCTCCTCTTATTCTCTCTCTCAATATTTCTTGGCCTCTACATTCTATTATGAAGTTGATCATGATGAATAATTTTCTCATACAGTTCATGTTTCTTCTACTCTCCTTGAGTCGAATGCTTCCTCCTTCAATGAAGAAGCAAATATTGAAGAGCCATCTTTTTTTGTGTCTCTTGAAGGTGTTTTTTATTCTTGTGATACTATTGATGAAAAAGAAGGAACATGTGGAACTACTATTGATATCAATGATGATCATATCACCTATTCATTGTTCTCTAAATCTCCTGTCTTAAATTCTGAGATCTATGTGCCAGATCATTCACACTTTGTGCATACCTCTCTCATTGATGGTGCGCAACCCAGTGATTTCTAGGATTTTTGCTTAGCCAAATCAAGCCTTATTTGTGTCATACCACTTACCTTAATTGATCACATGTGCTTTAGAATCTCCTCATTTTTTCTTGGCATCAATAATCAGAACCTCCTTGAATATTGTGAACATCTCATTCTTTCCTCCTTTCATACAAAGGATTCATTACCAGTGTATTCCCATGAGTCTACTGATATGCTTATAGGTGATCCTTTGGATATTGATTTAGAATCATATTTACAGGTTGATACACATTTCATACCACCATCTATACCATCTACCATACATCTGAATAATCCTAAGACTACAAATCCCAAGTTCACTAGTTTATTCCTCATTGGTCTCTTTGCAGTGTTACTTATCTTACATGGTTTGAAGTCTTTCCTATATTTCAGTGTTTGGTTATCCATGACCTTAGTAATATTTGGACTAATATTAAACATGTTTGGATATATTCTAAACACTTATGGTTCAGATATTATTCCCATCCATCATTCAGATTTTTACACCTATCGGTTTTCCCCAGTTGCTCATAGTTTTCCTAGTCTAGTCCTATATGCTCATAGAGCCACTGAAGCCTTTGTCTTTGTTGTTCCATATTCTAATGTTTCTAATATATCATAGCTTTATCATCCTCATATCAGATCTGTAAAGGTGCTACATCATATTGGAATATTGACATGTGATTCACATCACAATTTTGCAGTTATTCAGGGAATTGAGTGTGAAATAAATTGTCTTAATTTTTGTACTCTTTGGGAAGGAGTATGCATAGATCTATTTTCCATTTCAGATTATGTTTGAAAATCATAGTTTGACAGCATCAAGAAGCATTTAGACAATGCTCCCACTTCATTAGACGATGATATACAAGGAGTCTCCTCTCTTCCTTCTTGCAGGTTCTACACTCTAGCGCATGATCATGGCGTTCATGATTTCTTCAACAAGTCTTCCATCCAAAAGAAGTTCAGTCAGCTCATTCAAGTAAATATAAGGATATGTTGAAGACATATTATTTAAAATTTTGTGCCTTGTCCTTTCTTGAGGCAAGATTTTCCCCATGTGGTTTTGCCTCTTCCTCACTTTTCTTGACATAATAATTGTTAAAGGGTAACCATAGCCTTGTTGCTGGGCCCTATATGCTTCTATATTTTTTTGTCATACCATCATAAATTCAGAATTATAGGGGGGTTTCAGAATATATTAAACCCACTCATAACTTAGGATAAAATAATAATCATTATTTGATTAATTATTCACCCACTAGCTTAATTAGTTGGCATCCACTTGCACCTTAAAGTCAATACATGCCATCTATATCCTAGGAATGATTTATTTCTATTTCTGGGTTGATCTTGACCACCTTTTGACCATCCAGAATTAGTATACAACACTTTACACCAAATTCGGCTTTATTTTGTTTTTCCTGCTTTTCTATGGATAAGGTAAAGCTAGTCAAACTAGGAAATTGGGTGCTTTTGTTGCCAACCCATCCTTCATGAATTTTCCTACATTTTATAGGATTAGCATGTTTTTTCCATCTCCTTGACAACTCACTCATGATTTTTCCAATTTGTGAGGTCCATGATACATTTGGGAAGTGCTTTAGCCACCTATGGGGGTTTTCTATATTTTGGTAAGTCATCCTTTTTAAGATTTATGAGTTCTCTCCATACAACTTGATTTTTCTATGAGGGATGTACTATTTATGTACACTATTATTCATCATTACTCAAGGGAAGGATACACACTGATATTCATCTCTTCATTCATGTGATTCAGTCTCTTTTCTTCTCTCTATTTTTCCTGTGTGCTTGTGAGAATTCTTAGTAGCAAGATCTATTTCCTATGCTTCTTCTTAGCATTAATATATTATTTCTACATGTGTTTGCATTCTCCTTAAATGGAATTTATACTCTCTCTCAAGATGGTTCCCATCCCCTTCATTTGACTTCAATCTACATGAATTAATGGTGCCTTAACTCTTGCATGGCCTCTCCTCCAAATGATGGTGCATTACCTCAGGCAAAAAAAGGGTTTGAGCTCACATATGGAACGTTATTTTGCATTGTTAGGGTTTTATCTCATAAGTGGCTCCCTCTCTTGCATGGAGTTATGGTTTTGGATCTACATGTGGCTCCTTCTCTTTCTAGTAATGGAGAAGGTCCCAATGTCATGTTTTCCTTTTTAAGAGAGGCTAATCACCTCTCATTTAATTCGTTATTATTGGGAAGATAAAACTATTTTGATGATGATGATGATGATGATGGTTAACGTCCCTTGAGACCAAACTTTGGTCTATCGGACCTAAAGAAGAGAATTAATTAGTTTGCTTTAAAGTTATATTTCTATGCTCAAAGAGCTTGGAAAGAAGTGTCCCGAGCTTACTATAATTTTGACAAGATAAAAGGCTAAGAATGTCGGTATTGCAACAAAGATTATGAAACTGGGATCTAATGTGGGTGTACGCAGGGCACTCTAAGAGGAAGTTATTTTCATCTTCAATGTTCTTACTCTCACAAAGGTGACAGATCCTTTCTACCCATGGTGTTTTAGGGACTGTCCAACGACCAGTTTCACTATGGAGCTCATGCGAGTTCGTTCTTATCTTAGCTATGTTAATTTTTTTCTTAGTACTGATTAAAACAGAGAGATACTTTTGATCTTCTAGAGTAGAGTTGATGAGCTCCTTATAATATCTTAATTTTCTTTTAGCCTCTAAATCTTTCTCACACCACAATTTTTCTTTAAACTTAGAAGAAATAATATTTTTAATGTTATTAATATTTTGCAAAGCAACATTTTCATCGATCTCCCAGTGATTTAACCAAGACTTGGTATCTTTATACCACCCACACTTGAACCTTAAGTGGTTTTGGCTAGAGTTTAAAGCTAGCTTAGGGAGTCTATGGTCTCCCATTTTTTTGATTTTGTTCTTGTATAACATGAGTCTAGTCATAGCTAGGCTCTCGATGGGGGAAAGACCCACTTCTATAAGAAGAATAGGATAGGGTGTATTGTTTTTGATTTTGAGGTTATAAGTTATAAAACGCTTCTGGATTTGCTCGATCTTTCTCCAGGATTCTCTAGAGATGTTGCAACCCCAAACCTCACACCCATACAAGATAACAGGAGTGACTAGAGTTTCAAAAAGGAGCTTCTTTTTATCCCACATCATGAGGTTTGCAGCTTTACAGTTATTTTCAAGACCAAAGTAAGCTTTCCACCCTCCATTAACCCTTTTTTTAATGCTATAGTTCCAGTTGAGCTTGTGATGAATATCAATTCCTAGGTACTTGTAAGAAGACACTTCCTCCAAGTTGCTATTGTCATGTATCATTCTTGGATTTGATAATCATAACTTTTGTTTTGTCAGTGTTAACAGTCATACCCATGTTAGAGTAGAAATCTTTGAGGAGTCGAAGCTGCTTATCAAGATCAGAAGAACACCTTGCCAGAAGGACAATATCGTTAGCATAAAGAAGAAGGATGATGACTATTCCATCTAAGATCGTACCAGCACAACTTGCTTCTTCTAAACAACCCTCTAACTTATCAATGTAAATGCCAAAAAGGGTAGGGGAGAGGGGGCAACCTTGCTTAACTCCGATATTACACTTAATATCTTTCGACCACCCCTCATTGCTTTTAAACTTGGCAATTACATTCTCGTAGAGCCTTATCGTGGAAGCTCTTAGCTTGAAAGGAACCTTAAGCTCTGCTAACCTATTCCAAAGGTTATTTCTAGGTACCGTATCGAAAGCCTTTCTAAAGTCCACAAAGCAGCAAAAGAGATTGGATTTATCATTGCGGCACTCCTCCATAATGATCCTATGTGTAATAAGGCGGTCCGTTGTTGAGTGATGCCTTCTAAAACCCGCTTGGCCTTTAGCCCGCTTACCTTCACTTTCAAGCCAAATGCTGATTTTCTTTTCCAAAATAATACCATATAACTTGGCTAAGAGGGGGCTTATCATAATAGTTTGATAATTTGAGGGGTTATTTGTATCCCCACTTTTAAAAATAGGGATAATGAGGCTCTGAGTCCAAGGTTTAGGGAACCCTTGCTTGACTTCTTGATTAAAAAGCTTGTGGATGTGAGGGATGAGGACAGGACCTCCAATTTTTAAGATTTCTGCCTGGTAACCTTCAATGTCCTTAGCTTTTCCATTAGCCAGACGCTTAACCCCAAAATCTATGTCTTTTAAAGAGAAAACTTCTTCCGTTGTGAGGAGGGTTTCAAAGTTGTCTATGACATTCGAGGAGTCATAAAGCTTTTAAAATAGTAATTCCAGTCATGTAGAGAAATTTTATTATTATCTTTAGTTTTTCTAGTTAGAATCTGCCTCCAGAATTTCTTAGGGGCCGTCTTAGAGAGGTGTAAGAGATTGTCTTGTCTTTTGTGAATATACTGCCTTTTTTTCTTTTTATTATATATTTCTCTATTTTGAAGAGATATTGGAATAAATTAAAGAATTTGGATGCCACATCAATGGGTTCTATGTGTATGGTATATGCCTCTTTCTTGTTCATTTATTTCTAGTTAAATATGCTCCAACTTTGTTTATACTTATTGCTTTGTTGCATGCTTGGACATTGAAGGGGTATTGCTACCCAACTGGGGTAGATCCATTCTAGTTTGATGTATATTAGTGCTAGGTTATTTAAAAGATATTTATTTTTAACTCTTTTCCTAGTTTGGATATTGCTATATTAACATCTTTCATGTAGACTACACCACCAAACAACAGGACAAGGAGATCTATCTCCTTGTATAAGCTCATGTTTTGTAGGTTGAATACAAGATCCAAGCATAATAGGGCATGCATAAATCTCCCCTAACCTTTGGGATACATTTAAGGAAAAGCATTGCAAAGCAAGAATGAAAGTAAAATCATATTTTGAAATTTCTTCTCTTCCTTTAACCCTCCTCTCTTTTCAATATTTCAATCAGTTGCTAACATTGCATGTTTAGATCATTAAACCATTATTGCATTTTTTTCCTAAATATATTCATGCATGTCTTAGATATATTGTGCATTCAACTTATATTTTAAAATATATTCAAGCTAGAAAAGAGTTTTTCTTAGTGCATGCATCTCAAGTTGCATAAATATTGCACTTAAATAAATTCGTGTACTTTCAAGAATCATTCATTTCACCTTCATTTTTGGTAATTTTAGTTTATTGTATGCTGTACTAACAACAAGAAAATATTTTTTTACAAACACTTACATCCCAGTAGATATGTAGTACTAACCCCTTAATAGTTGGTTTTAGTTGTGGTTTTTGTTTTGAAGGTAAGAGAACACTTTTTGAGGAATCAAAGGTGTGCATTTACCACTAACTTTTTATTGCTTCCCATTAATTTAATTTGAAGGTTTTGGAAAATGAACACACAATACAAATAGGTAGCCTTGATTTACCCTTGGTTCGGTTGGCTCAACTCAATAAAAGGGTAATATTGTTTGCATTTTTTGCTCAACTTCTTCTATAAAATTGTAAGCTTGATTGTTGGTCATAAGGAACAACGATAAGCACTGCTATCAATTTTGTAACTAATCTGGTAGGGTGGTGTTGTCACATACCCCCTACCCCTCAAGTTACATGTTTTTGTTTTTGCTACAAAGTGAACACCTTGTAGTAGAGGTTTTTGTAAAACCTCCTTGAAAAATTTATAAGAAGTAGATGGTTGAGTTTTTTGTAGAGGTTTTTTAATCTGTGTTCTTAATCATAAAGATGCACTATTGGACTTACAAACATAATGCACAGGTGCATAACTGAAAATAAACACAAGTAACCTTTATTATTAAAAAACTCTAAAACATCATTTTTATTAAAAAAACTAAGAGCACCGGTGTCTAAACAACACATTAAAAAATATATCAACACTAGTGCTTATAGAATAGAAAATAGGCGCATTGGTAAGCATAATAGGACTGTTGACTCTCTTTTATCTGAGACCCAAATCTGACTGATGCTAAGCGTTCGTCCCATGTGTCTCAATGTGTCCCATTTAATGCATCGTTCTAATGCAATAGTACCTCATAAATAATAAATAAAAAACCTTACCGCTGTGTTCTGTCCCATATGTCGCAGTGTAACTGGGGTGTTCTTTAACAAAATGCACCACCTGTAAAATAAAAAAATAAAAAAACATTTTAGGCGTGTTAAAAAACACAAAACATCAACCCAATTTAAAAAATAAATCACACACTGGTGTATTCCATCCCATCGAACACATTGCCATCGGTGTGTTCTATAACACAACTCACCACCTTTCGAAAAATAGACATAAAAATTCATCAATTCTCCCTGTCCATTGTAATATGTCGTGGATGGTGCATTTTAGAACACAACAGATTGCAAAACCAAAAATAAAGACGATAAAACTTACTAGTGTGTTTCATCCCCTATAACGCACCGTTCATGGCGTGTAATGAAACACAATGCATCCATACCTCACAAATAAAAAAATAAAAACCTCACCAGTGCGTTAATTATACTATAGCACACTGTTTTCAGTGTGTTCGAAAATAGAAAGCAATGCCACAATAAATCAAAGATAAAAAAATTAATGGCGTGCTCCTTCTTCTGAAACTAAAACACATGTTACCCTATAAAAATAAGACAAAAACATAATCAGTATGTTTAAGTCCAGATGGTGCATTGTAACTGGTGCATCCTTTAGCACAACACGCCACCCCACTTAAAATGAAGATAAACACACACATTGGTGTGTTCCATCCCACCTAACACACCATCGTCATTGTGTTCTATAACATAATGCACCACCACCTTAAAAATTAGACATAAAAATTTCCACTGTAATGCATCGTTAATTGTGTGTTGTATAACACAACGCACCACAACACCAAAAATAAAAAAACTTATCGATGTGTTGCAGCCCTTATAATGATTCACAGTGCATGATTTAACACAAATTACCACATCAAACGATATATTTTGAACACAACGCACCACCCACATCAACGTGTTTTGTCCAAACCAACATACCATGGATGGTGCACTGTATAACATAGTGTGTTACCTCACTAAAAAAAACTCACTGGTGCATTAGGTCGCTTGTAACACATCGTTGTTGGTGCGTCCTATGGAGGAAAAACACTCGTCATTGTGTGCATTATTTATTTTAGGTGCATTAGTTACTTTACCACTTTTTTTTGTATGGGGTTTAAAATGGGTCTTATAAGAAAAAGTGTCAACAATAAGTTCTTGTAAGTTGGAATTCAAGAACCAATATAATTTCAATAAAATGAGTCAACCATAATGGTTGAATTGACATATTTGTCATTAAAAAAAACTATTTTTTTGTCCGCATTTTCGACATATCTCCATGTTTGTTTACTCAAATTTCAATTGGGAGAGCTCATTGGATGCATAATCAAATTCCGCATCCAACAAGCTCTCTCGATCGAAATTTGAATAAAAACACAGGGAGATATGTTGAAAATACGAACACAAAAAGCAGTTTCTTTCTTTCTTCCTCCAAAATTAATAAATATTATTTTATTATTTTAACTATATTTTATTATTTTCCTTAGGAGGCTTGTTTTAGACCTCAAAATTTCTCTAATGGTATGTGAATTAGAGATTATGAAAATGAACGTAGCAACAATAGCAAGTTGAACCATACAACTTTGTACATTAATGGGAGGCTAGAGAGAGGGAGATGGAGATGCTTCCTTGCCTTGTTATGCCTAACACGCATGCCCTTTTGAGGATTTATTTCCTCCTTGAGTTTAATGAGGTTACATCCCTCACAGGAAGTCTTCATTTTCAAAGTAGTTGATCCATCATTGGGATTAGACAAGGAGGGATTTTAGGTTTGGTCTCGATCTATGGTATTGGCCCACAGTGGAGGATGTTTATTTCATTGTTAGGTTGTCTAGGAGGGGATATGTTTGGACCCATCTCTCTGATATATCACTCGGTGTTGTAGGAGAGAGACAACTAGCATATGTTTAGAGATATACCATCCCAAACATTGTCAACTCTCCTTAGTTCAATGTTGATGGTGGCTACTTGCATCTATATGAACTTGGTGTAGAGGAGGTTAGGTTCCCATCTATTATTTTCAAAAAAATGGCACACTCTACCTCTGATGGGTAGTGGATTGGTTTCTCTCTGATGTATTATGTACATAGTTTAGTTTAGAGGCCTCAACTGATTAGGTGGTTGGAGATATTTTTGACACAATTTCGCTTTTCTATGGATCATTGTCACTATGTTTTTTATGGTAGGGGATTATTCCCTTTTGTGTTAGATATGTTTACTTTATTCTTTGAAAGGTTTCATGCCACTCGACTTACATTACTAAGATGCCTCCCTACTATGCCTATGACTGGTGAACGTATGCACATGCATAATAAATTGTTTCCCTAGAGTGGCCATTTGGAGAGGATATTTATTGTCTAGAGAGGACAATCCTATCCTCGATCTTATATAGCATTGTGATACACAAGGATGGAGTTGATAGGATATCTAAACATCCTGTTTACTCAGGAAAAGTCACGAGATGAGAGAGCTATTATTATCAATATGTTTTGACAAATGTAGTTATATTTTTTGGTCTTATTTAATGCACATGTAAATTATTGTAACATTTTGTTTCAATTATTTTATTATTATTCTCTATTGTTTTGCAAATATTGACACATATGTTGGGAATGATCCTCCCTAAGTTGATGAGGAGATGGATGAATCAAATTTCCATCATGATCAACCTCCAATATAGCGACCATGTATTCCATGTAGGCCAATCTGCAATGTCTGAACTAAGGTTTCTAACCACATTTGTGGTCCAATGGCTAGCCAAAAGTGGTCTCATTGCATGTTCATGACATTTTGCAAGTCTCGGAGCTACCATATATATGGGATACCCTTCCCAACGACATGATGTCACTTATACACCATGTTGTCAATGACCCCAACCTCATCCAAAGGTTGAAGTATGTTATTGATTCCTCTTAATCTAGCTCATCTACTAAGGATGATGTTCCTCAAGCTGGACAACATGATTCTTCGCCACCTTCTCCCCTAACAGAGTGGATGACATACCCTCCTCCTCGCTCATTGACCAATCCACCACATCCCCTTCATAATCCACATGATTCACTAACATCACCATCGACCAATCTATCACCTCCTCCTCTTGATCCACATGTGTCACCAACATCACCATCTGTTCATCCACCACCTCTCGTTGTTGCTACTGGAGAGATATTATATTTGAAATGGTAAGGTATGTGTAGATAACAGTGGTACATGACACGTATATTCATCGTTGTATATTTACTTGAGATGTATATGTATGACATGTTTATTGATTTTGATGAGATGAATATTTGAGATGCATATCGATATCTATATTACTCATGTATATTATGTTTTTTCATATCATGTTGAAGTTGGTGTTGTTTGATTTATTAAATGTATGTTTATTGATTTCAATGAGATGTATATTTGAAATGTGTATTGATATGTGCATAATTGATATGTATATCATTGATGTTGTTGTTGTTTGAGTTGTTTAACTTTATTTTTATGAAATCATTTAAGTTTGATTATTTTTTTGTATCCCTCTTGATCGAAAAACAAACCATTAAACTATAGTGGAGACAGTTAATTAAAAGTTGTCCATAGGAATCTACCTCGAAGGGTAGGAAAACAATATAACCAAGTAGAAGAGTCTAATATGAGATATCTAAGCTGAGCAAACACACAAAACCAATATATGCAACTGTAATGATTTAGATAACACTGTCTAACAGAGTGAAAATTCAAAATATAAGAGAAGAACCCATTTCTAAGGGTAGTCATTAGGACAATGGGAGCATACAATTGCTGGAGAATCAGGTGAACAAATAGAGTGAGGGTGGGTGCTAGTGTCCATTCCCATTCCAAGAGTAATTAGCTTCATGACCCTCTCAATAACTTCATTTTTCTCAGCAAGGTTGTCCAGTTGGGTTTGCATGGTGTCATGTTGTAGTAAGATTTCATTATAGGCCTCTCCTTGTTCAAGGAGGGCCTTACCAATCATATACTTATGAGTCCAGAGTTCAACCACTATGCGTTGAAATAGAGAGACACATGTTATGGTATTTCTTGGGTCTTTGATCCAAATCTCAAACTCCAAGCAAATTTCTTCGTTCGAGATGAAATGGCGTTCAAAATAGACCTATTTCTCTGTCTCATGAATGGTAGTCTGAATATTCTCAGGAATATCCTATTTGTATGCTTGTGGTGTGTATACAATCTGCTACATATGAGAATTTATTGGAGTTGGGGCCTTGGAGGACTGTCCATTTCTACTCTTTCTGCACCAAGCCATTATAAACAAAACACCAATACTTATTCCTTTCCTCTGCACCAGATGACAACCATGGTCCTTACTCTATGGGGGATAGTTGCAATGAATTTGAGGTGGTTGGAACAAATGTTGCAGAGTTGATCTCTCATACAAACCCTTCAAATAAATCTGAATGTTATAATTACCCATTACGTTCAATATCATGGGAGAAATGCCAAGGTAACAAATCTGTGTACCTTTATCTGAGATTACTGCTAGATCATTAAAGGGGAAAGCTTTCTATGACATCATCTCATCTACAATAGTAAATGGATGCATACAAGAATCAATGTGGGGTGACTCATTGCTTGTGAAAGAGTTACTATCGTGTATGGGGCCATCTATGTCGAGTGTGGAGAAGGTGGAAGCATGAGGAGAGGAGTCCCACCTCATGTCACCAAGAGCCTCAAGATCATTACATTGATTGTCACGGGTAGGAAACCTAGATGGGGTGGTTTAAATTTGATTGTTATTGCAAAACGTTATAACCATTAATGCAACATAATGTTTAACTCTTTTTCAAGGTGAAATGTTTGTTGTCCAACAAGATACAATATGTTGATTGAACATGTTTACAAAAAATATTAAATCATGAAAATAATCCTAAATCATATTTGAATAATTTTTAAAATCAATTTTTTTATTAAATCTTTTCGTTAAATCTTGGAAATAATCAAAACACAAAAACAATCATAAATCACATTTCATTGACTTTTTTAATAATTAATTCGTCTCATTAAACAATATTAAATCATGAAAACCATCGTAAATAATATTTGATTAATTTTTAAAATCAGATTGTTTTATTAATAGTTTTGTAAAATTGTGGAAATAATTCAATATAAAATGCTATACAATTTAGAGGGATATTTTTTAGTTTCTATGTTTGAAATTGTTAGGTGTATTAGGGATAATGCTCACACAATATTCTTACTCACTTTAGGAATTGTGAAATTTATTTGAATCTATGGATGGCTATATATATTATGTTCTAGTTGCATGTGACTAAACATATTGTTCACAATTTTGAACAAAATTATTTTGTGCAGGTTAGGCAATATAAATATAATCTTTTAGGTAATAGAAGACTATTAAATCCCATTATTTCCTTTTAAATGGTTTTTTTGGATTGTAGAATCTCCCCAAGTTCTTATACATTTAAAAAAAATGAGGCATTTTACTGTGTTTTCCATTCCATAACTGATTAAATTGCTTATTAGTAATTAAAAAAACATTTGTGAAATTGTCAAAATGGCATTAAGCAATTGGGGCGAGTTGGTTTATATAAATTCACCAATTGTCTCTAGGTTTTCAAATTGTTAGAAATTATATTGTGTTGGCCCTCCTCATTATTAATTGAATTGGTTATGAATTAAATTTTTAGTGCAAATGTCAAAATGGCATTAATCCATTTATGACACATACCATTAGGGATACTCATAAGTCCCCAAATTTCTCTACATTTCGAAGTAGTCAAACATTGTATTGTGTTTGTCTTCCCTAATATTCATTGATTGGTTATCATTGAATTTCATTTTTTATCTTAATGTAAATGAGAGGGCACAAGGAATTAGGGCATGTGAGTGTATGTCATCTAACATCTATTTTGTAATTTTTATAAGATTATTTCATTAAAGTAGATATTGAAGCAGAGTCAAATTTCTTGAAATATCATCAAAATTTTCAATAAATTTTAATTTAAAATAAATCTTTACTATGGTATTATATGAATATGTCATTAACTTTGTGGTCTCTCAATTATTGTTTAGTAAGTGAAAAGTTAATATAAACATATTTTAATATAATACAACACAAATTTACTATAATAAACAATAAATATGAATTTTGATCATTCTTGAATTCATCGTGTTAAGAAAAAAATTATCAATGTTTCAGACCTATGATACATAGTCCATCATCATGATCGGAGAGAACAAACCCGAGAGACAAAAATCATATGAAGAAATAGATATCGCCGGGAAGAAATCCATCAACCATAAATTAATATTAATTTAAAGTTGATGGATTTCTTCCTAGTGATATGTATCCCTTCATATGATTTTTATCTCCCTGATCTTGATGATGGGATGCAAATCGTAGGTCCAAAATGTCAATATTTTTCTTCTTAACACAGTGAATCTAGAAATGATCAAAAGCAAACCAACACATTGTGGAATATTAAAAGAACAAATAAATACGATAGTAATCAAAATATATTAAAATCACATTTTAAGGAAGTACTATTTAATGTACTTTTAGTACGATGGTTGTAAATTGTTGTTAATTTTTTATATCCAACATAATAAAATTAAGGAAAAAAGCATAATTGGCCAGTTATAAATACCCATAATAAAATGACACATCCACAATATAAACGTTGAAATAAAAAATTTACATATCACTTTTCATGTATTTAACGTCCCCATCCCTTAATTCGACTAGCATGAGGGGACATTACACTGATACGGGATTCTAAGTTACACCCATAACCCTGATTACGGATTTCATAACAATAAAAGCATGTGTGTAGATGCATAAATGAAAATACATAGCAGAAATGAATTTGACCGACACACATAACATGCATATATAAGCATAATCATTATAGGTATATAAATAAATATCATTGCACATCATAAACAAATGAATACTTATCTTTAACAAAGAAGATCTAAGCAATTGGTTGTGTAAGAGCGATTTTCCACCCAACCGTAGGAACTCTATCCAACATATACTCTTTTTGCTGGGAGGCCACCCCCAAGCTGGGATATGAGGCCAACATGGAAAAGGAAACACCTACAGGCTTCTCTCACTCATCCCACAACCTGTTTTTCTCTCTATGCTTAACCAAAAACTCATATAGAGCTCTACAAAGATCTCACTTAGCCATCACAACCATGGCACTCCTTCCAATTTCCCCACACAACATAAGGAATACATTTCCATCAACTGGTCCACAGTTCCCTTAGGAAACCCAACCCTTATAGTGATTACCAGTGTGTGCAGTAAGAGTCCACTATGATGTATGATGTTAGAGAACCTCATGTAGCACAAAATATGGCTTCTCAAGCATCCAAAAGTAGTAGAACTCCATGGGTAAGGGTTCCTAACTTTCCCAACCTCTATGCTCACCTACAACCATCTAATTTCCCTTCCAAAATTCAGCTCTTTCTCCAAATTGGAATTTTTGAGTTATGCACAGTCTAGTAATGGTCATGAACAACAATTGGAAAAACTCGATGTAGTGTAAAAAAATGCATGAGAGAATGAACAAAAGAGTGATGAATCCAAGGGATATGATATGATGGTTAAAAGACAATTGACATAGTTTTTGACCATAGAATAAAAGGACTGTTGACAATCGACATAACTATCACAACCCCCATGCTTCAATAACTACATTAACTATTTTTTCCCACCAACTTCCCACATGCATTCAATGATTGGGTTTAATAGTCAAGATGAAGTAATTGGATCATTTAAAGTACATGGCATATTTTGGATAAGTTTTAAGGTTGACACTTGGAAACATAGAATTTAGTTTCCCCTAGGACACCTTTCCCCCCTCTAATGGAATAATAGCCCCTCTAGTGCTCTTTACACAACCATCTTGGACAATTTTTAATATTTTCCAACATAATATTTACATAGATTTCGAATTGGCATGATAATCCAACCATAGGGTCCAAATAAAAATATATACATCATACATGCCTAGCAATTCACTAGTCGGATCTTGGCCTTGAGCTTCGCACTAGGAAACCATACTAGCACATTTACATCATTTACACAATTTTTAAATATATTCCAAGACAAAATTGGGGGTATTACAATGCATGCATTCATTGATGTGATCACATGAGCATTGTGTTGCTTCCACAACTGTTCTCCCCAAATTTATTTTTTATTTAAATTCTGGGCCCCTCCTCATCATTTTTTGCTTGGTTTGATCGTTAAATTCTTGAGCCTCGCGGGCTTGTCTTCTTTTCGTTTCACTTTGAAGATGGAAGTCAGCGGGTTTATTTATGCCTTGTTCAGTTTCGGTTTGAGTCATGGATGTCTGGTTTACTGGTCGAAAAAAAAGAAAGTCTTTGTTCTTCAGAGTTGCCTTTTCAGAGAAAGAACAAACCTAGCTGTGCCTGATACTTGAAACTGCTTGAACACTTGAATTTTCTTACGATCGGGCCTCTTTTTTATTTCAGATCGGAAGCTGTGAGTTTTCTGTTTTGCTTCCGTTGCGGATCTCAGATCGTTTTAGCGTCCGACTCTCTAAATCTCCCCGACGTCCGATTCGTGTTAACCTTAAGCCGCTGGCCCGTAGCCCTGACTCGTCTGTCGTTTCGGCTGGGAGTTTCTTCTAACTTCCGATTCTAATGTCTGTCGATGTCTGACTTAGCCTCCTCCTGACCTCGTCGCTTGCCTTCAGCCTTTGTCTCGTCCATCGTTTCGGCTGGGAGATCCTTTCAGCTTCCGACGTACTATCCTTCCAACGTCCGATTAATGATGTTTCCCGCCTGTGGAGTGGTCTACCCATCCGATGTAAGTATTATTGAGCCTCCAGTAAGTTCCCCGCCATGGTCGAGGTAGTGGTATCGGCGCCTTGTGATTTCCTTGCGGGCTGGTTGTTTCATGAGTAGATCTGACTATTTTGTTTTATAACGTAATCCCAGTAGATGATGCTTGTCGATCGATTGCAGGTGAGCATGGAGGAGCGATCAAAATGCCACGACATGGAGGAAGACGGACCATTTAATAGCAAACGCAGAATTCTGAAAGGACCGGCAGTTACCCAATCAATCATGAATGTGCGTTGAAAGATGGGGAACTAGAAACGTTTGGGCAACGGAAAAGCCACACGTCTGGGGGGAGCCCGAAGGGTCGGCTATAGCAGTTTAAATATTCGAAAGTAGGAAGGAGAGGGGGATTTTTCCCTGGAAAATTTTGTAAATGTTTGCTTGTAAGAGGAACTACTTCATTTTGCAAAGGAAACTGCAATTTTGCCTGTTGGAGAGAGTGAGAAGTGGAATGTATCAATACAACTCAATGAATAATGTTGAAGAGGAACTATTTCGTTTTCTGCTGGTTTCATTTACTATAAGAGTGTTTAATTTCCTGAGCCTATGTTCTTGTTGAATGATTTTTGGTATCTTTTGGGATATTTTCCACTGTGAGTAATAAAGGTTGTTTTATAAAATGATCGGCTATCTGGTTATTTAAATATCTGTGAATGTTCATGTGTCTTGAAAGAAGTATCAGCTATCCGTGATTCTTCATTATACATGTGCAAAATGTATTACTCACCAATAAATGCTAATTCTGCTCCCTAGGGATAGTTTAGATAGTCAGTTTGCTTTTTGTTGTATGCGATTGGGATGCCTATGAGCCATAAGACGAGAGGTAAGAACCTGCGCATCACATTGTGACTGCTCCTGGCATCTTTATCACCCTGCATTTAGTTAGGCACTTGCATTTCATATCTTAATTCAAAACACAAAAAACTCGGTGGACCGAGCCGCAATCGATGGAACCTTTGTTTTGTTACTTGACCTACGGTAGCCGGACCGTAAACCAGATGGATTCCCTATACCAAACAGTCAACGGGCTAGTTGGGAACGTTGATTGGGGAGAATCCCTTACTGTTGCCACCTGCGATTTTCCAGGCCTCAACAGTTTTGGCACTAGAAGGAGGGCCGCCAGTGCATGGTTGGCCGAGGAAACCCATTTTCCCGAGATTATTCCGCTGGTTACAATTCTGAAAGTAGTGGAGCGCGTAATCCAATTCTGGAAGAAGAAAACAGAGAACATCTATATGCTGTTGGTAACGAAGTAGTTAATGACCTCAGAAGACACAGCCGGGCATATGTAAAGAATCTTGGAGGGTTGCCAATTATCCCTGACTTACCTAGAAGGGAGTACAAAAAGAAAGACCGCCCTATAGCAGAAGATTCATTGTTGGTTGGAGACTGGGAAGAACTTGTAGAGACTGCTCTGCAGGAGGTTGAATTACCTTTGAACCAAGAATGCCCAGATACCCCTTACAGTTCTCCTGTTCACACCCCTGTGGGTTCACCTCCTCACTCTCCACCTCAACTCATGGCCGTCGTTAACGCAAATCAACCTCCACCTAATCCTCCAAACCCACCACCTACATGGAGAGCCAGATCACCTCTAAATCTGAACCCGCCTTTGCATGACCTACCTCAAGCCTTTGAGAAGTTACTGCCAAAATTTGACCCCAATGAAAAGATCCTAGTGGACGATCATCTACAAAGTTTCTATTTGGCAATAGAAGGTCTGAGGGCTGGGGAACACGAAGATGTGGTGTGTAGACTATTCCTGCATACCCTCAAAGGAGCTACGGCCTCATGGTATTTTGGATTTCCCTCTAACTCTATCCTAGACTGGGATACCTTCGAGAGAATGTTCAGAAGTAAGTACGCAATACAAAAGACTCATGCTTCCCTCATGAAAGGACTGTGTGCATTGAAGAAAGAGAAAAGGGAAAAAGTCCACAGTTTCACACAAAGGTTTGCAGCATATCTTAAAAATTTCTCTGAAACAGACAAGCCTTCAGACAAAGTATTGATTGAATACTATACTTCAGCTCTGGGCCCTAATTTGGCCATGTTTGCAAAAGGTAGGGCCAAGCCTACTTTGACAGAGACCTATGAAGAAGCGGAAGTGGTGGAAGCAGAAAGAGAAAGTATTGAAGACTATCCAAAACAATCAGGAGAAAGAGGCACATGAAAGAAGACCTTATTGTTCTCTAAGCCTAAGGAAGAAAAGTCGCCAGACCTGGAGAATATGGCCAAAATGATGCAAAAGATGTACAATAAGATCATAGACTTGGAGAAAGAAAAAGAAGCACAAAAGTTATATAGGCCATATTATAACAAAAGGGAGGACAATAATCAGTCCCAAACTCCTCCTCAAAAAACTACATCCATGAATCTGACAGATATAGGGATGGAAAATTTCTGTACCTTTCACCAACAACCTCATTCTGAAAAGAACTGTCCGCAATGGATAAATTCAATGACATTGGTCATGAATCAGATGTTGGATTCGAGGTTAACGGAAGAAGATGATGATGAAAGGAAAGAAAGTGTTGCTTCTACTTCTGCAAAAGAGCAAGAGGAAGAGACCATGGCATTATGGAGTTCTGTTTCCTTACTTGATGCAGAAGAGAAGATTACTCAGGGACACAAGGATGTTAGGGAAGCTAACGTGACAACTAGGATCCAAGAGACGATTAGTGATGACAGTCTTTTACTCCCAAAGATCAGAAGGCTGCAAAGAAATATCAAGAAGAAATTTCAAGATAAATCCTTGGTTGATAAGATACCGGAATTCACTATTACTAGCCAATATCCTAAGCAGAACAGAATGTTGCCCAAGCCAAACGAAGAGAAGGTGAGTGCTGATAAATCTCTGTCCATTAAACAACAGATCGAATATGACATTGTTGAGGATTTGAAGAAGATAAAGGCAAATGTCCCGCTGTTTGAAATTTGTAAAGAACCTCAACAAAAAGAAAGGTTGTTTAAAGCACTTGAAGCGTTAGAAGAGAAGTTTCCCTCTGACAATCAACCCCAGGATGAAGAAGAAATTGGAGAATCTAGCACCGGAGGTAAGTCTAAAACTAAACATCCACCTTTCCTCTTGACGTTTGAAATCTTTAATCATAATGTGCACAATTGTCTGGTAGACTCAGGGGCATCTATTAATGTCATGCCCGTATCAGTGTGTAAAAAAATAAATGGGCAGCCTAAACCAACCACGTGGAGGGTGGTGCAATTGGATAGGACAGACGTTAAAGTAATTGGTGAGATGAAAGACGTCCTAATCCGTCTGGCATCCGATGACAGAGTATGCCAAGTTATTAACATCGTGGTGGCTGATATACCAGATGCTTACGGCCTGGTCCTGAGCAGAGATTGGTCAGCTAAATTAAATGGATATTTTGCCTCAGATTGGTCGCATCTGTGGTTACCATACAAAGGGAGTCCTAACCAGATTAAAATTTTAAGAGAACTGCACATGAAGTACAATGTTACTCAACTGAATGAGAAGAATGTGCCAGTTGACTCTGTGTTGGGAAACTATTTTCTCAAACTGGAACCAGGGAATTATCAAGCGGAAGAGGCCAGCAACGCATCTGACAATGAGCCTGATCTCCTTCGATTTTCTCAGGCTGATAAAATTGACTGTAAAATAGTAGATTTAGCATTAGGAGTAGATTCATTTTCAGTAGTTAGTGATTTTTGGACTTTATTTTTTGATGGCTCAAAGACATTAGAAGGGTCAGGGGCCGGCTGCATCCTTATTGATCCACAAAAGAATAAACATTTCCTGTCATGTAGATTAGAGTTTGAATGTACTAACAATACAGCTGAATATGAAGCACTGGTGCAGGGACTAAAGAAAGCAATTGAATTGAAGGTAAGTAATTTAAAAGTTTTTGGAGACTCAGAAATAGTTGTAAAGCAAATAAGAAATCAAATACATTGTGTTTCCCCTCACTTGAAACCTTACCAAAACGAGGTATGGGATTTGCTTAAATGTTTTCAGGCATTCAACATTATTTCAATCCCAAGAATTAAAAACGCAGCAGCTGACTTATTGGCCACTTCCGCTGCTAGGCTTGTACCCTCAAATAATCAATGTACTGTTGAATTGCTTTTTAGGCCTTCAGTACCGGATATGATCACCAATTTGCAGGTGTTCAATGATGACCAGCAAATCATAGAATGTTTAACAAACGATGAGGTATTCAAAGGAGCGATTATCGATGATGAAGAACACCAAGCAGAGATGAAATTTGACAATTTCGTCCCTAAAGGGGTCAGAACGTTAGAGAAAATGTTTGACTTGAATGAAAAATTCAGAAGACCCGCTAACGTAAAGACTCACAGCTCAACTCTACAGTTCGAGCTGATAAACTTAGGGACTGAGACGGATCCTAAGTTTGTGAACCTCGGCAAATGTTGTTCACCAGCCGAAAGGGATAAGTTCGTCAGTTTGTTTAAACAGTATAAAGACGTTTTCTCCTGGACGTACCAAGATTTAAAAACATATGATACTAGCATCATCAAACACGTTGTTCCCATCAAGGCCGGGGTCAAGCCATATCAGCAGCCCTTGAGGAAAATGCATCCAAAGCTGGAACCGCTGATCCAGAGTGAGGTAAAGAAATTACTAGATGCTAGAATCATCTTTAAAGTCAGACACTCTGAGTGGGTATCAAACTTGGTACCAGTCAGAAAAAAGTCGGGAGAAATCCGACTATGTGTGGACTTCAGAAACTTAAACCGCTCCTCAGATAAAGACAACTATCTGGTGCCTCCCATGGAGCAATTGTTACAGATGGTTTCCGGTTCTGAATTTTTTTCATTGTTAGACAGGTTCTCTGGTTACAACCAAGTGTTAGTAGCTGAGGAAGATAGACTGAAGACAATGTTCAGAACTAAATGGGGAACTTTTTCCTATAGAAGGATGCCCTTTGGACTGATTAACGTTGGAGCGACATTTCAGAGAGCTATGGATATAGCTTTCCGTGGGCTGATTGGATGTAGTGTTGTGGTATACCTTGATGACATCACAATATTTTCAAAGAAAAGAGGGGAGCACGCATTCCACCTGAAGCAAATTTTCGAACTCTGCCGGAAATATGGCATTTCCCTCAATCCTAAGAAGTGCGTTTTTGCGGTTACAGAGGGCAAGTTACTGGGGAATATAGTTTCAAAGAGAGGTATATCTATAGACCCAGAAAGAATTAAGGCCATTGAACAAATCCCTATGCCCCATAATAAAAAGGGAATGTAATCTTTCATGGGAACAATAAATTTTGTATGAAGGTTTGTGCCTGATTTTGCCCAGACTGTTAAGCCACTGCAACAAATGGTCAAGCAAAATGCACAGTTTAAGTGGACTGAAACTAAAAAGAATGCTTTCAGCAAAATCAAGACTGATGTTGCACATGCGCCCTCCCTGAAAAGTCCAGACTTTGGTAAAGACTTTATTATGTACACATTTGCATCCGATGATTCATTGGCAGCCATACTTACACAAAAGGAAGACGGGGGTGATGAATTCCCAATCTCTTTCATGAGCACTGGGCTTCAAGGGGCTGAATTAAACTACCCAGCCATTGATAAGAAAGCTTACGCAATATTTAAGGTAGTGAAGCAATTCAGGCCTTATATATTAAAAAATAGAACCAAGGTAATAGTCCCTTACCCAGCTGTAAGATCCCTTCTCATTCAGAGAGAATTAGGAGAAAGAAGGGGCAACTAGGTAACAACTCTTCAAGAATACAACCTTGAATTCAAGCCAGCCTCAATAGTGAAAGGTCAAGGACTATGCAAATTGATGACTGAAAGCAGAAACAACGAAGAACAAGCATGGGAAGATCAAGTCGAATTGCATGTAATGGATGTATGTCCTTTGTTCACGGCTCCTGAATCCTGGTTTAGAGACCTTGTGCATTACTTGTAGTCAGGGCTATTTCCAGAACATTGGAGTTCAAAACAAAGGAGAGCTCTACGTTTGAAATCAGCTTCCTACCAAATCTTAGAAGGCGTATTATTCAGAAAGAACTACAATGGAGTCCTCCTGAGATGCTTGGAAAAAGAAGATGCCGAGAAAGTAATGTCTGAATTACACGATGGTCCGGCTGGAGGACATTATTCAGGCGACACTACCGCCCACAAAATCCTTAGAGCTAGTTACTATTGGCCTACACTCTTTAAAGATGCACATGCACATGTCAGAAGATGCGATATTTGTCAAAGATGTGGTGGAAGACAGCCTAAAGTAGTAGCACCTCTAAAGCCTGTGATGGTCATGGAACCATTTGAACAGTGGGGGCTGGACATTATTGGAGAAATAAAACCGAATTCTTCCCTGCTGCACAAGTACATTCTTACTGCTACTGATTATTTCACTCGCTGGGTCGAAGCTATCCCACTGCGCAAGATAAACGAAGACGAAGTCATCAACTTCCTACAAGATCATATCATGACCAGGTTTGGAGTTCCAATTTCATTAGTTTTTGATAATGCTAAATACTTTTCATCAATTAAATTGACTGCATTCGCTCATGATAAAGGGATAAAATTACATTATTTTGCTAACTACTATCCGCAAGGGAATGGCCTGGTTGAATCCTCTAATAAAAACCTTATTAGAATTTTGAAGAAGACTGTCATAGAAAACCAGAGAAGATGGCACTCAGCTTTACCCAATGCCCTGTGGGCTGACAGAGTCACCCCCAAGTCTGCAATAGGAGTGTCACCCTATACCCTTGTGTATGGTAAGGAAGCCATCCTGCCCCCCAATATCATGCTACCGTCCTCTATTTTAGCTCAAGAGTCTAGTGGGTCAGAGAGTGAAGTCTTACAAGTAAGAATACATAATCTCCTGAAAGTAGAGGAGGCCAGATCCAAGGCCAGAGAGCATTTCAAATAGCAGCAGAAGGTAGTAAAAAGATGGTTTGACAAGCATAAAGCTGGAAAAAAGGACTTGGAAGTGGGAGACCTAGTTCTCAAGTGGGATCACCCCCATGATGAGAAGGGAAAGCATACTAAGTTCCAGCAATTGTGGGTAGGGCCATTTCAAATCACATCAAAACTTGGCCCTGCTACTTATAAGCTGCAAGATTTATAGGGATGGGAGGAGAACTTGCCAGTTAATGGTTTGGTTCTCAAGCCTTACTTTTCTTGAAGTTGTCTTTGGGTTTTCTATCTTGTATATAAATAATATGTTTGGTGGTTTTTTAGTCATGTTTTCATTTTGTTTGAATTTAATTCTATTGGTTTCAATAAAGGGAGTTAGCTCGTGGTTATTTGAGAAACACCAAAATTTCTGGGAATGGTAGACATATTTGAGTAGTCAGACTGTGTGTTGCTATTTGAGTTTCTTCCAGTCTAGCAGTTTTCTCGAAATCTCTGTGTACATTGAAGTCCCGCTTAACCCCTGTGAAATAAACTAGATTTGAGGGGTCTGGAGTACTGTGTTGGGGCTCCATCCACGTCACATCTAAAATGTTCTAAGGAGCAACAGCAAAGGACCCATGGAAAGAAGCAAGGTGAATAGTGTATTAAATTTAAATGATCCCATGCCAAGAAACGAATGCCAAAAGGAAAATAAAGAGTCAAAAGACTTCTATAAAAGCATCATATATCAAAGCGGGTGTTGAATCATAAGCACTAAATTGCCAAAAGATCCTCTCCATCCATGAGCTGAAACTTGAAGCACACCACTCACACAAAAGGACACTATGGGATAGAGGATCCTGAATTAAAATTCAGTAAGAAAGGCGTACAGAAGGACTCAAATGAAAGGGACAAAAGTCCAAAAGCACTAAAGTGTTAAAATGGCATGGGAACGAGGAACAGACGAATATTGTTGTTCACTATCTGCTACCATCCTGTGGTGTTTACGCTGGTAGCTACCTAAAAACAGAGGTAATAACGAAACTCATACTCTAGCCTCAACAGAGTTATCTGGACTTGAAGGTCTTGGTTTCCACTTCCCTAGTTGGACTAGTATCAATGATTAAGGTACACACTTCGGCCATTTGAGAAATCCAGATAGCTGGAAGAATTCAATAGATGCATTTGTTGTGAAACAGTTTGTCACTCAAAGAAAAGTCACCCAGAGATCTAGGTTCACCAGGTAATCGCCAGTTGTTGCTGCCGCAACTGTTCTCCCCAAATTTATTTTTTATTTAAATTCTGGGCCCCTCCTCATCATTTTTTGCTTGGTTTGATCGTTAAATTCTTGAGCCTAATGGGCTTGTCTTCTTTTCATTTCACTTTGAAGATGGATGTCAGCCGGTTTATTTATGCCTTGTTCAGTTTCAGTTTGAGTCGTGGATGTCTGGTTTACTGGTCGAAAAAAAAGAAAATCTTTGTTCTTCAGAGTTGCCTTTTCGGAGAAAGAACGAACCTAGCTGTGCCTGATACTTGAAACTGCTTGAACACTTGAATTTTCTTGCGATCGGGCCTCTTTTTTATTTCAGATCGGAAGCTGTGAGTTTTCTATTTTGCCGCCGTTGCGGCTCTTAGATTATTTTAGCGTTCGACTCTCTAAATCTCCCCGACGTCCGATTCGTGTTAACCTTAAGCCGCTGGCCCGTAGCCTTGACTTGTCCATCGTTTAGGCTAGGAGTTTCTTCTAACTTCCGATTCTAATGTCTACCGACGTTCGACTTAGCCTCCTCCTGACCTCGTCGCTTGCCTTCAGCCTTTGTCTCGTCCGCCATTTCAACTGGGAGATCCTTTCAGCTTTCGATGTACTATCCTTCCAGCGTCCGATTAATGATGTTTCCCGCTTGTGGAGTGGTCTACCCATCCAATGTAAGTATTGTTGAGCCTCCAGTAAGTTCCCCGCCATGGTCGAGGTAGTGGTATCAGCGCCTTGTGATTTCCTTGCGGGTTGGTTGTTTCATGAGTAGATCTGACTATTTTGTTTTATAACGTAATCCTAGTAGATGATGCTTGTTGATCGATTGCAGGTGAGCACGGAGGAGCAATCAAAATGCCATGGCATGGAGGAAGACAGACTGTTTAACAGCAAACGCGGAATTCTGAAAGGCCCGGCAGTTACCCAATCAATCATGAATGTGCGTTGAAAGATGGGGAACCAGAAACGTTTAGGCAACAGAAAAGCCACACGTCTTGGGGGAGCCCGAAGGGTCAGCTATAGCAGTTTAAATATTCGAAAGTAGAAAGGAGAGGGGGATTTTTCCCTGGAAAATTTTGTAAATGTTTGCTTGTAAGAGGAACTACTTCGTTTTGCAAAGGAAACTACAATTTTGCCTGTTGGAGAGAGTGAGAAGTGGAATGTATCAATACAACTCAATGAATAATGTTGAAGAGGAACTATTTCGTTTTCTGCTGGTTTTATTTACTGTAAGAGTGTTTAATTTCCTGAGCCTATGTTCTTGTTGAATGCTTTTCGGTATCTTTTGGGATATTTTCCACTGTGAGTAATAAAGGTTGTTTTATAGAATGATCGGCTATCTGGTTATTTAAATAGATGTGAATGTTCATGTGTCTTGAAAGAAGTATCATCTATCTGTGATTCTTCATTATACATGTGCAAAATGTATTACTCACCAATAAATGCTAATTCTGCTCCCTAGGGATAGTTTAGATAGTCAGTTTGCTTTTTGTTGTATGCGATTGGGATGCCTATGAGCCATAAGACGAGAGGTAAGAACCTACGCATCACATTGTGACTGCTCCTGGCATCTTTATCACCCTGCATTTAGTTAGGCACTTGCATTTCATATCTTAAGTCAAAACACAAAAAACTCAGTGGACCGGGCCGTAACCGGTGGAACCTTTGTTTTGTTACTTGACCTACGGTAGCCGGACCGTAAACCGGATGGATTCCCTATACCAAACATTCAATGGGCTAGTTGGGAACGTTGATTGGGGAGAATCCCTTACTGTTGCCACCTGCGATTTTCCAGGCCTCAACACATTGAAGGTTTGATTTTTAATATCAACATTTTTAAAATAAATCTTACTTTAGAATAAATCTTTACTATTGTATGATATGAATATGTCATTAACTTTGTGATATCTCAATTATTTTTTAGTAATTCAAAAGTTAACGTAAACATATGTTAATATAACACACCATAAATTTTATATAGAGAACGCTAAATATGACAATAATTAAAATATATCAAAATCACATTTTATTCAAGTACTATTTAAAGTATTTTCAATATGATGGTTGTAAATGGTTGCTAACTTTTCATATACAACATTTTTTTTTAACACAAATGATTATCACTTTCATATTAAAACATTGTAAAAAACAACCAAGATAGAGGTACAGATTTTCAAACTAGGTTTTCAAGTTTCAAGCAATCCTCCTAATAATACCAAAACACTGCTTGTCATCTATTTACTTTACCTACAACATAGTAAACTTGCCGATAACTATAAAATTTTACAAATTGTCTTAAGATAAAAACACAAAAAACATGCATAATAAATAACTAGAGAATGCTAGGACCACTACCAGTTCCAAAAATTCCTTGAAAGCCTCCACCGAGGTTCAAAAAACTAGATATTTTGACCAAAACACAAGTTGCATGGTTGATATATTCCCTAACCATAGGTTGATACCATGTACAACAAGGATCCTAGATGAATTGACATTGCTTGTCCTCCATGGACACAAGTAAAAGCTCATCCCTAGAGCTCATTTCTCAAGCTTGTGACTCTAGCTCCACATTTCACTCTTTCATCTGCTCTGTCTATTGCACGGAATGAGATTCCTTTTCAATAACATCTTCTAGTATGTAATGTTGTATCCTCATTTTTCCTTTGGTGTCACACATATCATTAATAACATCCCAAATCTCCTATCGCATATGACATTGCTTCCTTAATGAACAAGAGGTCTTAGATGATGCTATAAATGTCGTCCTCATATCCAAGTGGGGATGATAGAGGAATGCCATAAAAAATCCATGCAAGAGATCCCCCAAATATAAGCAAACCTACAAGCCTATATGTCATTCCAGTACTTGCTGAGAGAAACCAATTTTCCCCCCTCGCATACCTTGAAAATAGTTAATTCCTTTCCTTCCTAGTAGACCCCATAAATTCGCTTGAGGAATTCACTTTTATCGAATCTCACACTATTGCTGGGAAGGATTAGGAAAACCCATCTATCCTATCAACTTCATGACCTCCAAGAATCCTACTATGCCTTTCTTATGAAATTATCCCACCTTTCTCCCATTCCAAGCTCCATTGCACCATAATTCCAGACTACAAACTCTCCCAAATAAATCGTATGAAGATTGTAAAAAATGCCCCCATGTGGGAAATTAATGAAACTCTGTCTCATGTACTATACACCTTTAATTTCCACCTGGTGACACACATATTAGCTAGAGAATGCCTACGCCTAGGATATTTAACGAAATGATATTCTTTAAAGAATCCATCGATAAACCATATGACCTTCCTTGAATAAAACAAATCCTTTTCTAAGTGAACCCCGTGGTTATCCAATGAGTCTACCTCTATATTATGAATTCGACAAATCTGCAACAACCTAAATTCTTTGATTTTATTAAAAATAATGATAATATATCGTTGTATGCACCCAACACTAAATTTCAATTGACATATATTCCTTTGATATTGAGAGATAACAAGAGAGAATTCCCAAGGATAAAAAAACTTTACAAGGCCATGGGAACACAAATTTCAAAGCTCACAAATAGAGCATAAATCTCGACAAGATTGTTTTCATGCTCCCATGCTCCAAGTGAACGTTTCCATAATGTTTCCATTTGGATGCAAACAGATCCTTTGCACCTATTTCCCCAACTTTTTATATCCAACATTATAAAATGAAGAAAAAAATATAATTGTATAATTATAAATACCCATAATAAAATGACACATTCACAATATAAATTTTGAAACCAAACATTTACATATTAATTTCCATTTCCATCAACTTGATTATATTTTTCACCTGGTATTATAACATTGTTGTTCTCAAAAATATGTTTTTATCTTCGATCATGTCTCAGTACAAACCACAAATCCCCATCCAACAAATATAGGTAAATGTTAGTGAAGTATTCTACAGCCGAAGCTATATCCTACTCTCCTATTTCTATGGGCTGGGTGAATCCCAATAGACATAAAACAAACCAATTAGCACAATAATCCTAAGATCTTAAACCTTATTTCATGGAGTTTGAGAAGGGGAGGAAGGGAGGAGAATACCTCTTTTAGCCTTGAAGTTTGATGGAGTTCCTTGATGGTTATCCTTTCATCTCCTTGCATCTCCTTCACACCTACAAATCTCACTACAAAATCCTTCCTACTATCCTACCAAACTATCTTTAAGAAATATAGGTTAGATCTAATTGCCTACCAATTCTACATCAACATGAATCTTGAAGGGAAAACATTGAACAAGAATTGGGAAGAAAAATGAATTGACTCATAATATATGAACATGGAAAAATACTTACAACCCTTGAAGGTTCCTTTCTTCTCTATAGCCTAAACCTACTCCTCTACCATCCATGTATTTGATGCCCAAAAACTTTTGTAGTAGAAAATTCATTTCTAGCCCTCAATTCCTCCAGCATGTGTTTACTCTCCAATTTGTCTCCTCTAATTCACCTCAAATGCATTCCTTATATAGCATTACGGTTTGTGCACTGAATCATTTAACCATGAATGTGGGATTAAGATTTTTGAAGATTTTTTATTATTTTCTTCAAAAAAACCTACTTTACCTAGTTTTTTAGGCATCAAACTTGATTTTCAATATTTCCAAGACAATTAATACCCACCTTAGGTATTTTTCCCACTATATGAGTTATAGGAACTGGGTTTTAGCCCTCAAGTGGTCATGGAATTGGCCTCTTTAGAGCCATATTTTTCTTCAAACATTTCTTCCTTTGTGGAAGCAGTGGTCAAATGAGAGATTGCAGCTTTTAATTGTTCCAGAATTCTTATCTTTATATTGTGAGTGAAATAGAAATATGTTTTCAGACCAACACTCTCAAGGGTGTTAATTTTATTGTTAACAGTAAAAAAGAAATTGGTTTCTGTGTTTTGGGAAAACATAGTGCTCCTAAGTTGTAACCCACATTTTTTGAGTCAATATATATTAGCCCACTATCACAATATTCCTTTACATTAATTCAATCAAAGCCATCCTTCCACTTGTACCTAAAAATAACACATTGAAAAGATTAGAAGGCCACTTGTATAATCTCTTGTATATTTTCGATGTGACCTAACTTCTCCTCAATTAAGTTTTGATCACAATGGTTAGCATGATTAGATTGGTCTAATTCGGTCTCCAATCCATAATGTTGTGTCAGGGTCCATCATTGGCATCCTCATTGTGAAAATGATGTCCATATTCCCAAATAGATGGGAGGAAATGCACCTGTAAAAATGTGAATAAAGTATGGTGTCATATGTCTAATAACCAAAGCATTAATAAATACATAATACATCTTACAATTCAAATGTGACTTATAAATTGACTAGGTGATGAGAGAGATTGTTATAGGGTTGTTGCATCTGATCCCTATGTTTAGTTCATCCTCTTCTCCATGTGGATAACAACCGAATGTGTTATATTTCTCTATGATATGGTTATCCACCTAGCTATTGGGACAAATCTTTGGCATATTTTATTTTAAATGATCAAGATAAGGCATTCTTCTACCATGCACTATCTAATTTTTTCTTGTCACTTTCCCATATCCTTATTTTCACTTCATACAAGACAACCCATGGTTGCATTGCCTCCACATTTTAAAGAATGAATGTATCAATGGCATCATTTTTTGAATTCACTGAGGTATATAAATATACAAAATGAACAGTATGATATCAAATATATATCAAGAAATTCAATGTCAATAGTTTTTCTGTACAGTTTTTCAAAAGATAAGTGACTTTTTTTTTAATCTTGTGCCTTTTTCTATTTATTTGGTCCTCATCCCAATACACTAGCCCTAGTGTGTCATGATTTTTCTTGATGTACTCACTGGTGTAATAGAATGACTCGTATATGATGTACCACTCTGCCATAGAGCCCTCTAGTTTTTCCCTTTGATGAACAAATACCTTCAATTTTTTCATGTACCTCTCTAAGAACAACATTGATGATATCCTTTTGTTACAAGACCTATGATATTATTGTATATAGAGTACATTATCATTATAAAAAATATAGTTGCACCAAATTAAGTATGACAATTTTTTATAGATCATAACAAATCAATTAACATGCTTACCGAAGCAAACTCCTAGTCTTGGATAATCGTGCATGGTGTATGTACATATGCCATAAAATGTAAAATATATTTCCATTGGGATGGGTATTGTAACATCATATACATGTATCTATTCCCATAATTTCTTAAATTCATTGATCAACAATTGGAGGTATACATCCATTCTCTTCACTTGTTTTCTACTTGGGACTATAAGAGCCAACATAAGACATTCATTCTTCACAGACAACCACGGGGCATATTTTTATTTATTACTACCACTATACAAACATAATAGTTGGTGTTTCAGATGGAATACATATTAAATCCGTCTATGTCTATGCTCAATTGAAGGTTTCATTCTTCATCCTTGAATTTATTGGGCCGTGTATCCTCTATACGCTTCATGGCCATTGAATCTATTGGGATTCACACTACTCATGGTTCACTTCAATGTGAAGCATGCCACCGCTAAAACATGACTAATTATTTGCAATGGAAGATCTTTTGAATCCCTTGAATTATAGGCATGTGCCTCAATATCTTATGAAGAGTACCATGTGCATTACCCATGCTTTTTTTATTTCTAGTACTTGACATGCTCATGTTCTAGAAATATATGTTTGTTGGCACATTTATCTTTGTATAGAATAAAATCATTCAAACATGCATGGTATGATATGTACTCAACACCCAACTTTAAAGTATTTTATTTACCTCTACATAGCTATCTAGTAAGACATTATCACTCGAAAGTACCTTATCTTTTAGTAGTTTGCAATTAGTTGGCAATAGAAATTTACACTTTAATCAAATATGCATAAAATAAACCATTTTAAATTTCATTGTGTGACAAGATTCCTTATAAAATTATTGTACATAATGGTTAGTTATATCAGAAGTGTCGAGAAACATGGGTTTGACATACCATATGTTTATTTCAACTTGTATAGTAACATTGTTGTCCCTAGGGGTAAACCATGACTCATGTCCAAATAGAGGGGAGGTGGAAGTAGATTTCAGGCATTTGAAGAAGGTATCAACAATATCAACATTAGTCCCATGTTTATTTTACTAGAATGCATGTAACAAAATTCCCTTGATAGCATGGGTATCCTACAAGAAATCATCCATACCAACCTCTATATCATTTTTTCATCCCCAAAAAGTGAAGAACTAGTGTCACTATAAAAGTTTTGGAATGGTGAATTAGGACATAGTGTGAGTTGAATAGGTGGTTTATTCAACCATTTGTGTATGCTTCATCTCCAAGTTGTTCTCATTTAGCATCATTCTCTTGAATCAACATCATAGTGTGGTGCAATGGTAGATGGTAGATAGGCCTCTCATCATCTGAATCATAATTGTAAAAATATTAAACATTACATCAATAGTACTAATAACGTAATAAATTTAATATGTTCAAACATTATCAAACATTTATTAAAGCATTGACAAAATTTTCCCAATGATAAACATACAACCAAACACTTTATATAACAAAATTTGAATTAACCAATACATTTATATTGGTTCCATTGAAAATAAAATAAAAATACAATTACTCAATGATATTTTTCTTACGTTGCAAGGGGACATTTAAAGGTAAAACCAATGCAAGGCGTTTTTTATGAGTGGTTGGTGGTCTACAATAGTTATAGTTTATTAACAACTCATCATTAGGAGAAAAACTACGTATTGCATGCACAACAACAAATATGGATACTTTCCTTTTTATAAAGAGCTCTTTGTCATTGGAGTGTTCCTCAAAGGAGTAATTTGCACTAATTAATGAGGACCTACAGTTATTTATGAACCCTACAATGTTCCATGAGTTCATGGATGGCCATAAATATATTACATATTTCTTTTGTCAAAGTTTCTAGAAGCATAATCATTCATTTACATATTATACATGGAAATGCTATATTTGTATTTAACAATGTTCAAGTAATCAGACCAACAATAAATAGGACCACAAAATGGCATTGGTGCTACTACCTATTCAGGAGGATCATGTACATGTGAAAGGATAAATAACCCAAGATTTGTTAAATTGTAGTAAATTCAGAAGATATTCTATTGTACTTCTATTGTATTCCCCTTCAGAGATGTTACTCCTCTGTTCGGAGATGTCCTTGATGTAATTAGTCATGTAAAAGTCATGAGGTAAAACCTTTGTTGTAAGTCGGGGTAATAGTACTCACAAAAGTAATATATAAAATGTATTTTGAGTCTTTCTAGGTAGGTTGACCCTAATTATAGAACCTGGCTGGCCTAGTTAGTTAGTTGAGTCACTCACCTGATGAATATAAATAGTTGAGGCACCTCTATCATTCTTACACACCTTACCCTCAAGCATTGTGCAAGAGAGAGAGAGAAAGAGAGAGAGTATACTATGGAAGAGGAGAAACTATTCTTGTTTCTAGGGTTTTACATTGTACTTGGTTGAATTCTATATAGAGGAAGTTTTTTTGGGTTTTCTCCCCCATGAGGGTTTCCCAAGATAAATCTTTGTTTTCTTTTGTGTTCATGTGCATGTCTTTATTTCAATGATCCTTTTCTTATGGTTATGATGTTATGATGCTGAATGTCTTTAGATATTGTATAACCATTAGAAAATATAACATGGTATTAGATACACCCTGAAATGAGTCTTTGTGCAGCTGAAACACTGCTACAATTGCAGCTACTCAATAATAGGGTTTCATGCTTGAAAACCCATAGAAGGAAAAATCTAGTCATCTTGGAATTTTTTCTATAACTAAATTTTGGCGAAGGCTTGGGAGCTAAAAATTTTACAGGACAAATATGCAATATTTTTATAGCTTGTGTGTGAGTTTCAACCCCATATCCTCTATAAATTAGGATATATGATCCTTCCAACTCATGGTTCCAGCCTCTCCTAGAATACAGCCATAAACAAGTGACCTAGGGAGAATTCCTATATCTCGGTGTAGGAAGGTCCAAATGAAATTTCACAAGATGATGCAGATAGGGAAAGAACTATAGTTTTAGTGGTCCAAGTTTAAGACACTAAAGGTGAAACAGTGACACTTGTCGGTCTATACAAGTTCACTATGTTGAATAGTCCTTAAATAAGTCATCTTGGGAAACTTTGCATAGAGTCCCACTGGTGAATCCAATTTTTCTATAACCTATGGGGCTAGAAAGAAGACAGACTAGGATACCTCAAAACGAATTTTCATACCTTTAGGAGCAAAAAAATTGGATATATAGCAGAAACAAGACCAGTAAATTCTGCAGAAGAAATAGGAGAAAAACTAGGGCTTCCTTTTATGAGAACTTCCCTCCACCAATCAGTTGAAAAAGGAGGACTATCAAACTTGCACTAAGAAGTTGCATATTTATATGTAATAAGTTTCTCATTTTGTGGATTCTCAATTTTTTATCTAACAATGTCAGGGAAAACAAGGGCATCAGATATTTTGCAGTTCTGTAGTTTTGGGAAAATAAGTATGTTCCTCAGTTCACCTTGAGGAGGCACATCTTTCCATACAATCAGATATGAAAGATACCTAAGTTGAAAAAATAGGGTTCCTTAGTAAAACCCTAGGTCCTCCAGAAGAAGTATTCCATAAGAGCTTTCAAGCAAGATTCAAGTTGAAGCAATCTCCTTGGTAAGTTTTATCCTCTCTATTTCCATTTGAGGTTCTCATTTTTATCATGATGACAAACAATACCAATATTGAGGACAAGATTGAAAGAGACAAGAAATTCTAATCATGGAAGTATAGAGTGCATCTCATACTTGAAGAAGCATGACTTGGAGAACGATGTCAAAGAAGAATTTGTAGATCTAGAGGGAGATGAAGACAAATCACAAGAAGGACTTAGTCAAATCCAATATGATTATTTTCATCTCCATTGGATCTCACATGTATCATTCTTAAAGACTCCCAAGTATATGTTGGATGCAATGACCAGCTTGTACAAAGGAAAGAACATCAACATGAAGATTACCTTGAGAACGCAACTCAAGGATGCGAAGATGCAAATATCAGAAAGCATTCAATATTAGTTCACAAAGCTCTCTTAGATCAAGAAGAAACTAGAAGGCATTGGAAGCAATGTCGAAGAAGTAGAAGTGGAGATTACAACCTTGAATGGTCTCCCAATTTCATGGGAATATTTCATTCAAGAGATTTGTTATAGAAGGAAGCTCACCTGTGGAGGAATGCACATAAGAAGAAACTCAATTGATAGCAAAAGAAGAAGAGATGGATGAATATGATAATCAAACCCTAACAACTCATGCCAAGAAGAGAAATAACAACAAGGAAGAACAGTCCCGCAAAGAATAAAAGGACTTCAGAAGAAGGACATCTCACAACTTAGATGTTCAATTGTGATGAGAAAGGACACTTTGTGAATGAATGTCCCAAGAAGTAAGAATGGAAAGATGATATGATCAATAAGTACCGGTCGATCATACATAATGATGTTTAGATATGAGTTCTATACATGAAGGGAATTTTTGTAAAGTCTTTCAAGTAGATCTACAAGATCAAGAATATAGTAGATCGAAGTATCAAAAGATACAAAGAAAGGTTCGTGGTTTCTATCAAAATGAGAGAGATGATTATGGAAAGACATTGCTCTAGGGGATAGACACACCTATTCAGTGGTGGATAATACACTAGACAGTTTGTGTCATCAAAGTAAAAGAATAGATTGAACAACCTATAGGGTTTGAGACTCTCTACAGAGAACCACCTATGCACAGAAGGATTTGTACAAGCTCGGTAGGAACCCATGGGATAACACATATAGTTACATGAGGATATTTAAGATCAACTAGAGTGATGGTGATCCCAACCTTTACTACAAGCTTAAATATAGAATCCTACAAAGGAAAAGAAGCTCATAGATGGGTTCAAGAGGAAGCTTGCAACAAAGTTCGAGAATCTTGACATGATTCTTTGGATTAGAGTGCTACAAATAAAAAGATCACTCCAACATGTTGCAAAAAGCGGACCAATGTTTCTCTCAGTACAACCAAGGATGAATATATTGCAGCTGAGAAGAAAGCAAGGGAATATTCCTCAAGTGATGAGGTATATGATCCAGAATAATTCTACCGATGAAGATGAAGATCATACTCTTATCCATTTCAGCATTGATAAGAAGGGATGTATTGGTAGGACATAGAGATTCAATACCAATACACAACTCTATGTCATTTGTGGTGTAAGAAGACTTGCTCAATATTTCATATCATCAGAATCAAACGATGAAGTTGAACACATTGGCAGAGACTCCACTAAATTCAAGAAGACAGAGATCAAGATGGAGTCTACCAAACAAACAAAGATAAGTCTTTGAATTATCATTTCCTAGATATCGAGTTGTTCAATTATGTACATATATATGTTCCTAGATTCAAGAAGTATATTATGCAGGTTAGAGTGTTTTTCATTTATGAACAATTTACTACTAATATGCATATGATGGGTAAGTGGTTTATGGTGATGTACAACATTCCATTGCTAATTATCTAGAATGAAGCCTCTTTGCTGATATAATGTCTTGGTAGATATGGAATGCATCTAGAAAGTTGCCATATGTATACGGGATATGGATGAATGTTGTCTTAGTTGAAATAGTTGCATAATTATATAACACATATATTTATGCATAAGAATTTGTTATTATGAATATGTTATGAAATGTTTCTAATCATACAATTGTATTTGACTTGTAGGAAGGATTGTATGTAATCACCTACAAGAGAAGAAATGGTGAAGTTGCAGATGTACGATGAAGTTGCAGATGTACAAAAGAAGAATGATACAAGTTGTGGATGTACAATGCACTTGCGGATGTACAAGAGAAGAATGATGTAGTTATAGATGCAAAAAAGAAGAGTGATGCAAGTTGTGGATGTACAATGCAGTAGCAGATGTACAAGAGAAGAATGATAAAGAACAAGTTGCAGAAGGCAGATGTAAAGATCAAGTATGCTCCTATGGAGGAACATGTGGCATATGTGTTGACTAAGCCTCTGTCTTGTGTAAAGTTTGAATACTTTCGAGGCAAGCTTGGCATAGTCCAAAAGGACCTCCCTCAAAAGAGGGAGTGAAGAAGATGGTAGAATGTTGCAGTGGTGTGGTAGCTCATCCTAGGGAAGGGTAAGTCTAGATAGACTTGTTGACTTGAAAGGGTTAGTAATTCAGATAAGGTCTGTTGAGCCTAGGGGGATTAGTATGTTTGGATAGGTATCTTTAGCCTGAAAGGGTTAGTAAGACAGACAAGGCTTGTTGGTCCCCAGGGAGATCCATCTATCTAACTAGGCTTGTTGACTTGAAAGGATTAGTAATTTAGAAAAAATTCTTGAATGGATCTACCATAGAACTCACCAAGGTGCTTCTCCAAGATGGTTAGAGGGAAAGAAGTGGTTTCAGAATGTTTGGCTAGGCTTGTTGACCCAGAAGGGTTAGTAAGCTAAACAAGGCTTGTTTGGTCCCTAGGGAGATTGATCTGTCTAACTAGGATTGTTGGACCAAAAGGGTTAGTAAGTCAAACAATATGTTGATGTATTGGTTTCAGTATTTTCATACCGATGTTGATGTGGCAAGTTCAGTATTTTCATATTGATGTTGAAGTGGCAAGTTCAGTATTTTCATACTGATGTTGACATGGAAAGTTCAGTATTTTCATACCGAGGTTGATGTGGCAGAATGCTGATATGGCAGATTCAGTATTTCTATACTTATGTTCATAAGACCGTTTCAGTATTTCTATACTGATGATGATGCGGTAGTTTCAGTATTTCTATATTGATTTTGATGATGATGTTTCTTTAGCCTTTATATGTTGATGTTGATGATGTGGTTGTGATCCCAACACCTTATGTTGATGATGCTGATGTGGTTGTGGTCCAACACCTTGTGCTGATAATGTTGATGTGGTTGAAGTCACAACACTTTGTGATGATGATGATGATGATGATGTTCCAACATTCAATTATGTTGTTGATGATGATGATGTTCCAGTATCTCTCTGCTAATGATGCAGATGATTATCTCATTAGAGAGAATTTGAGGTCAAAAATGGGCCTCCTAAGAGATGTACTACAAAAATATAAGATATATTAAAATATTATGAGTTAGCGGTTTTATGGGGTAGGTATATATGACAACTCACTTCCTACACTACGTTTTATGCACAATATAAATAACCATGGTTTAGTTACTTTTTTAAATTGACTATAAATAAAATTAATAAAATAACTCTAAATGATATGACTAAGATTCATTGTAAATTCCCAAAAAATTATTGTCCTTTAACATTTATTTGTCTTGAACTTGTAAATAAATTAAATAAAAATTAATTTAATTTATATGCATAAACATATTTTTACATATAAATTTTATTCGTGAATTTAATTTATTTTAGAAGTACAAGATTATATATATTAGTTTGACATTATGATATTAAATACAATTGAGTGAATATATAATTTAAAATTAAAAAACATGAAAATGACAATATATTATTTTATAAAAAAATGTGAAAAGACATTTTTATGAATTATGAGTACTTTACTTGAAAATGACAATAATATTATTTTATGAGAAAGTGAATTGTGAGTACTTTACTTGAAAATAACAATAATATTATTTTATGAGAAAGTGTGAAATGACTTTTATTGTGAGTACTTCACTTTATGACTTAAAAGTACTTGTACCACTACCTTGGTTAACTATGGGTTTTCATCCACCATAGAAAATGTGACAAATAAGCATTCTTAACTCATGCAATGCCACCTCAACCATGGGGGATGATGTCATCTACTAGAATGTAATTGGTTGATTTTTATAGTACATTTTGGTTCTTTTGAGGCCCATTTTTTACCTCAAATTCTCTCTAATGAGTATTTATTGATGATGTTTCTTTAGCACTAACATGCTAATGATGTTGTTGATGTTTCAATATTTGCATACTGATGTTTCAAATGATAATCCAATATTTACATACTGATGATGATGATGATGATGTTCCAGTATTTACATACTGAAGTTGCAGATGATGATGATGTTTTAGTATTCATGTATTGATGTTGAAGAAGACGATTCAGAGGAAGATTCAGTATTCACATACCGATGTTGAAGAAGACGATTTAGTATTCACATACTGATATGGAAAAATATGTTCCAGTATTTACACATTGATGTTGGAGAAGAAGATTTAGTGTTCGCATACTGATGTTACAGAAGAAGGTTTTGTATTCACATACTAATGCTATAGAAGATGATTACATATTCACATAATAATATGGAAGAAGATGATTCATTATCCACATACTGATAGTGTAGAAGATGATTCGGTATCCACATATTGATGTTGCAAAAGATGATCCACTACACACAGAAGATGATTTGGTATCCATATGAGTTGAGTCTCCCTCGCTCATTTAACAATGGCTCATATGAAATGCAAGCTTTGGAATTTCCCTTTGACGCTTGGATAACATCATCCTTGGGATAACTTGCATGAGGTCTGGATGGTTGATATTCATAAGTTTGAGGTGAATGTTAAACAACACCATAGTGATGATTTAATGAATACAAAACATCTCAAGAGGTCCCCTATTTTTTACCAAGATCCCTTATCCAAGTATACAACTTCGTTAGCCATGCTATCAATTTTAGGATTGTTTTCCCTTCTTATATAAAGAATGTAAACACAGTCCAAAAATATGAGTAGGCTATGAATTCTTCGCGACATTCTTAACATTGTGATTTTTCAATAGGCTTTTCCTTTATTACTAGTTTGATGATTAGGGAGGAATCTATAAAGATCATATATGGATTAATTTGTTGAGACAAACAAAGAGTGATTCCAAGGGATAGGGAATGTCTCTTATCTTGATTACTAGTTGATATCCAAGTCCTCGAGCATAGATTAGTTCAAGTTTCCATCGAGGACTAAGAACACTCCCCCCCTTCTGCCCAACACATGATGTAACACCCCGGTTTTGACCTCATTTGCATTGAATGCATATGATGTATGTATTGTAATTAATCATGGTGTGGAGATACAGGAAAAATCCACACCATGGATAATCGTTTTATGTTTCGGCGATTAAATCGGTGTCGATGGTATTTTGTGCTAGCCAGGCACGTTGCGATTTTAAATCATCATGTAAATATTCAATTAATTAAAAACCCACAACTAGCTATGTCAATGCAACAATAATGAGAAGGGGCAAGATTTCCTAAGGATAAGGGGGGGGGGGGGGGAATATTCAAACCTTTGGGGCCAATGGGGAAAATCCAAATGTCAGAGGGAGAACCCCTCAAATTGTCAACTACCTTTCTTGTCTCATTCACCCAATCATTTATTACTGCCAGAAATTGGTTGGGTTGGTTATTGTATGGGATGGGCAAGGTATGACAACCCAAATATGAATTGGAGAAGCCATCAGTTTTTGGGAAACACATTTTGACTCCTTGGGAAAGAAAAAACACAAAAACGTAGGCCATTCTACCATGTTTTCACGTTGGCATGTTTTCCTCACCTATTTTTCCTTCACGTGAGCTCTCTCAGGAATCCAGAACTTGTTGTGTGTGAAATCATTCACGTTTTTAGTCTTCCCTGTGATTTTGGAGCTCCTGGCATTCACCATTCACATTCTCTATTGTGTTCTTCATTTTTCCCAGGGATGGGAAGTGTTTTTGTTAACGTTCAGTGGTTGGGATCACTCCTGTGCATTTTTGTGTTGTTTCCACCTCTCCACGGTTGGGGAATTTCGTGTTCATAGTTGTACAACCAATGGGGGCAATAGAGCCACGAATTCGGGTGTCGATTGAGTTCATTTTGGCCATGTTAGGGCCATAAACGAATCTTGAATTTGAATTGCTGCTAAGGGGGTTGTTTTACCCATCTGCAAATTTGTTTTTGGCTCCCAAGTTGATTTTCATCAATCCCAGATATGGAAATTGTTGTGTATGCCTCTATTGTTTTGGTTAAACTATTTTTGGAGTGGAAATGGGGTCTGAGCCTGCTTGATAAACCTATTGTGTGCGGGAGCCTCATAGACAAAGCTAGATGGTTGGCTTTCTTCTTTACACCCCCTGAATAACACGGGAAGGGAAAGCATAGCCCGAGGGACTGTGTAGGAGAGAAGGGGATGCTTCCTTATGTTGGGTGTATGTGGATGTTTTAGAAGTCAGGCTACTTCTGGTGCAGGTGTCCATAGCTCTAGGATTGAGCTCACTAACTTAGTAGCCAACCTTTCCAGCTCCCTATTAGCCTATTAAACCCAACTGTGTTGGCTTGGCTGAGTTTTGTGTATCCTTAGCTACATGTGAGCCTACTAGTGTCTCCCTTATTCCTTGTGGAATCATGCCCAACTTGGGGGTGGCAGTGTTGCTGAGCGATTGACAAGCACACTAGCCTATGGTTGGGTGGAACGTTGCAACGACATAGCTGGTTGCGAGACGCGCTTCTATTAAGATAAGTATTCTTGTCTATCTCTTGCCTATTTATATATACAATGGTATTTGTTGCTTAATGATAAATGATGAACATGTTGAATGCTGTGAATGTTTGAACAAGATGTAGTTGGCTTCCGCTGTATTTTATAATTATGCACCTGTGTGTGTTTTTATTTCACTGCAATTTTATTATTACGTTCATGGGGCTAGTTTGCCCGGATTGTTAGCATTATAGTCGCGTCCTCTTGCCGGTAGAAGGGTGGGGACGTGACACATGACACCCCTCAGATGAAAGCATTTTATTTATTGAGGACAACCATATTGTTTATTTCAATGTTGTAGTACGGATTGGGACTAATAACATAGAAAAATATATGCCATTTTGTTGATGTTAGAAGTTGTAACGGAAAAAGACATAAGTCATCTTTAGATTACATTATTCTAAGATCATAGTGGAATGGGCCAATGGAAATTTCAAGTTGGAAAATATTCACGTAGCGCCTATTATGAACAAAGTTAAAGAGACAAGGACTCACTTCAAATTTATCTTGTTCTAGCATGTATAAATGGAACTCAATATGAAAGCAAACCTATTATCAAAGGAAGCCTTAAATCTATATGAGAAATTATGAAAACACGTGAACAAGTGGAGGAGCATGCTCTCCCAGATATATCTCTTTTGAGCATGTATGTTTCCACAATGTTCAACCATTGTATATAATTTTCTAAAATAGCTTTATGTAGTGATTTAGGGATGATCAATTCAAGTTGACACTCCATCTTCAAGATCTTGTATAGATAAGAAAGAGTATGAGCAATTAAATAGAGTTTGGGAGGAGTATTAGTCGTTATAGCAATAATACAATAATCAAATAGAATTAGCAGGATGGAGGTTGAAAAAAGACAAATAATAGATTATGGTAAAATTGATAAAAATTTGATAAAATAGAGAATACAAATAATAATAATTTTCTATATTAGTTTAAAGGTATTCAAATAAAATATATATTAAAGAAGGGATTTTATAATAAGAGATTAAGGATAGTATTGATATGTAAACATAAATCAATTAAAATAAGTTCACCAAAATTAACTTCAAATTACAAAGGGAGTGTTAATAAACTAATTAAAATAATGAAGATAAGATCAGATCTTATCTATAAATGGAACATATATTGAAATAATAAATTGAAAATAATGTTCAACTACACATTGCGATGATAAGATCTTATCTGTAAATGGAATATAATATTAAATTAAGAAACCGAAAATAATGGTCAACTACCGATCATCATAATATTGTATAAATTAAAGATTAAATTATGTGTTTTGTAATTTGTATAGGTAGTATATTATGGGATGAGCGGAGTTTCTTGGAGGGTTTATAGGGTTTTAGATTTTTATGCTAGACTTTATTGCCGTTGATTTTTCCGATGAACAGAACTTACTCTTTGTTTGGTAGTTTGGTCATTTGCATTTAAGTGATCTTTAGCATGGACGTCTGCATTTAAACGTGATCTTCAGGTTCATAATTATACGATCCTACCTTTTGATTTTGGGATTTGGTTTAACGACTTGGCTATCTCTGGGAGCGACACAACTTTCAGCTCTTTGGTATGACGTTAAGAGAGATAAAACACTTGGCTCGAACGCCGCCAACTGTCCGTGATGTAGTTAAGGCGCCTCGAGGAAAGAATGCAGGGTTTATTGATTTGGATCCGCTCGACATTTCTGTTTTGCCATTTGGAGAGGGAGAGACTGCTCAGTTGAATGGTGCTGCCATGAAACTTGACTTCACCTTAAATGGATCTCATGGTGTGTTGGGTTATTCTACTCCGATGACATCCAAGTTTTTGACTACTGAGCCGGGAAGGGGTAATGTGGATACCTCGGTGCCCATTGAGGACCTGACGTTTAATGCTGAGCAGGAAAATTTCAGATTGGGGATTAAGGGAGAGTTTTCTGTGAATATACCTGGTAAAGAGTGTGTTTCTCTGGAGGTTGTCAAGCGTTTGAAGAGGCCTAGGAAAATTATTAGGAAAGGCAAACCTGTGATGATGGTTATTGGCGAGGATGTCTGTCTGAATGACATTATACTGACCAATGCCACTACTCTGGTGGGCAGATTTGGCGAACAAAAGATTAGTGCTGATGGTGTTAAAAATTGGGCTGCTGGTGCTTGGAATGACCGAATTAGTATGAGCCTAGATGTTTTCATTCTGCCTCATGGGTGGATTGCTTTCAAGTTCCATACTGAAGAATATGCAGCCATTACTCTCGTTGGTTTCTGGAGATGGCAGAACTCGGCTCTGATGCTGAAAAGATGGTCGTCGTTATTCGACTCGAGAGTGGAAAGGTATGATCTGCTTCCTATCTGGGTTAAGTTACCAAACCTGCCTTTTGGATTCTGGTTTGTCAAATTCTTCAAACTGATTGGTAACACATTAGGTACATTCTTGGAAGCAGACCTCTCATTTCTTGATATGGGTGTATGCTGTCTGGATAAAATGTTGGTTTTATTAGATCTTAGGAATGGTTTAGCGAAGGATATTTTGATAAAGAAGGGGGGTCATGAATTCCATCAGCCTTTAGATTATCTGGGCATTCCTTTTTGCCATAATAGATGCCATGTCCATGGCCATTTAATCCCTGATTGCACTTTACCCTTTACTAAAGCTGGTAAATATGCCTCTGGTCCGAAACCTAAATCCTACTGGAGGGTTAAGAACCCTGTTGTTGTCATGGAAACTATTAATTCCGTCTTGGATGAGGTTTTGGTGGATGATTTGGTGGACAAAGATTCAGATTTGGATGTTGTTCAGATTGTGGATTCATTGAAACCTCTCAGTTTCTCTGTTTATGATCCTAGTTTACTTTTGGCTAACCTTCTGATTCCTAGTGATGGGCATTCGGGAGAGACGAGAAGGTCTGGTTCTCCTCTGGGGAGCTTAGGGTTTGTTTCCCCTGCTAAATGTCATAAACCTTTTGAAGGCTATTTCTTACGGTCTTGTGTTAAGGCTAATTCTGCAAGCTTTTTTTATGGGGGTTTGACAGGGAATGATATTCCGTGCATTGATCCTGGAGGGGTTCATAAGATGTTGATTTCTGATGATAAGTTATCTGGGGCACTTAGAGCTGTGCATTCCCCTTTGGGTGATTGCTAATTATCACTATGACCCTCAACTGCAGAGGGTTGGCTAGTTTTCCCAAAAAACTAGCGGTCCATAGGTTGATTGTTGAACATACGGTTGACGTTTTATTTTTACAAGAAACTATGTGTGGCGGTGAATTGTTAGTTTCTGAGATGGAATCTATGAATCACGGAAGGAAGTTTTTATCTGTGGACTCTAAAGGTAAATCAGGTGGTTTACTACTTGGTTGGAGATTGCGTCATTTTCACTTGATTAACGCTTGGGCTTTTGGTTCTGGTCTTTACGCCACGTTGCACTCTGTTGAGATTAAAATGACTATTGTCTGTATTAACTTGTATGGACCTTATGTGGACAGAGAATTATTTTGCATTAATCTGTTCAAGATGGAGGGTTTGTTGAGCTCTAAATTGATTCTGGGTGGAGATCTGAACTTTTCTGTTGGTTTATTTGAGATATGGGGTGATAGGGCTAGAGTTTATAACCTATTTGATTTCTTTATTAGGCAGTTGGAAAATGCTTCACTTGTGGATATAGCCCCTGCAATTCTTCTACCTACTTGGAATAACAGGAGAGTTGGGTGTGAAAATATTTGTAAGAGATTAGATAGGTTCCTTCTTTCATCTGATTTTCTGGATTGTGATTTGCATCTCAGACAATGGATTGGTAGTGGAGGGGATTCGGACCATAATCCTGTCTTTATGCATTTCCTGACTAAAGAAACTAGACCGAGTAGTCCATTTAAATTTAATGCTTCCTGGTTGGAGGATGAAGTTTTTGTTTCCCTTTTAAAATATACTTGTGTAGTTTTCTCTGATAACCTTGAGATTTCTCCTGCTGCTCACTTTGCCTTCAACCTTAAGAAAATAAAAAAAGTGTCTATCTCTTGGTCGGTCGTGAAGAAATTGCAGGAGAATAAGGACTTAGTGGATATTGAATTCTTATTGGCCAATTTTCATAAGCTGGGAATCGGGTTTGCTTTTGAGGTGGCTAAATCTTCCCTGGTTGATTGGGAATCACGTAAGAGGAAAATTTTACTTGATCATGAAAAGGAGGCTAGATTGGAAAGTAGAGCTTTATGGGTTTTGTGTGGGGACGAAAATACCCCTTTTTTCCATAAGTATGCTGATAATAGGAAATTCATTAACTCTATTTGGAAAATAGCTGATGATGACGGTAATATGGTGGAAGGCTTTGAGGATATTGCAGAAGCTGGGGTAAAACATTTTGAGACTTTATTTCAAGAGGAGAGTAATCTCCATTTGCCCGAAGTTGTTAAGAGTGTTGGGTACTTTCCCACATCCATTACTGAGGAAGAGAATGAAGAGCTCATAAAACCTGTTACTTTACAGGAAATCAAATCCATTCTTACTTTGAGCAAGAATGATAAGAGTCCTGGTCCAGATGGACTACCTGTAGAGGTTTATCGGGCTCTTTTTGATGTTATGGGTCTGGATTTATTATGTGTGATCGAAGATTCAAGAAAATCTGGTAAAATTCTAGCTGTCTTTAATACCACTTTTCTTGTTTTGATTCATAAGATTGATCTTCCTACTTGTTTCGAGGACTTCATGCCTATTGCTTTGTGTAACTTCTACTATAAAATCATTGGTAAGATTATTTCTACACATATCAGGCATGTGTTGGGTCAGTAAATTTCATGTGAACAGTTTGTTTTTTTACCTGGCAGATAGATTCATGATGTGGTGGGTGTCATTCAGGAGGGTTTACATACCATTCATGGTAAACACTTAAAATCAGTGATTCTTAAAATTGATTTGTCTAAAGCCTATGATAGAGTTAGTTGGACTTATCTTAGGGTTCTTTTGTCCAAAATGAGTTTTTCTGGTTTATTCATTTCCTGGGTTATGAGCAGTTTAACTTTAGTCTCCTTTGTTGTTCTTATAAATGGAGCAACTTCATCATTTTTTAAAGCTGGAAGGGGCTTAAGACAGGGTTTCCCTTTGGCACCTTTACTTTTTCTAATTATTGCTGAAGGACTGAGTAGAGCTCTTTATTGTGCCATAGACGATGGGATTTATCGTGGTATACCTTTTGGAAATGAAATTTCATTATCTCATGTACTTTTTTTGGATGATGTTATCATGGTTATTGATGGATCTGAACAATCTTTATCCTCTCTATATGAGATCTTATTGACTTATTGTAAGGCCTCTGGTATGAAGATTAATGATAAAAAATCTGCTTTATATCATTCTGGTCTGGATGATTATGAGATCATTACTATATAGAATATTTTTTCATTTCCTGTGTTACCTATTGACACTGGTATGAAGTATCTTGGTTTCTTTCTTAAACCGTGCAGATATGTTTTGAAGGATTGGGACTGGCTTATTGCAAAAGTGGAAAAAAGGATTCTGAACTAGAGCTTTCGTTGGTTAACCAAGGGAGGTAAGCTTACGTTGGTTAAAGTAGTTCTTGAAGCCATACTGATCTACTGGATGCATTTCTGGATCCCTATGGGGGTCATTGAGAAAATCAGAAATTTATGTTTTAGATTTGTGTGGTCTGGACATAAGGACTCTACTGGTCTCCCTTGGACTTCATGGAAAAACTTGGCTTGCCCTAAATGTCTGGGTGGTTGGGGACTCAAAATCCTGGCGGTTTTTTCTAAAGCCCTTGCATCCAAGAGTGTATGGAATATTATTGCAGGTTTGGGTCTTTGGGTTCATATTGTAGTACAGAAATATGTTCATCCTCTATCTGTTCTAGAATGGATTCGAGAGCCTGTTAAGAAGAAAAAGAATATCTCAATTTGTTGGAAAGCTGTTTTATGGGCTTTTGATATTATTGGTAATAATCTTGTTTGGAAGGTTGGTAATGGTGCTGATTTGAGGATTGGTATTGATCCTTGGGTAGGTTGTAAATGGTGACATAATTTACCTACTTTACTGCTTGATAAATTACATTATGTTGGCATTTTATTTCTTAAAGATATTGGATGCCCTGGTTTGACTCTTCTGAGTGAACAAGGATGGTTATTTGCAAACTTTTTGGGTTTATTTGATTTTCAAGATGTATTATGATGGAATGGTTATCTAGCCATTCTTAAAGCTAGTCATGTTAGAATTTCTAACAATGTTGACATACTTGTTTGGAATCCTTCCAAAACTGGTAAATACACTCCAAAAGAAGGTTATGTTCATTTGCTTCAGGACAGGATTGGTCTAGAACTATCCCAATGGTGGAAAGTTCTGTGGAAACTAAAGTGCCCCTTAAAATCTAAAAGTTTTTGTTGGTTTCTTTTTTTGGAAAGGAACTCACTTGGGATGTCTGGCTAAAAAGAGGTTATGAAGGACCTGGTAGATGTTACTTGTGCAAAATGGAGGATGAAACTAATTTTCATCTAGGGGTGGACTGCCCTTTCTCTAAGAGTGTTTGGCTTGATATTGAAGATAAATTAAATTTAAGGAATCTATGGTATGGGGTTTCTGTGATAGACTATCTGAAGAACTGGTGTCTTAATATGCAAGTTAAGCATATTAGGTTGTTGCCTATTATTGTTTTATGGTTTTTATGGAAGGCTCGCAACCAAAGCTGTTTTGAAGATCAATCTTTGATGCCTTCACAGGTTTGCTCTCTCAGTGTGGGTATGCTGAGATATTTCCCACAAGAGGATCATGTTCTGAAAATAAGACCTGTTTTTGCAGAAACAATTGACAAATCCTACCCTTGGGGTTTTTTTGATGGATCAGCAGCAGAGGATTTTTCCGCTTGTGGAGCTGGAGGTATACTTTATTTTTCTGATAAACTTTCCTACTCCTTTAAAGCTGGTTTAGGGGCTGGTACTAACAACATTGCTGAACTCTGTGCTTTAAAGCTTCTACTTATTTTGGCCATGATGAAGGATTATACTAAACTCCAGATTTTTGGTGACTCAAAGTTAGTTATTAACTGGGTTGGGCCAAGGGTAAATTCAGAATGCATAATCTAGAATTATCTTTAATTCTTCAGGAAGTTCATAAACTTTCTAACAGATTTGAGATGGTGCAGTTTCAGCATATCTATCATGAAAGGAACAGTTTAGCTGATTCGCTGGCAAAGGATGGAGCAAGGATTAGCGAGGGTTATTGGCTTATCAAAGAATTTAGAGAGGATTCTTTTTATGAGACTTACCAGATTTTCTGAACTAAGTTTGATGATCTTGAGTTTTTTGGTTTTATAGGACTGATGATGGAGAACTTTGATGTTGTTGCATCTTTTATAGATACTTCTATTTGAATGATGATGGTTGAACAATTTTTGCTGGTTGTGACTGATATATATCAGTTTTTTGAGATCCTATGATACTATATGAATCTTTTTGAGTTAAAGATACATTATGACACTATATGTGTTTTTATGATTTTGATGTTGCTTTTAGCAAATCATTGCAGATAGTGATCAAAATTGAATCCTTCATAGCCCTTCCTAAGGGGTCTAGCCCTTCCCAGAAGTACATTTTATAAAATATACTTCACATAGAATTTAAACTTTCAAATTTATCCTTCATTAAAGAAGGAAAAAAAATATTTATAAATTTCAAAAGAAGGACTTAATTTGAAATAGTCTTTCAATATTATTTTAATTCCTTTAAATATATATAAAACATAAATTAATATTAAATTAATTAACCCATATTAATTACTTAATTAATTTTGACATCTTTTTAAAATAGACATTTTCCTTAAATTATAGCATTTTCTAATTTTTCTTATTTTTTTCTAGCTAAATCTGGGCCTTGATTTTTTATTTTTGTATTCAAGAAAAGATTCCATATTTGATATTGGAAATAATAATTTCCTTACAAAATTAGTGAAGTTGAGCAGTTATTTAAAGAGATGATTGTGTGGCTGCTTTACTATGAGATTGTGACTAGTGAGGCTGATATTGCGACTCGTGAGCTAATTGGTTTAGCATAGGTGATGGGGGTTGCAGAGCTTCACAACCTCTCATGTGCATCAATTTTTTTTTTCAACCATTCGAAGTTGATCCTATTCTTTGTTTTTTTATTTGTTGTCTGATCGTTATTGTAACTTGATTCATGTGTGATTTTTAGAGAAGTGTAATTTTTTTGGGTGAATGTGTTACCTACCAGCAGAGCCAAACGTTGTAATTTTTTTTGGGTAAATGTGTTACCTACCCGTAGAGCCAAAAGTTGTTGTTTTCTGGCTAAAAGGAGAAAATACTTGTAACTTGATTCATGGGTGATTTTTCCTAACTGTAATTTTTTTGGGGTGAATGTGTTACCTACCCGCAGAGCCAAACGTTGTAAATTTTTTTGGGTGAATGTGTTACCTACCAGCAGAGCCAGACGTTGTTTTGTGGCTAAAAAGAAAGAATAACACTTCGTTAATTTGTTACCATGCACTTATCATATTTATTTTGTGGGTGGAAAAATATATATATTGGAATTTGGGTGCCAAGCCCTTTCCCTAGGCTGGAGCAATCTTGGCTTTTATTAGTCGTGGAATCAAAATTCAACGTCATTGAAAATATGTGTTGAGGTAATTGTGATTTGTTTTGAAATTTTTTGTTTGATTATTGTGCATATTTGTGTAGAATAAATTCCAAGATGCATTCTGATATATGTTTTTTTCTTCTTTTATTCAAAAGGATTTGATATTGTTCATTTATGTGATTTAGTATTGTTCATTCATATGCAACGTGCCTCACAACAATATGCTAAGTTGAATTTATAGTTTAATTGAAATTACAAAATTTTCATTAGCTATTTTTTAACATTATTAAAATTTGAAAGTATAAATATTTATTAGGCATTTTTTTATAAAATATATAATTAATTTTCTTTTTCCAAATAAAGTATAATTATTTTTTTAAATTTTCAAAGTTGAAGGGTTTGGTAGATAGATACCCTTCAATATGAAGTTAAAAGAAGCCCTTCAAATTTGATCACTATTTGTAGACATGTTTTGATACTTGATTTTACAATCTTATTGTAAATATTTTGATTCAGAAATAGTTTTTGTTTGTTGATAATGGACTTTTGATCTATCTAAGGAATGTAAAGAAATTTAAGATTTTTTTTCAATAAAAATAAAAAATAAAAGATTAAAATATTTGAAGATTGTAAATCAATACAATTAATAAATTAAAATTATTATTTCGGAGAAGAAACATAATTAGACAGAGTAAAGCGATTGAATATATAAAAAAAACATACATATTTAAGGTAAAGGTGATAGGAAGATATATAACAAAGGAAAGATTAATGATCTAGTGATATAAATTTTTTATTAGTATTAAATATAAAAGTTTAAAAATTATTTTATATAATAAGTTTAATAATAATAAAGAAACTTAAATTTTAAAAAAAAACATTAAATAAATTAATTAATGAGTATAAGAGGAGTTCTAATGCGTAACTAGATCATATTAATAAAATTATTAATAAGCAAATGATGCTATTAATAATTAATAAGATATTAATAATAGAATAACCATGCTCTTGATAAGGGAGAAATATAAATTGGCTGAGATAATAATAAAGCTAATAAATGTACAATTTTATGGAAAAATAAATTTAGAAATAAGATGGTGTTAATAAATTAATATGCTTATATTATCTTATAAAAATGAAATATAATTAATAAGATATTAATAATAGAATAACCATGCTTTTGATAAGGGAGAAATATAAATTAGCCCCAAGGGTTAGCTCAATTGGTAAGACATGCGCATACTCTCTAGCTTCGGGGGGAGGTCACGGGTTCGAGCCTTGAGTTCTCTGGGGTTAGGCCTTCTGCTAGAATGGCTGGCGGTTTACCACCTCTACCATCCACGAATGTGGGGAAGTATTGCTGGGTTTCCCGTGGATCTTTCCATTTGAAAAAAAAAAGAGAAATATAAATTGGTTGAGATAATAATAAAGCTAATAAATGAATACACGAGAAGAAAGAAATACAATTTTATGGAAAAACAAACTTAGAAATAAGATGGTGTTAGTAAATTAATATGCTTATATTATCTTCTAAAAATGAAATATTATGATATGAAGAGAAAATGAGGGGGTAAAGTAAGAAAATCTATGGGTAATAAGAATAATTTAGTATAAAAGTAATTAAAGAAAATTATAATGAAAAGATCTTAAAAACTTAAGAAGTTGGATAAGATTTAGTGATTGAGATGATGGATTAAGGGTTTCCAAGAATGGCTTAATTTGTATCCATTTTTTTAATTGAAATTATTAGGATGTTTTTTCTATTTTTAGAGCTTCCCTAATCAATCAAGATGATTACTCAGCAGTAGTTTGGTCGAAGCAAATTTGTTGTTTGGTGTTGAAAGAGTGTTTTGCTATAACATATTTAATAAGATGATTGTGATTGGTATCCGTGATGTGCTCTTTGAAACAGGTTTGGATGGATCTACTAGTTTGTCCAATGTAAGTTTTTCTATAGGAGCAAGGATTTTGCTAGATGCCTTAGGACAAAACTAAATTTGAATTATTATTAACATCTTTGAATAATTGTTTAAGGGTTTTATGGGGTTTAAAGATAGTTTTGATGTTATTTTTAATTAAAAGTTTAGAAATTTGATCAGTGATGCCTTGGATATAAGGGAGAGATATAACTAATTCGAATGGGGCAGAGCGATTATAAGGTCGAGGTTGAGGGTGAAGGGCATGTTGAAAGGTTTTGTTAATGAAGTGTTGAGGGTAGTCATTTTCCATGAGGGATTTGGTGAGGTGAGATCATTCTTTGGCTAGATGTTTGGGTTTATAAATGCAAATAACTCTAGTGATTAGAGTTTTGAGGATAATAGTTTTTTGAGAAGGATAGCAGTGGGATAAGGCATGTAGGTACCTATTAGTGGGTATTTTTTCGATCTTGCTGAAAAAGGGAACCATCTTGTAGATGAGTGATTAAGATGTCAAGGAAAGGGAGAGAATCATTTTGTTGGCTTTCCATGGTAAATTGAATGTGGGGAGAGATGTTATTGAGATGCTTGTGATATTTATCAAGAGAGGCATGACCATGCAACCATATGAAAAAAATGTCGTCGAAAAATTGAAACCAACATTTGGGTTTAATAGGAAAGCTAAAAAGGGAAAGGGTTTTGAAATATTTCATGAAAATATTAGCAATTACAGGGGAAAGACAAGAACCCATAGTGTTTCTCTCAATGTGTTCATAGAATTAATCGTTGAAACAAAAAATGTAGACGAGAGGAAAATCCTAATGAGATTAAGGGATTCATTGTCTACCAATTTGGTGATGACTTTAAGGGCTTCACAGATTGGTATTTTGGTGAAGTGAGAAACAACATCAAAGATGACAACCCCAAGAGGTAGCTTAGTTGGTTGGAGTATGAATCCAAAGATCGTTTAATATTGAGGTCGGAGGTTCAATTCTCACAAATCCAACTCTCTGGGTCCTTTAAAGTTAGGCTCCAAAAACTAGAGCCGATGGGGAGAAGCCCCTTCGGGTGCCCCCCTAGAATTATTAGTGTGGATTTAGTGAACACCAACCTCTATTCTCGAGGCTGTGAACCACGCGGAAAAAAAAATATCAAAGATGACAGTTAAATCATGATCATCAAGATGGGGATCATGAATTTTGATAATGAATCTTAGGAGTCTTTGATAAAATATTAAGATTGGTTGATGAACGGTTGGAGCAATTTTTCACCTAGAATTCAAGATAGGGCATGAGTGGGGGATCCAATTGCACTAGCAATGGGTCTAAGAGGGATGTCCTTCTTGTGGATTTTGGGTTGGCCATAAATTTTAGGAGGAAGGGGGTTGCAGGGAAGAATGCATTTTTGGATTAAGGGGTCAAGAGATGAGGATTTGATAGCTCATGATGGCATTGTGATTTGGAAGGTTATAGTTTGTGGTTAGTTTTTATAGTTCTATTAAAAGCTGATGGTTGTATTATGTCTCAGACTTGGATGGAAAAATAGTAAAACAAAGGTCAATGTATAATAATAGAGACCTATCGGTGTTATGAGGAAGATGAAGCTCATTGTTTTTTTTCTTTAGTGAATCATACATATATAACATTATATATATTTGAAATATCAATATATGTTTTTTTCTTGGAAAAAAATAAGAAATACCATGCCTTGAAGTTGAGGATTTCTAATGCATCGCTTTTAGGTCTACTGAAAATTCAGTTACCTTTTGAGATCAAAGTTGAAGTGATTTATTTGGGAAAAATATTCTAAATCACAATTTAGAATTGAACGATAATTGAAAAACATCCTAATTAATCCATCAATATCTTAAAGTTGTAAAGTATACCGGAGTCTAAACAAGGTACTAATTGGCTCTTCTTTGAAGGCACAAAATAATAGGAAGGAAAACCCACATTTTTTGTTTAAATCAAGGAAGAATAATTTTATATTGATAGAATTGCATATATCAAAAATTGGTGTTGCATAATTTGGTCGCAGTAGAGATATTCAAGGGTGTTAAACTCATTTTTGCATTAAAAACAACAATTTCATTGGTCCAAATTACAATTTTGTCAAAGGATTGCCTAATTATATTCTAATGGTAGAAAACCAATAAACATCAAAAACAATTTAAAATGTTTAGCCTTCTTCATAAAGTGGTAGTTACTCATGATATTTTTTTCATATCTAGTAATGGACAAGCATGATAAACCATACATATTCTTATTAACCATATGAAGGATACACATATACACTTAAAACCCATGATAGTGGGGCATTCACAAAAGGAATTTTTTGTGGTTGTGAATTTATTCTTAATGCATACTCTGTTTATAAAATATATTCTCAATACATAGACATATATTTAATGATACCATGTGTGGGATTTATGGTTAAGAGAATGAGTTTCTTTTATAAGAAATCACGTGTTCAAATCTAGATGGAGAAGGAAATTTACACCTTTATAGATTTAAATAACAATTAGATTGTTGCATGGAGGGGGTCCCTTTCTCAAAAACAAAATGGTCTCATATACCAACTTGGTGTTTGACGTGGATGTGACCTTAAAATCATATTAGTATTAGTATTAACCCCTTCCAAAGTAGGGAAAGTGCTTTGATTTTTCATTGGTTTATTTTCATGTTATAAATTTAATAAAGTTTTTAAAATGTTTTCAAAAATCACTTTATTAAATTGATTTTTTTGGAATTTTTTTTATAAATTATAAATTTCAATTTTTCTATTTTTCTAATTATGTTAATTGTTATAAATATGTGAAAGTGTGAACCTAAAAAAAACCGTTTAATATGGAATATAAAATGTGGTAACTTTCATTTGTCAATGTTTGACTTTAGTTTTTTTTAAACAATATAAAACAAAAGGTACCAATCCATGTCGCCTAATTTAAAGATAACTAAATTGCAGGGACTTAGTTTAGAGATAGCTAATTTGCAAGGACTTGTATACTTTGTACAATGCAAAAATTGATACACATAAACATAAACTAATTTATAAAATATAAATACAATAATAGAGATAATTAAATTGCAAGGACTTCTGTACTTTACACAAAGAAAAATTGGTAACCATGAATATAAACCGAAGTTGACTACCGAACCGACGATATGCACCGATCGGACGGCCGGCCGCCAGTGACAGGTCACGTCCGACGTGGCCGGCCGTCCGATCGGTGCATATCGTCGGACAAATAGGTCCAACCAATATAAACCATTTCATAAAGAATATAAATACTATACAATGTATATGTTCCTTATCAATGTAAAATAATAAAAATTCGTAGAAAGCTTAATAATTAGTTGGCATTATAATTTTTCATAATGTAAAAACCTTTATATCGCACAAGTCTTTCTTTATCTCCACGCGGCTAATAATACATTTTCATGTCACAAATTTTTTAAATATTGTGGCTTGCGTGAAATTTTTCACTGCGCTATTTCCAGGAGAATCATGGTAGACAAGGTAGCTTTGATAGAATCCAAGGTCGGTAGTGGTACGTCTGAAAAAAAGAATCCAAGGTCGATTGAATAACCTGTACCGCACACGGAGCACTTTTTCATGCTAAGATTGACTTCTAAATAATCAAGGGCCAAACAAAAAATTATAGCCTTAGGACTGCAGGGATTGGACTGTTTCGAATTTCAGATTCGATGTAGGGAAATATCCAAAAAAAAAATTACAGATCCAAAGTTATAAAGACAAAAAAAAGATTGAATCTAAACAAAACAAATTCAATTGTACTATATCCAATATAGGCAACCTAAAATTTGGATTGTCAACATTGAAAAATGCCATTATATTACACTATAACTTTGATAATGGATGGATGTGATTGAAAAAAAAACATCTCAAACGGTTTGAACTCAAAACCTAGATGACATCAAATGACATTAAGTAGTGACTATACCTTTTTTTTAGTAGCATGTGCTCTTCATCTTGATAATTAGGGAAAGAGAAAGAGACATGTTGGTGATAAAATTGATTTTAGTATGACTATGATTTTTTTAAGGATTGTGTATATCTAAATTTGGTGTAGTGGCATCTCTAACTTGCATAGTAGTGTAGAAAATGTAATTGTTATGTCTATACACGTTTTTATTTGAGATTTGGGATGGACTACAACCTATGCTTTTTCATTTATGAACAAGGATGAGACAAGTGTACTATCCATATTGATTCTATGTTAGTCGTTCAAAATTCGAAATAAACAATTATAAAAAAAGGAATATAAAAAATAACTGAATGGATAACTTGTAGTAATGCATGGATAACTCGTAGCTGATGAATGGATAACTAACAGTTCATGGAAGATAACTAGAAGAATGTGAGATAAAAAGAAAAAGAGTATGAAAAATAACTCATAGTTGATAAATGAATAACACTAAGAACGTCGGTGATAATATGTAGTTAGGCATAGATAACTCACAATTAAACTTGTTTAACTAAAAGAATATGGGGAATAAAAAAAAAATCAAACTGTTTTCCATTTCATAACTATTTCTTAGCCATTTAATTTCTATCGATATGATCCAACCACAAACAATATAGATATACTAATATATAATCAAAATAAAATTAATTGATAAATTGTACAATTCTAGTTTTTTTATTTTTTTGTGTGATAGAATTGCATAAGCAAAGTGGGGGAAATAATTTTAAAAGAACTGATATACGCCATAGTGATACTAAGGAAAAGAAGGAAAAATTGGGAATTTTAGGAACTAGTATTACTTCTTGGCCTTTCTTTGTTTTTGTTTAATATTTATAATGTATGTTAATTTAGGCAAAGATTATTGTTGGTAAGGCCATGGGAATTATAATTATTAACATATTGTAATATTTCCTTTTTCCTTCTCTTGATTGTAGCTTAAACCAATCAATGAAATGATAATGTTGTATAGCATCATAAGCATATGACACATGGTTTCATAAGCTAGCGGTTAAAAATCCAATTTTATTGTATTGTTTATGTCATGAATTTGTTAAGTTTCTCTTCTTTAAATGATGTAAAAGAAGGTATACAAGACTAAATGCTTTAGGATTTATTAGGTTAAATAAGAAGGGTTAGGATGTATTAGGATAAATAAAGAATAGGGGTTAAGTATTAGGATATTGGTGTTGATCAATATTTGAAGCTTATTTCGTTTATATTGGTTATTTATATGAACTCTTTTTGTATTAGTTGGTAGGAAGTTTAGTCCTTTGCTTTTAAGTCTTTACAAAGAGGAAGATGTAGAAAGGTTAATGTGTATTTTCGGAGAGTAAGAAGATATTAAGTTTTAGAATATTGTTAATAGTTATTTAGCTAAATAAAAAGATAATAAGGAATTACTAATCTCTTAAGAGTATCCTCATATAAATTATAAAAGGGACATGTGTTGTAGCCTAAAAGGACAAATTATCTTCCTGTGATTACTTTCCCATGTTTTCGTCACATGTCGACACTTCCATGACGACACTTCATGAAAGTCACTGAAAAAACACCTTGATTGGACGAACCATATCTAGACTTATGTAACTTTGTTTGACCTCTTCTCTAGATTGATGGAAAGGTATCTAAGTAAGGAAAAACTTTTCAAAAGACACCAAACCCTGAAAATACATGTAAGTACCCTAAAAATGATAATTTTAGCCATTCACGACCTGGCTTAAGCAAGATCGAGACTTTACCTTGGCATTCGCGACTATGCTTCATTGGACCCGTGATTTTCACCTAAAGTGGAAAAAAAAATGTGATTAATTCTCGAATTAGGGTTGGTTTGGGTGGTTTTGAAACTGATTTGGAAGTTGTAACTAATCCCTATTCGACCCCTACTCTTCAAGAAAGTATATAATAGAGGGAGATGGGCCTATGGAGGGGACTTGACCTTTGCATTGTTGTGCTGGTGGAATTGGGACTCTCATACCCCCTACCTTTTCCCTAGATTCCATTTTCCTGTGTTGCAAAGCTTGGAGGCTAAGACCCTTGGAGAAGAGAAGCAGGAGATCCAGATCAAGGTTTCATGAGGTGCCTAACAAGAGTAGAAGGTGAAATCTGTACTTCTTCCACTTAATTAATAAAGATGTGATGTTCTTATTCTTTCCAAATACTTGTTCAATGTGTGTTGAATCCCTGTTATGATTATATGATGATACTTATCATATTAGGGTTTCATTTTTTACTGAACATAATGTCCTTTCATATAGTCCATTTGGTTTGAGGAAGGTTAAACTCTTTTTGCAAGTCTCTTGGAGTAAGAGGAGAAAGAGGAAGGGCTAGAGAAATCTTGGACTAGCCTTCAGTGAATTAGGTATGGACCTTACTTATCTTTGAATATTGCTTATATTTGCTTGTTGAACATTGTACATCTGTCTTTCAATCCTAGTATGTTGATGGCCTCTTAACCCCCAGCCATAGGAACACTTTCCTCTACAACATAACTGGTGACTCCGCTAGGGAGAGACTTGTTTGTTTGGGGTTTATTTGTATTTTTTCTAGCATTTTTTAAGGTTTTGGGTTCTTCTTACAACTTAGGAGCAACCTTTGATTCTAATAGAACACCTCCCCTTCCTTCTTAGGGAAGCTTTTGACCTTTTTTAGGTTGTTTGCCACCCATTTGCAGCTTCTGGAATGAACAGTTATGACTTTGGAGTGCATTCGTGACCCTGCATTCTTGCAACCTACGTGTCATTCATGACCTGCCTTAATGGAAACTCGTGAATTCCCCTGTATGTTCCTTTTTCAATCAAATTTTTTTTTTTGAGGGTTGTTTGAGGGGTCTTTCAGGGTCCTCTGCATGTGCATGACTCTAGGGAATTAGTGTCATCTCTTTTGAGAGATATTTATTTGTTTTATAAGCCCTTTTAAAGTCCTTTATCTTGTTTTGTTGCTTTCCCTCCCACCTCCTTCTTTGGCTTGACCTTGTTGGATAAGGTGCCGAGTAGCCTCTGTTTGCAGGTCTAGATTGATTCTTGGGGCTTCTTGACCCTTATTTGTTTCAATCTCATTTTTTTGTCTCTTCATGCCAAAGTGGTTGGCTTGTTTACCTTTGCAAGTCTTCCTTCCTAGTGAGTTTATTTCTGACTTTAGGGAATCCTAGGGTTTGTTAGTGGGGTATAGAACAATAGTCTATTTGCTTTGCTCACATTACTTTGCATGCATTAGTTGATAGGTTGATTTTATTTTGCATTCATAAAATAAAAGTAAAAATAACATATAGTTGTTTTATATGCACATAGATTAGGGTTTTAGTCTAATTTACATGGCATATCCTTATTCTTGGAAAAATAAAAAAAGAAGTTTTTCTTTTGTGGCTTTCAAATTTCAGTTTGAAAAGAAAGAGACGTAGGTTTCGTTTTGCATTTCATCTCTCTTTTGATTAGTCATATTGTTTCTACTGTTGAGTCAAACACCATTGGTTTCACCTTTGCCACCCTTTGAGTAATCAACAACCTTAAAAAAAATGTTTAATATCAAAAATCTATTTGTAAATGTTTCTTTCTAGGGATGACACACACTAGTCTAGGGTAGTGTTTTGGGTTAGGGACATTTTAAATACCCAAAACGTTAAACTCAAACATAGTGTCCTATCTTTTAGGAAATCCAACTTCACAAGTTAAGATACTGGAAAGCTCCTTTAGGATTCAAGCACGAGGTCGTGCGATACTGAGTACTTGGAGATACCCCTCCTATACCCAATAGAGCATACACCAGAGTTGTTGCACGTTTGGGGACTTACTTAGTGCCTTTTTTCGACCTCGTGTGGTGCCTGGTACTGTTTAGGTTTCGGGATTAACCACCTTTCCCATGTGCATCGGCTGGACTGGCGATCGTTTCGATGGACTTGCTTTGTGATTTTGGTAGCCTCAGTATCTTGTCTGCTAGGACTTTACACAAGTTGTGGTGGAAGGCTATTTCCACTATACCTAGGGTAGACTTGGTAGGTAACCTTGGTTGACAATTTGGGAGGGCGGTTTGGTGATTCAAATGCTTGCACCCATAAAACTCATCACGAAACACTAAGTAACTACTCTCTGACTTTCACTATTTTTTTCTGGGACCTAATCATCCCAAACTTTCCTTTGCAAGGTACTTATGTTTGCCTAGTTTGATACTTAGGATTTTTCCTACTAGTGATGTGCTCTTTGTACTATTGGTTACTTGTTTACCTCAATTGTTGGTTAAGTCAAAAACTATGGCTAATACCCCTACGGACACTAACCAAGAGATCCCCATGTTAGGGGCTCCTTGTACTTTTCCTCTCACCAGGAATGTTGGTGTTCCTTTGATGGCCACCTTGAATCTACCTGGATTCACCCTAGGGCTACCAATTTGGTTATTTTTCACTCTGAATGTCCTGAATTATCCTGATGCTTCTCAAGAAAGCACCTTATGTCAAGGGAATCAAAAGATTATCTCCCCTTCACATGTAGTAGTCTCTCCTCCTCCTTCTACCTCATGCGGTGAAAGTTCTGATACTAGTAACCTGTAGTCTAAAAGGAGTAAAAAAGGGAAGAATAGGAAGAAGACTCGAAAGCAAGGGGGCACTCGTTCAACCTCTGCAGGTCAAGTTAAACCCAACCACCCAGCCTCTGGAAATCATGCTAGGGGCACCCATTCAACCTCTGTAGGTCATGTTGGACCAAGGATAATTTCAAGGGTAAAATTTATCCCATGGGCTATTTTTTCATGTTTTTCTCCAAAAAAATATTCGCCATTTGCATTTTTGAAGCCCTGTTTCACCCAATTTAGATGGGGTAAAAAACATTTACCCTAAAAATTGCCAAATTATTATATAAACAATACAAAAACCTTAGAAATTGAATTTTTTTAAGAAAAATATCGCCAAACATTTTACAGTTGACATTTATAAAATTAACAATATTTGCCAACATTTATACACTTTTAAATAATCATGGTTCCTTAAAATTATCCTTGTGTTGGACCTAGTCACTCATCCTCTGCAGTTCATGCTAGGGGCACCCTCTCAACCTCTACAAGTCAAGTTGACCCTAATCACTCAGCCTCTGGAAGTCATGCTTGGGGCATCCATCCAACCTCTGCAAGTCATGTTGGATCCATATTCCATCCAACCTATGGAAGTCATGTTGGGGGCACACAGTCAACCTCTTCAAGTAAAGTTGATCCAAACCACCGAACCTCTATAGGTCATGCTGGTGGAAAACAACCAGCCTCTGCGAGTCATGTTGGACCTAACCACCTAGCCTCTAGAGGTCATGCTGGGGGGAATCAATCAACCAATGCAAGTCATGTTGACATCGTTGAGAAAACAAATTGTTCGAAACAAACGTTCAAGTTCCCTTGTAGGCTTTGTGAGGGAGGGAGATCACCTTACTCATCAGTTCCTTGCTATTGCATAGGTTTGGAGAGTTTGGTTCCAAGGAAATCACATTCCTGAACAACCTGAAGTTTCTCAACATCTTATTCAACCTTTGGTTGATAAAGTGGTCGAACCAATTCAGTCTTTGGGTCACCCCAATCTTCCTTCGAAGAGTTACCTTTACCAAGTGATTGAACCATTGTTATCTTTGGTCGATCCCACTCTTCCTTCAGAGAGTGACATTCATCAAGTGGTTGAATTGATGCCTTCTGTTATGCCTAAAGTTGAACCTAGACTGCAGGGTTTCAAGCTTAAAGAAATCTTTTCCAAAAATACAATTCAATGAAATCAAGATAAAAAAATGGGCTTGTATGTAATCAAAGCTATAGGAAAATCACATAATCATTAAAGAACTGTATAACATAAAACAAGATACAAAATCCAATATGAAAGGAACTATGATTATGAATTTATGAACTGAGACTGACTCTCTTTTTTAAAGGTTTAGAAGATAACTGCATTTCAACATAAGAATCATGTAATGGGATTCAATTGACCATATACAGGATAAATCATAAGAAACACAATTCTAAGATACACAGTCAAATCATAATCATACTCATATCAAAGCAGAACCTGTATTGAAGATGTAGATTATTTCATGTCATACAAAATGTTATCAAAACTAGATTTCCATCACTCCAATTGCCACCCCCTTTTGTCATCTAGTGACTATTCTTAAATACAAAATATCTACTTCTCTAAGATAACTATAAGATCCTACTTCTATGGATCGAGCCCTTTCAAAAATAGAGAACTCAATCCCCTTTAAATAGTTTTTAAGTACAAGTGTAAAATAAAAGAGACATCTGTCAACAAACATAATTGCTTTTAAAAGCAAACTACAATTCTAAATCTAAATACTTTTAGAAGCCTCTGCCAATATAGTTAAATCACTTAAAACTTGGGACTGCTTTTGCAATCTGGCAAACTCAGCATCTTTGTTCTCCTCCTTACTCTGAGCCTTGATGAGTTTGAGCTGCTTTTGGATGGTTCTTTTTTCCTTTAGAATATCTTTAGATATTGACAGTAATTTTTGATAATCTGCCTCCTTATCCTCCAGATCTTCTCAAAGTCTTTTATTGGCTGTCATCAACTTTTCATTAATGTTTTGTAAAAACCTAGTTTGCTCCTTGTATGTCTGCAAAGATTTCTTGACTTGGTTTAATTCTAGAGATATTTCAAGGTCTTCTTCTTTCATATGGACCTCATCTTCCTGTAGAATCCTTGATGCTGAGTAATCCTCTGAATCAACTTGTTTTTTTGTGCAAAAGACATCTGGTATAGACCTTGCAACTCCTTGAACATCAATGAACTTCTCATTATCTGAACAATACTGACCTTTATATGTATGTACCATTTCCTCACTGAGAGCATCATCTATCATCATGATTTCCTCATAGTCTTCATGTGCTGATTTCATCTCTATCTACAACTTCCTTCTTAACCTAGTCCTAGGCTTTACATCCCTGCTTTCTAACTTCAACAGCTGATTATGAGTTTCATTTTTTGAGGTTATATTTTTTAGCATAACACTTAATTTTTCAGGGTTTTCATCTATGAATGAAGTTTCAGGACACACACCTTTCTGAATTGGTTTCTCTGTAAAACCCTTACCTTCCTCTACGGCAGCTTCAGTTTGTTTTTAATGATTTGTTGTTTGCTGGTCCAAATCTTCCATAATCCTTTTTCCTTTCTCTTTAGTATTTTCCTCGAACCCTAGCTCTATCAGTAGAGTTTCCCAGGTTCGTCCTTCCCTGTTCAATTGTGAGACAATCAATAGTTTGATTAAACCTTGATGATAGACTGAACGAGCAGTATGCTCTGGATGGCCCTGAACCCATGAAATCATCTTTTGAAGGATTTTCAATAAGTAGAATGGGAGATTGAGCTGTAAGCTTCCACTAAGGTGCATCAGCAACCTTAAATGGCATTTAAGAACCCTGTCATACCGACCATCACATGTAATATAGTTTTGTACCATTTCTAAAGGAAATTTCCAACTTGGCTTTATTTTGCTCACATGGATACCATTTTTCCAATCTAATTTCTCAAAACCTGGCATTAAAAAATCACTGTAATCTCCTTGAAAGTCATGTTGCTTAAACCATCTTTCTCCCTGTGCCAGAAAATCTATTGCTTCAGCAATATACTCTTCATTAACCCTGACTATTAAGCTTTTAAGTTGAACCATTTCATCTTTATAGTTTTTAATAAAAGCCATAGTTACCTGTGAATGATAACCCTGTAATTTCTCACAGAAGGCAAACCATCCAGCATTCTTCATCAATTGGGCTGATATTGGAAACTTCATTATCCATTATGTGTTATTGGGCTCTAATATGCAAATCAAGCCTCCTGGTTTTCTTCTTACCACGATTTCTGCAACCCCTTCACACTATACACTTCAAAAGAGAATTTATGCGGCATCATTTTACATTCAAATGCAAAAAGAACTATACAATGTAAACTTTGCCCTCTTCAAGCACAAGAATATAGGATTAAATCAGACCCTTGCTCTTTCAGAACTACTGTATTAATTGTTTTAGCCATCCAAATTTCAAGATCCTGAACAATAAATGTTCATAGTATAAAAACGGCTCTCTAAATGATCTTCACCCAGTTCGCAAGAGCATTCGGGCAAAATAACATGACAAATTTTAGGGAAAATGAATTATCATATTCAATCTGTCAACCCTACCATTATTAGTATTAGTACTCATTACATGAAGTGCTTTGATTCCATATACAAAACAGCGGTACAAGCGAATGAATGACACGGTGAAACTCATTATTTCCTAAACAGGAATACTTTTAAGGAGTATTTATATCAAGTACTGATTCTATCAAACATGAATATGTTATATAGCCATAGTTTTATTGTTTCATTTTTTATATACAGTGGTACTTATGAATAACAAATTTAATGAAATACTCTTTGAAGAAATGCTGCCAATTTATAAAATACTGCCAGTTTGAGAAATGCTGCCAGTTTAAGAAATGCTGCCAGTTTTAACAATCCAATCCATAATATAAAACCTCTTGCACATAACATAGGTTCATGGCTTTAAATGAGTGATGATTTTGAGGCTTCAAAAGATTAATAAGAAAAATGCAAAAAATAATAGCATTCAATAAAAAAAAATTAGGCATAAAACAAGGAAAAAATTAAAAATTAAAACTCATCATAATAAAAAATCCTAAGATGAAAAATCAAACAACCTTAGAGATAACACCTTCTTCTATCAATCCCATTCTTCCTTTAGAGAGTGAAGTGTCTTCTAGTCATATTTTCTTCACTACCAGTTCAGAACCTTCTAGACAAGGGGGAACCAACCTCATTTTAGATGAAACCCCACCAAGCTCTCGAATTGGTTCCTTTGATTGGGACAACCTAACTAAATCGTGCCTTCCTTTTGATGCACCTTTCCAAATAAAGGTCAAAATTGGACATTACATGTTTTCTCGTTGTATTGTTGATGAAGGAGCCTTAGTTAGTATTTTATATGCATGTGCTTGGTGAGGCATGGGATGTCCCAACCTGATGTCAACTAATAGCCAATTACTGGATTTTGAAAGAAGAACTAGTACAAATTTGGGAATTCTTACTCAAACATTTGTTACTTTGGGTGGGAAGACCGTCTTAGTTGATTTCATGGTGATAGAGTACCCCTTGGACTTCAATATGCTCCTCAGGAGTGATTATGTTTATGCTATGCAAGATGTGGTTTCAATGCTCTTTCATGTGATGTAATTTAATCATAACAAAAACATTGTCACTATCGATCAGTTGGATTTTCTTGATCCTGACCCAGCTAGAGACCAAGTCTTTCCTTTATTTATTTTAGTGTCTTGAAAGACACTACCCTGCCACGGGTGAGCTATGTGGTCAGATATCTCTCGCATTCAATTGATATTAAGAAGAATCTTATGTTTTCATGTTTATCTTCTTGGGACTTGGTCCCAGCAATTAACTAGATGATTCATCCTATACAGACTGTGGAACCCGCTCTCCACCCTTTTGATCCATTTGAAAGTTTAGACATATATTTTATCTAGGATGATATACTTCCTTCTGAAGAATTATTCCTAGAGTCTTTGATACAATATGACGTTTTTATGGATGTTGGTTCAGTTGTGACTAAGTCTAACACTGATTTTCTTAGTAAGACTAATCTTTTCAAGGATCGATCTTCTTATGTTGATCTTGTTGAGTCTTTGAACTCTCCCTTTGAACAGCAAGTCAGTGATCCTAATGAGTTTTATTTTTCTTATGGATTTTTGAACTCCTATGATACTGAGTTTGTTCCTACAGAGTATATCTCCCTTGTTGAGTTTTTCTTTTCTTCTAAGGTTTATCTTATTGATTATAAACCCTTGGGCCTTGGTACTATAGATTATTCTTCAGTTGAATCTTCCTTGACTACTCCTTTTATAGAAGATAGTAAAGTGGAAATTTTTTCTACCAAAGTGACATGTATCATATATTTTCTTATGAATATGATCTTGATACTGTTGTTTCTTGGAGATATGATTCTTAGTTAGATTCACAACTGTGTACTGGTCTCACCTTGTTGTTCAACCTATAACTGCATTTACATGTACCCTACTCATGCTTATGATCCTGATGTTGTCTTCCACATTTTTAGCTCGTTGTATAATCCCTCATCTCATCTCTCACCATCGCTCAGCTTTGTACCATTTTGCCAGTATAACTTGACACCCTTTACCTTAAGGAGATGTTCCCTGAGTGTCTCTATCTTTCTCATGTTCCTTGCATTATTCTTAGGTTTGTTCTTTGTGCTTGGAACTAGTTTCTCCTGCCTCTGATACTCATCTCCTCGCATTTAGAGCATTCTTTTTGCTCTCCTTCAAGCTCGTTAAAAACAGTAAGGAGGTCGTAAGTTGACTTTTCTGGACTCGTTAAAACTTTACAGGAAATGTATAGAGTTATCTTCAAGCACTGGTCTGACTCCTTAAATATGACTAGATCGTCGAGTTCACTTTTCCCTTCAAACTTGTTAAAGGATGTGAAGGAACATCCACATAGGTATAAATTTACCCCTTTTCTATCCATGTGAATTACTTAGGAAAAAGGAATACTCTATTTTCTTCAGAATCTAGAAGAGAATATATAGGTATAGATTTATCTCTTTTTTAGGCATGGAGCACTAAATTTACGGAAAAGGAACCCTTTTCAAGATTAGTTTTCTCTTTTTCGTGCTTTGGACCTAAACATGAAAAAAATTATGAGCAATCTTTATGCTATTGCCATGCTCGCTTAAACCTTAGTACAAAATAATCGAGTTTACTGTTGCCTGTACCATTCTCATAAATAAATGGAACTTATCGAGTGATCTTGCCTCCCTTCACACTCATTAAAACTAAATATTGTTTGCTTGCTTCTGAAGGAGCGTCGGTACGGTGATAGTTTACCCCATTTTCGGACCTTGCGGACTAACTACGAAAAAGGCATACCTTAGCTCTACTAGGCTAAGAGAGTTCTCCTTTGGATTTTTTTTACTTTTTCGGACTTAGGAGACTAACCTTACAAAAAATCACCCCCCTAGTGTCTTCTTTGGAGATTTTAGACTCTCAAAACTGTGAAAACACCGTCAAGCATTCACTAATTCGGGCTAGTAAAATCCACAAATAAGTGATTTATCAATCATTCTTTTGTCTCTTCTTAGAGCTTTCAAACAATGAAGAAGGTCCTGAGTTTTCTTTCTTGAAATAATTAAACCTTTACAAGAAAGAGGGAAAGGGAAGTACATTCACATTTCTTTTACATCATGGCAGCAACTCTTGTCTCCTTGAACAAAGCACCAATTTTGAGTCTATCAACAGTTGGGTTCTAGCTTTTTACCTTATCCCAATTCATAGTTTCTTACTCCTCCAGTTGGCTTCTTTTCCAATCATATGGGAAATATGTCAATGTCTCCTATATTGCATATTTGTGTCGTTGGTCCCTTTGTGTCAAAATTTTCCTAAGTCATAGTTGTGTCATGCTCACTGTTTAAGGTTAAAACCTTTGTCGTTCATTCTGTAGTTTCCTTGACCTTTTGTGTTGGCCATTCCCTAGTATCATTTCATTACATCTAGTCTTCGGTGGTCCTTGCTGCAAAATTTTGTACGAGTTCCTGATTCCAATCAATATTTGAATTAACCCGTGTCAGATGGTGGAGGATGCCTTAATGCCTTCCCTCCAATGGATCTCTTCCTATCGATGTTAACACATCTTGCTCTAGGAATGAGATTTATAGTTTATGACAGTAGCTTGGGGATTGCAGTCATCAATGGAAATTTCCCTTGCTATTGGGTAGTGGGAATACCTTAATGTCTCCTACTTGATAGATTATTCAAGTGTTCGACTTCAAATCCCTTATTCACATGGTTGGGATTCATACCTTTGGGGTGGTTTGGATTGAATACCTTGGGTCGACAGTAGCATCTTCATCTTTTGTTATTGCCCAAGTTGTGCAAGACCTTGTCACACTTCATATGACATTTCGCTGACACATGGATCCACCTTGTATTCTTATGGCTATGATCGATTATTGAGCATGGATCCACCTTGTTCATTTGTGGCCATGACTCCTTTAGATTTGATATGGCGCCTTTTTGCATATTGTATGACCATGATAGTTACATTAGTTATACACATGCTGGATCCGCCTGTATCTTTATGGTGATCATTTGTATATGGACATGTATGTCCTAGAGATCAGTTTTGTTTGACATTTATCTCTCTTTCAGGTACCTCTACTCGAGCCTATGATCTTGGATTCTTCGTCTCTTCGACTCCATACTAAACTATTTCATTTTTTATAATGTATTTCATCTATAGTCTTCCCCTCAAACCTCATACATTAGGGGGCATCTTTTATAGCCTAAAATGACACATTCTCTTCCTGTGATCACCTTCCCATGTTTTTGTCGCATGTCGACACTTCATGAAAGTCACTGAAAAAAAACCTTGATTGGAGGGACCATATATATACTTTTGTAACTATTTGTTACCTCTTCTCTGGACCATTGCAAAGGTATTTGAGCAAGGAAATACTTTCTAGAAGACACCAAACCCTAAAAATGAGGTTTTTTTACCCATTCGCGACCTAGATTAAGCAAACCCGCGACTTTACCTTTCCATTTGTGACTATGCTTCATTGGACCCACGATTTTGACCTGAAGTGGCCAAAAAATATAAAAATATGATTCATTCTCGAATTAGGGTTGGTTTGGAATTGATTTGGGAGTTGTAATTGATCCCTATTCGACCCCTACTCTTGAAGAAAGTATATAAGAGAGGGAGATAGGTCTATGGAGGGGACTTTACCTTTGCATTGTTATGCTAGTGAAATTTGGACTCTCATACCCCCTACCTTTTCTCTAGATTCCATCTTCATGTGTTGCAGATCTTTGAGGCTGATACCCTTGGATATGAGAAGTAGGAGATCTAGATCAAGGTTTCGTGAGGTGCCTAGCAAGAGGAGAAGGTTAACTTTGTACTTCTTCCACTTGATTAATAAACATGTGATGTTCTTCTTCTTTCCAAATACTTGTTCAATGTGTGTTGAATCTCTGTTACTATTATATGATGATACTTATCATATTAGGGTTTCATGCTTTACTGAACATAATCTCCTTTCATATAGTCCATTTGGTTTGAGGAAGATTAAACTTGTTTTGCAGGTCTCTTGGAGTAAGAGGAGAAATATGAAGGGCTAGAGAAATCTTCAACTTGTCTTCAGTGAATCAGGTATGGACCTTACTTATCTCTGAATATTGCTTATGTTTGCTTGTTGAACATTGTACATTTTCTTTCAACCCTAGTGTATTGATGGGCTCTTAACCCCCAAGCATAGGAACCCTTTCCTCTACAACAAGATGTTTATATAGAAAAGGGATTTTATAGAGTATATCAACTAGGTACTCTTTACTCTAAGCGAAGGATGTCTATAGAGAGAATTAGACCCTCTAACTATGATATAACTTAGTTATATATATTTCTAATAAAGGTAGAACTAAAAACCAATACCTTATACTGGAGAGAGATTGCCAAGGAAATAAGTCAAGGAAAAATCACCCTTGTTTTGTAAGGACCATATCCATAATTGGGGAAACAATTGTTAGTGTCACATTAAAGTTACACGCAAAAATACTTAGCTTTGTGAACATCGTAGCATGCCCTGGAACAAAATAATGATCAAAATATTTAGTGGTTCATAAGAGTATTACGATGGTCACTTATATACACTTGTCACATTGTGATATGCAACAAATGAAGATGGAACTATATGCAACAACTAAGTAACATTTATGAATATCATTAGTTTTGGAAGAGGTTCATATGCAATGTGCCAATGGGTCATATTCATGCAAGGACCATGGCATGTGTCTTTTGTTGGATGAAAAGTCACTATGGATTCTGTTTGAGATGTGAGCGTGCAAATGATTCACTTTTATCCTATTGACGTCAAAGTGCACAAGTTCCAATATGGCACATATCCAGTTGGCTTCTTTTCCAATCATATGGGAAATATGTCAATGTCTTCTATATTGCATATTTGTGTCATTGGTCCCTTTGTGTCAAAATTTTCCTAAGTCATAGTTGTGTCATGCTCACTGTTTAAGGTTAAAACCTTTGTGCGTCATTCTACAGTTTCCTTGACCTTTTGTGTTGGCCATTCCTTGGTATCATTTCATTACATCTAGTCTTCGGTGGTCCTTGCTGCAAAATTTTGTACGAGTTCCTGATTCCAATCAATATTTGAATTAACCCGTGTCAGATGGTGGAGAATGCCTTAATTCCTTCCTTCCAATGGATCTCTTCCTATCGATGTTAACACATCTTTCTCTAGGAATGAGATTTATAGTTTATGACAGTAGCTTGGGGATTGCAGTCATCAATGGAAATTTCCCTCACTATTGGGTAGTGGGAATACCTTAATGTCTCCTACTTGATGGATTATTCAAGTGTTCGACTTCAAGACCCTTTATTCACACTTGTTAAGAATGTACTAGGTACCTTGGGGACCATTTTCATTAATGGTTGTTTCCCTCGTGTTTGTTAACGATTCTCATCAATGACCAATAATCAAATGGTTTCCTCCATGTTCGACTTCAAATCCCTTATTCACATTGTTGGGATTCATACCTTTGGGGTGGTTTGGATTGAACACCTTGGGTCGACAGTAGCATCTTCATCTTTTGTTATTGCCCAAGTTGTGCAAGACCTTGTCACACTTCATATGACATTTCCCTGACACATGGATCCACCTTGTATTCTTATGGCTATGATCGATTATTGAGCATGGATCCACCTTGTTCATTTGTGGCCATGACTCCTTTAGATTTGATATGGCGCCTTTTTGCATATTGTATGACCATGATAGTTACATCAGTTATACACATGTTGGATCCGCCTGTATCTTTATGGTGATCATTTGTATATGGACATGTATGTCCTAGAGATCAGTTTTGTCTGACATTTATCTCTCTTTTAGGTACCTTTGCTCGAGCCTATGATCTTGGATTCTTCATCTCTTCAACTCCATACTCAACTATTTCATTTTTTATAATGTATTTCATCTATCATCTTCCCCTCAAACCTCATACATTAGGGGGCATCTTTTATAGCCTAAAATGACACATTCTCTTCCTGTGATCACCTTCCCATGTTTTTGTTGCATGTCGACACTTCATGAAAGTCACTGAAAAAAAACCTTGATTGGAGGGACCATATATAGACTTTTGTAACTATTTGTTACCTTTTCTCTGGACCATTGCAAAGGTATTTGAGCAAGGAAATACTTTCTAGAAGACACCAAACCCTAAAAATGAGGTTTTTTTACCCATTTGTGACCTAGATTAAGCAAACCCACGACTTTACCTTTCCATTTGCGACTATGCTTCATTGGACCCGCGATTTTGACCTGAAGTGGCCAAAAAATATAAAAATATGATTCATTCTCGAATTAGGGTTGGTTTGGAACTGATTTGGAAGTTGTAACTGATCCCTATTCAACCCCTACTCTTGAAGAAAGTATATAAGAGAGGGAGATAGGTCTATGGAGGGGACTTTACCTTTGCATTGTTATGCTAGTGAAATTTGGACTCTCATACCCCGTACCTTTTCCCTAGATTCTATCTTCATGTGTTGCAGATCTTGAAGGCTGAGACCCTTGGATATGAGAAGTAGGAGATCTAGATCAAGGTTTCGTGAGGTGCCTAGCAAGAGGAGAAGGTTAACTTTGTACTTCTTCCACTTGATTAATTAACATGTGATGTTCTTCTTCTTTCCAAATACTTGTTCAATGTGTGTTGAATCTCTGTTACGATTATATGATGATACTTATCATATTAGGGTTTCATGTTTTACTGAACATAATCTCCTTTCATATAGTCCATTTGGTTTGAGGAAGGTTAAACTTGTTTTGCAGGTCTCTTGGAGTAAGAGGAGAAATATGAAGGGCTAGAGAAATCTTCGATCTGTCTTCAGTGAATCAGGTATGGACTTTACTTATCTTTGAATCTTGCTTATGTTTGCTTGTTAAGCATTGTACATTTTTCTTTCAACCCTATTATATTGATGGCCTTTTAACCCCCAGCCATAGGAACACTTTCCTCTACAACAAGATGTTTATATAGAAAAGGGATTTTATAGAGTATATCAACTAGGTACTCTTTACTCTAAGTGAAGGATGTCTATAAAGAGAATTAGACCCTCTAACGATGATATAACTTAGTTATATATATTTCTAATAAAGGTAGAACTAAAAACCAATACCTTATACTGGAGAGAGATCACCAAGGAAATAAGTCAAGGAAAAAGCACCCTTGTTTTGTAAGGTCCATATCCATAATTGGCGAAACAATTGTTAGTGTCACGTTAAAGTTACACACAGACATACTTAGCTTTGTGAACATCTTAGCATGCCCTGGAACAAAATAATGATCCAAATATTCAGTGGTTCATAAGAGTAATCACGATGGTCACTTATATACAATTGTCACATTGTGATATGCAACAAATGAAGATGGAACTATATGCAACAACTCAGTAACATTTATGAATATCATTAGTTTTGGAATAGGTTCGTATGCAATGTGTCAGTGGGTCATATTCATGAAAGGACCATGGCATGTGTCTTTTGTTGGATGAAAAGTCACCATGAATTCTATTTGAGATGTGAGCGTGCAAATGATTCACTTTTCTGGATAAAAATATTTTACATGCAGCAGAGTAATCAATGCTCTAGCTGCAGCATTGTGAACCCTTGGATCTCAAACAAGTTGAGATACAAGGGTTCACAATGTTGCAGCCAGAGCATTTATTACTCTGCTGCATGTTTAATATTGTTCTCCCACTTTTCTCCTATTGACATCAAAGTGCACAAATTCCAATAGTAAAAGTACCAATCGTAAGGTATGGTTATTCTTTATGTTGTGCATTCTATTTAATATTCTGCTTGAAGGAATCATCTCTACACTCCAGTGATGTACTTTGACGGGTAAATGCCCATCATGGGTCAATTTACCCGTCAAATACAGTTAAGATTTTACCGAGACTATCAAAATATGGCTTAGAATACAGAAAACACTTCAAATTTTGATTGTTACCGGAAATTTTGACGGGTGTCCGCCATTTGAAATTCCAACCCTACTACACTCTATGGGCAAGAGAAAATTTTAAATGAATCCTGGAAGTTTTTCGTGGTGGTGATGACATTGAGGATGTAATTTATGAAAGTTATTTTATGATATCCCTTGATACTGGTAATTTGTTGTTGCTTTATTATTATTGTGGGTTATCATGTTGTTGATCTAGATGTTATTGTTGTTATTCATGTTGCTACCAGTGCTATTATTTTTGGTTGTTTCTATTGTAGCATAAGTCTGTTTCAAGTCCATCTTTTATTCTGTAGAAAAAGTCTACCCTGTTAGCAAATATATTATAGAAAAAGTACAGTTATTCTATTACAAATAATTTCAAGAGAGAAAAAAATCTTAGGTGGGTTGTTTGTGGAAGGTATCATAAACCATTCAGACCAGTCCATTTATTTCAATGTTCAACATAAATATAATAAATCGTTGAGTAGAATGGCATGTTGAATGTACTTAAAGCTGCAACATGTTGAGTGTTCCCAAAGCTGCAGGTCATTCAAAGAGGCACAGAAAGATAAGTTACCCTCCTTATGGATGAATTGCATATTGGATCCGTACTAGCAAAAGGACTAACATCAAGAGCTTCGACCCAACAATTTGGAATAGTTTTGGAGAATAGGCCCGCTATATAGGTAGGGCCCAAAACTTCCTGCCCAATTTATCCAGTTTCTCTCGGTTCCAATACAAGCATAGGTAATGAGTTTCCTACGAAGAAGTAAGTAGTTGTGATTCTTTTCTTTCTTTGGATCTTGAGCCTCTTTCTACTTGTATTTTGAATAATTTTATTTATGTTGAACTGCTAAGAACTTGGATTGCTCCTTTGACACTATGTCTTGCTAAACTGGGCTAATGCTCCTTTGACACTAAGTATTGCTAAACTACGGTTTGTCTCTATATTTCCTCATGAAAATATATTCCAAACAAATATCTAGACCAAGTTTGGCTTCTGCATATTTACAATTCATTGTAGGTGAAGCTCATAAATATTGTATGGTAGTAGTGAATTTCTCTCATTTATGTATGGTTTTGATGTTGTTGTGGCTACATTAGGGCAGTAACACATCATCCACCAAGGCACCAAGGGGTCGAGGTGTTGGAACATCAACACGGTGCTTGTTGGATGACTAGTTGAGGAAGTGTTGTGGTAATGTAAATAGTGTCAGTTGTGCCATATCAAGGTGGTGGGGGTGATGTCCCATTAAGGACGTGGTTGTTGGATGCCCAAGGAAAATCCATGGTAACATAAACAATAAACATAAAATGTCTCAAATTAATGCTAAGCTACCTTTAGCATTAAAACAAATTCCATACTTAAAAAAAAAAACTATAAGACATGATGACCAAAAATAACTTAGACTATAAAACATGGCGACCTTGAAAAGAGGCCAAATAAGGCTTCAAAGTTTTTTATTACATGAGATAAAGTATTCGAGGATATGATTGGGGAAGACAAATCATAATTTATGTTGTGAATCTAAAACTTTGGTTATAAGCATTGAGTTATGTGTCATTTTAATAGAAAATGTGGCAAGGCCATTTATAGAGTCCCTTCCATCCCGAAGGCAAGGACTAATAAGACAATATACCCATGAGAATCATATGACATATTTTTTTAATGTTTATCTTAGGATGTATCGATAAAATTTTATCTTTATAACGTTTATTATAATGTTACATGCATAATTTTTTTGTCAGTAGAATAGTTAATAGAAAGTCAACACTCTATCAATTGTATAATAACCTTCCCCGCAACAGGGATAAAAAGGTGGTTGTCACTTCTCATATGATGTTTTTATTTGGTGTGACTAATTGTGTAACATCCATCCTAGTGATATTTGTAAAGTAACTTAAAACTATTAAGTGGATTAAAACTAACAAGAAGTTATGAATCTTATTGATAAGTGTAAAGTAACTTAAAACTACTAAGTGAATTAAAACTAACAACAATGTAAGTATTGTCTACAAAATTTATTAAATTCAAATTTCTATGCATGATCATCATAGGAATACAATGTTTGCAATTTTATTTCTATCCTTAATCAAAATTTTGCAGTATAACAATTTACCATTAAATGCAATATTAACAAAATAATATAACCAAGGAAAGACTAGTATAATACCTTAGTTTCTAGTTAAGCTAGTAATCACGTAGTTGAAATCCAACCAAATAATTATGCCCAAAATAGGATTATTTATCCCTTAGCTGCTAGTTCTAAGAAACCTTGGGGTTTCTTAGCCCTATGTTCCCGCGACTCTAATAACCAAAATAGAATTCCCCGAAGCTTTCGACAACTAATATCTAAGGTCAAGTATCGACCATACATTAATCAAAAAGGAATGAATCCTAACCATGTGAATAAAGGAGCTAAAGTCGAACATCGAGGAAATTTTTTGATTACTAGTCAATGATGAGAATCGTTAACAAACACAAGGGAAACCACCATTAATGAAAATGGTCCCCAAGGTACCTAGTACATTCTAACAAGTGCCAATATAAGGACTTGAAGTCGAACACTTGAAGAATCCCTCAAGTAGGAGACAGTGAGGTATTCCCACCACCCAATAATGAGGAAAATTGCCACTGATGACTCCAATCCCCAAGGTACTTCCATAAGCTCTAAATCTCATTCCCAGAGCAAGATGTGTTGCATTTGATAGGAAGAGATCCGTTGGAAGGAAGACATTAAGGCATCCTTCATCATCCAATACGAGGTAAGTCAAAGACTAATTGGATCTGGAATTGGTACAGAATTTCACAACAAGGACCGCCGAAGACATGATGTAATGAACTGATACCAGGGAATGGATGACATAAAATTTCAAGGAAACTACAGAAACTCTGACAAAGGTAAATCCTTGAACAGTGAGCATGACACAAAAAGTGACTTAGGAATATTTTGACATGAAAGGACCAATGACACAAATATGCAATGTAGGAGACATTGACAAATTCCCCATATAATTGGAAAATAAACCACTTGGAGGAGTAAGAAACTATGAATTGGGATAAGGTCAAAAAATGAGACCAAACTATTGATAGACTCAAAACTGGTGCTTTGTTTAAGGAGACAAGACTTACTGCCATGATGTAAAAAACATGTGAATGAACTTCCCTTCCCTCTTTCTTGTAAAGGTTTAATGAGTCCAAGAAATCCAACTTGGGACCTTCTTCAGTTTTGGCAAGCTCAAAGAAGAGATAGAAGAATGTTTGATAAAGCACTAATTCATGGATTTTACAAGCCCGAATTAGTGAATGCTCGACAGTGTTTTCATAGTTTAGAGAGTCTAAAAACTCCAAAGAAGACTCGAGGGGGGCACTTTTTCATCCAATTTAGTCTCCTAAGGATGGAAAAGTATAAAAAAAACCACAGAATAACTATCTTACCTTCCGAAGAAGTAAGGCACACATTTTTTCGTATTTAGTCGGGTAGGTCCGAAAAATGTTAAATTACCACCTACCGAATGCACCTTTAGAAGCGACAGATAGCCTAAGTTTAACGAGTGTGAAGGAAGGCAAGATCACTCAGAAATATCCATTTGATTACGAGAAATGGGGCTTACAATAGTAAACTCGATGCTTTGTTCTTTAGGTTTTAGTGAGCATGACAAAGACATAAAGTATGCTCAAAATATTTTTCATGTTTAGGTCCAGAGCACAAAAAAGAGAAAACTAAGCTCATACTGGGTGTTCCTTTTCTGTAAGTTTAGTCCCTCATGTCCAAAAAAGCTATAAACCTATCTCTGAGAATACTCTTCCCAATCCCAAAGAAAAGAGAGTGCTCTTTTTTTGTAACTATTCCACATGGTCCTAAAAAGCGATAAACTACCACCAATGTGGATTCCTACTCACTTATTCTTAATTAGTTTGAACGAACAAGTTTACTCTGCAATAAAGTCTATTTTGAGGAGTCAGACCTGGGCCTAAAGAAACTCCGTATATTTCCCATGAATTTTTAACGAGTCTGGAAAAGTCAACTTGCGACCTCCTTACTATTTTTAATGAGCTCGAAGGAGAGCAAAAAGAATGCTCTAAATGTGAGGAGATGAGTGTCATAGGTAGGAGAAACTAGTTCCAAGCACAAGGAACAAACTTATGGATAATATAAGGAATACGATTAGGATAAATACACTCAGAGAATGTCTCCTCAAGTTAAAAGGTGTCAAGTTGCAAAGGAAAAATGATACAAGTTTGGGCGATGATGAGAGCTTATACAACGAGCTAAAAGTGTGGAAGCCGCCATCAGGCTCTTAAGCGCGAGAAGGGCACATGCAAATTCAGTTATAGCTTGAACAACAAGAATCCAGTAAATAGTTGTGAATCCAACTATAAATCCTGTCTCCAAGAAACAACAACATCAGAATCACATTCAGAAGAAAAGATCCGATGCATGTCACTTTGTCAAAAACACGTGCGACTTTGCTACCTTCTACAAAAGGTAAAGTAAAGGAAGAATCGACTGAAGAATATTCTATAGCACCAAGGATCAAGGGCTTATAATTAGTAAGATCAACCTCAGACGGAAAGAAAATATCAACAGAGGAGATAGAGTCTGCAAGAACAAACTCAGCATCACATGAGTTGAAAAATTGATAAGAAAAATCAAACTCATTGGGATTGTTGACTGTCGTTCGAAGGGAGAGTCCAAAAACTCAAAAAGAACAACATAAGAAGACTGATCCATGGGAAGATCAATCTTAATAAGAAAAGCAGGGTTAGACTTAGCCACAACTGAACCAACATACAAAAGAAGGTCAGACTGTATCAAAGACTGTAGGAAGACTTCATCTGAAGGAAGGAGATCATCCAAGATAGGACACATGTCTAAACTCTCAAATGGATTGATAGAGTGGAGAGCAGGCTCCATAGTCTGTATAGGATGACTCACCTTGTCAACTGTTGGGACCAAGTCCCAAGAAGGTAAGAATGAAAACAAAGGCTGCTTCTCAGTAGCAATTGAACGCAAAGGACATGAGGCCACATAGCTCACCCATGGCGAGGTAGCGTCTATAGAAACACTGGGAATCAATAAAGTAAAGACATGGTCTCTATTTGGGTTAGGAGATGGAACGAGCAAATCTAACTGATCGATAGTGACAATTTCTTCACCATGATTAAAGTACATCACACGAAAGAAAGTTGACACCATAGCTTGCATGGCATAGACATAATCATGTCTGAGGAGCATATTGAATTCCAAGGGGTGTTCTATCACCATGAAGTCAAATAAGATAGTCTTCCCACCCAAAGTAACAGGTATTTGAGAAAGAATTCCCAAGGATATACTAGTTCTTTTATCAAACTCCAGTAACTGACTAGTAGTCGACACAAGGCTTCACCAAGCACGAGAAGACAAGATACTAACTGAGGCTCCTTCATCAACAATACAACGAGCAATCATGTACTGTCCAACTTTGACCTTTATATAGAAAGGCATATTAGAAGGAAGGCGCAGCTCAACTAGGCTATCCCAATCAAAGGAAGCAATTTGAGATCTTGGTGGAGGTTGATTTGAAGCGAGTTCAATTCCCCCTTGTTCAGTGAGTTATGAACTGGCAGTGAAGAAAATGTGACTAGAAGACACATCACTCTCCAAAGGAAGAGTGGGATTGACCGACAATATAATCGATTCAACCACTTCATGAAAGTCACTCTCCGAAGGGAGAGTGGGATTGAACAAAGATGACATTGGTTCAATCACATAAGGGTCACTCTCCAAAAGAAGAGTGGGGTGAAACAAATACTGGGAAGGTTCGTCCACTAGATCAACCAAAGGTTGAGAAGGTTGTTGAGAAACTATAGGTTGTTCAAGAGAAGGAAATTCTTGAGTCTTGAACCACACTCTTCACCCCTCTGTGATAGCAGGGAACTGGTGAGTAATATGATATCCCTCACATAGCTTACAAGGGAACTTAAGTTTGCACTTCAAACAACCAGTTTTCTCAACGGTGTCAACATGACTAGTAGTGGTTGACTGTTTGCTCTCAGCATGACCTATAGAGGCTAAGAGTTTGCCCCCGGCATGACCTCCGGAGGCTGGGTGACTAGGTCCAACCTGACTAAGAGAGGTTGGTTGTTGAAAAAATTTAGGATGTTCAAAAAATGGATGACCATGAAACGAAACTCTTCGTACCTCTGCGATGGAAGGGAATTTATAAGTAAGGTGGTCTCCCTCACAAAAATTACAAGGGAAATTGGGCTTGTATTTTGAGCAAATAGTCTTTTCAATAGTGTCAACATGACTTGCAATAGCTAAATGTTTATCCTTAGCATGAACCACAGAGGCTGAGAGAGTGCCCCCAACATGACCTACAAAGTCTAAGAGACTGGGTCCAACGTGACCTGCAGAGGTTAGACAGGCACCACCAGCATGAACAGTAGAGGCTAAATGGTTAGGATCAACATGATTTGCAACAGTTGAGTGTGTGCCCCCAACATGACCTTTAGAGGCTAGGTGGATGGATCCAACATTTCCTGCAGAGATTGGATGGGGAGGTTCAACTTGAACTATAGAGGTTGAATAGGTGCCCTCAGCATGAACTGCAGAGGCTGAGTGACTGGATCCGACATGACCTAGAAAGGTTGGACTAGATTCGACATGACATAGAAAGGTTGGAAGGATCTCACCAGCATGATTAACAGAGGTTGGATAGGTTCCCCCAATATGAACTACAGAGGCTGGTTGGTGAGGTTCAAATTGACCTGCAGAGGTTGAATGGGTGCCCCCTTACTTATGTGTCTTCCTCCTATTCCTCCTTCTTTTAATCCTTTTAGACTGTCGGTTACTAGTATTAGTACTTTCACTACATGAGGCAGAAGGAGGAGGAGAAGCAGCTACAAATGAATGGGAAGCATTGTTTTGATTCCCTTGATACAAGAAGCTTACTTTAGAAGCATCATGATCATTCAGTACAGTTGGAGTGGGAAACAACCACACTAGTAGCCCTAGGGTGAATCCAGGAAGATTCAAGGTGGCCATCAAAGGAACACCAACATTCCCTGTGAGAGGAATAGTACAAGGATTCCCCAACATGGGGATATCTAGGTTGGTGTTTAAAGGGGTGTTATCCATAGTTTCAAACAATAAAACAAATTTTGAGGTCGAAAGGCAACCAACATGTTGAGGCCTGGAAATTCGCAGGCGGCAACAGTAAGGGATTCTCCCCAATCAACGTTCCCAACTAGCCCGTTGACTATTTGGAATAGGGAATCCGTCTGGTTTGCGGTCCGGCTACCGTAGGTCAAGTAACAAACAAAGGCTTTACTGGTTGTGGCCCGGCCCACCGAGTTTTTGTATTTTGACTTAAAAGAAATGATATGCACGTGCCTAACTAAATGTAGGGTAGTCAAGATGTAGGGAGCGGTCACAAAGTGATACGCAGGTTCTTACCTCTCGTCTTGTGCTCACCGGCAACCAAACCAGGTACAAACAGAAATAAACTAACTATCTAAACTATCCCTAGGGAGTAAAGTTATCATTTTAGATGAGCAAGACATTTTCACATAAAATAAGAAGAACCACAGGTAGCTGCTACTTCTTCTACAGCACATGAACGCTTACAGATATTCAAATAATCAGATAGCCGATCATTTTATAACACATTTATCGCTCATAGTGGAAATATACCCAGAAATTACTGAAGAACATTCAACAAGAACATAGGTTCAAAACATTAAATACTCTTACAGTAAATAAAAGACCGCTGAAAATGAAATAGTTCCTCTTCAACATCCTTCATTGAATTGCATCGATACATTCCACATTTTACTCTTTCCAGCAGGCAAAATCGTAATTTTTCTTAGCAAAATGAGGTAGCTCCTCTTACAAGTAAACAATTACAAATTCTTCCAGCGAAAAAAAGCCCTTTTCCAGTCCTACTTCTCTATATTTAAACTAGAACCCCTGCCCCCTCAGCTGCCTTCCAGCCTGTGGCTTTTCAGCATCCTTGACGATTCATCTTCTTCCTTGACTGTTGCGTTTTCCCAATCATTTCATAGGCGTTTATCTTCCGAACAGTGATTTACACAGCGAATCGGGCGTCGGATGAAACTCCAGTCGGGCGAAAAGTTTGGTCAGGGAACCGCAACGGCGGGTGAGGTGGGGCTCAGTATCTTCAGAAAGAGGCCCGATCCAAAGAGAAAACCAACAGCGTGAAGCATCAAACTTGCAGCCAAAAATCAATTTTCTCGCTAAGGCAAATATCAATGTTCTACGGGTAGTGAACAAACCAAACACGACCCAAACTAAACTGTACGCGGCAAACAAAAAAGAGGGCATTCAATCTTCGAGAGGAAACAAACAGATATGCTTCGGGGGCGCCAAGCCTTTGACAATCAATCCAAGAAAACAAAGATGAGGAGGGGTCCCAGGGTTTAAGTGAACTAAAGTCAGGGAGAAACGTTGCGGTAGCAACAACTGGCGACTACCTGGGTAACCTAGATCTCTGGGTGATTATTGTCGTTGAGTAGCAGACTGTTCCGCAACGAATGCATTCATCGAATTCTTCCAGCTATCTAGATTTCTCGTATCCCCGCAATGTGTACATTAATCATTGATGCCAGTTCTTTGGGGAAAAGGAACACTGAGATCCTCAAGTCCAAATAACTATGCCAAGGCCAAAGTATGAGTTTCATTATTACCTCTGTTTTTCAGGTAGCTACCAGTGTGGACACCACAGGGTTGCAGCACATAGCAAATAGCAGTATCCATTTGTTCTTCATTCCCATGCCATTTAAACACTTTAGTGTCTTTGGACCTTTTGTCCTTTGATTTGAGTCCTTCTGTGCGCCTTTCTTACTGAATTTTAACTCAGGATCCTCTATCCCATAGTGCCCTTTTGTGTGAGTGGTGTATTTTAAGTCCCAGCTCACGGACGGAGAGGATATTTTGGCAATTTAGCCTTTATGCTTTAGCAATTGCTTTAATTCATGGTACTTTTCAAGAAGTCTGACTCTTTAACTGCCTTTAGGCATTTGTTTCTTGGCAAGGGATCATTTATATTTAATACGCTGTTCACCTTGCTTCCTCCCATGGGTTCTTCACTGTCGCTCCTTAGAACATTTTAAATGTGATGTGAATGGAGCCCCGACATAGTACTCCAGACTCTCTGAATCTAGTTTAAATCACAGGGGTTAAGCAGGACTTCACTGCACACAATATTTTCATTCGAGAGAACTGTTAGGCTGGAAGAACTCATTAAGCAATACACAGGCTGATACTCACCACATTTGCTATTCCCAAAAGACCTTAGTATCGTCTAGGAAACCACAAGTTTGTTCCCTTATTGAAAATCAAGACTAAAAATTAAAATGAAAGAAAGCGTGACTCAAAACAACTACACAGCTTATTTATGTACAAGGCATAAAAGATCAAAGAAAAATTTTTCAAGAAAAGTAAGGCTTGAGAACCAAACCATTGACTGGCAAGCTCTCCTCCCATCCCTGTAAATCTTGCAACTTGTAAGTAGCAGGGCCAAGTTTGGTTATAATTTGAAAGGGGCCTACCCATAACTGCTGGAATTTGGTATGCTTTCCTTTTTCATCATGGGGGTGGTCCCACTTGAGGACCAAGTCTCCTACTTCAAAGTCCTTTTTTCCAGCTTTATGTTTGTCAAACCACCTTTTGACTACCTCCTGCTGCTGTTTAAAGCGTTCTCTAGCTTTGGATCTGGCTTCTTCTGCTTTTAGGAGATTATATATTCTTATTTGCAAAACCTCATCATCCGACCCCCTAGACTCTTGAGCTAGTATGGAAGAAGGTAACAGAATATTGGGAGGCAGGATGGCTTCCTTTCCGTACACGAGGGTATAGGGTGACGCTCCTACGGCAGACTTGGGAGTGACTCTGTCAGCCCACAGGGCGTTGGGTAAGGCTGAGTGCCAACTTTGATGGTTTTCAATGACAGTCTTCTTCAGGATTCTAATGAGGTTTTTATTGGAGGATTCCGCCAGGCCATTCCCTTGAGGATAGTAGTTAGCAGAGTAATGCAGCTTTATTCCTTTTTCATGAGCAAATGTAGTCAATTTGATGGATGAAAAGTACTTAGCATTATCAAAAACTAACGAACTTGGAACCCCAAACCTGGTCATGATATGATCTTGTAGAAAAGTTATGACTTCATCTTCATTTATCTTGCGCAAGGGGATAGCTTCGACCCAGCGAGTGAAATAATCAGTTGCGGTAAGAATATACTTGTGCAGCAGGGAAGAATTTGGCTTTATTTCTCCAATGATGTCTATCCCCCATTGTTCGAAAGGCTCCGTGATCATTACAGGCTTTAGAGGTGCTGCTGCTCTAGGTTGTCTTCCACCACATCTTTGGCAAGTATCACACTTTCTGACGTGTGCATGTGCATCCCTGAAAAGTGTTGGCCAGTAGTAACCAGCTCTGAGGACCTTGTGGGCTGTAGTGTCCCCTGAATAATGTCCCCCAGCTGGGCCATCATGCAATTCAGACATTACTTTCTCAGCATATGCTTTCTCCAAGCATCTCAGGAGGACTCCATCATAGTTCTTTCTGAACAGTACGCCTTCTATGATTTGATAGGAAGCTGATTTCAGATGCAGAGCTCTTCTTTGTTTGGAATTCCAATGTTCAGGTAATACCCCTGACTGCAAATAATGCACAAGGTCTCTATACCAAGAGTCAGGAGCTGTGAATAAAGGGCAAACATCTGCTACATGCAACTCAGCTTCATCTTCCCATGCTTGTTCTTCATTGTTTGTTTTTCCAGTCATCAGTTTGCATAACCCTTGACCTTTTACTAGAGTAGCTGGCTTGAACTCGAGATCGTATTCTTGAAGTGCTGTTACCCATTTTCCCCTTCTTTCTCCTAATTCTTTTTGAATGAGAAGAGATCTTACAGCTGGGTAAGGGACTATTACCTTGGTACGATTTTTTAGTATATAAGGTCTGAATTGCTTTACTTCCTTGAATACTGCGTATTCCTGCTTATCAATGGCTGGGTAGTTTAATTCATCCCCTTGTAGTCCAGTACTCATGAAAGAAATTGGGAATTCATCACCCCCATCTTCCTTTTACATAAGTACGGCTACCAATGAATCATCGGACGCAAATGTGTACATAATAAAGTCCTTGTCAAAGTCTGGAATTTTCAAAGAGGGAGCATGTGCGACAGCAGTTTTGATTTTACTGAAAGCATTCTTTTCTGCTTCATTCCACTTAAATTGTGCATTTTGCTTGATCATCTGCTGTAGAGGTTTCACAGTCTGGGCAAAATCAGGCACGAACCTGCGTACGAAATTTATTGTTCCCAAGAAGGATTGCATTCCTTTTTTATTGTGGGGCATAGGAATTTGTTCAATAGCCTTAATTCTTTCCGGGTCTATGGATATACCTCTTTTTGAAACTATATGCCCCAGTAACTTGCCTTCAATGACCGCGAACACACACTTTTTAGGATTGAGGGAAATGCCATACTTTCGGCAGCGCTCGAAAATTTGCTTCAGGTGGAACGCGTGCTCCCCTCTTTTCTTCAAAAATATTGTGATGTCATCAAGGTAGACCACCACACTTCATCCAATCAGTCCGCGGAATGCTATGTCCATAGCTCTTTGAAATGTTGCTCCGGCATTAATCAGTCCAAAAGGCATTCTTCTGTAGGCGAAAGTTCCCCATTTAGTTCTAAATGTGGTCTTCAATCTATCTTCCTTGGCCACCAACACTTGGTTGTAGCTAGAGAAACCGTCCAGTAATGAAAACATTTCAGAGCCAGAAACCATCTATAGCAATTGCTCCATGGGAGGTACCGGGTAGTTGTCTTTGTCTGAGGTGCGATTTAAATTCCTGAACTCCACGCACAGCCTGATCTCTCCCGACTTTTTCCTGACAGGCACCAGGTTTGACACCCATTCAGAATGCCTGACCCTAAAGATAATCCTAGCATCCAGCAATTTCTTCACCTCGCTTTGAATTAGTGGCTCCAGTTTTGGGTGCATTTTCCTCAACGGCTGCTGATATGGCTTGACGCCTGCCTTAATAGGAATGATATGTTTGATGATATTAGTGTCATAGGTTTTTAAATCTGCATATGTCCATGCAAACACATCTTTGTACTGCTTAAACAAACTAAGGAGTTTATCTCTTTCAGCTTGTGAATAGCACTTGCCGAGGTTCACGAACTTAGGCTCCGTTTCAGTCCCTAAGTTTATCAGCTCGAACTGTAGAGTTGAGCTGTGTGTCTTCACATTGGAGGGTCTTCTAAATTTTTCGTTCAAGTCAAACATATTTTCTAACGTTCTGACCCCTTTGGGAATGAAATTGTCATATTTCATTTCGGCCTGATGTTCTTCATCATCAATAATGGCCCCTTTGAAGGTCTCATCATTCATCAAGCACTCGATTATTTGTTGATCGTCGTCAAATACTCGCAAGTTGGTGATCATGTCAGGTACTGATGGCCTGAAAAGCAATCCAATTGAGCATTTATTATTGGTGGGAACCAGCCTAGCAGCTGATGTAGCTAGAAGATCAGCGGTTGCATTTTTTTATTCTAGGAATTGAAATGATGTTGAACGCATGAAAACATTTAAGCAATTCCCATACCTCGTTTTGGTAAGCTTTTAAATGAGGGGAAACACAGTGTATTTGATTTCTTATTTGCTTTACAACTATTTCTGAGTCCCCAAAAACCTTCAAATTACTAACCTGTAGCTCAATTGCTTTCTTGAGTCCCTGCAGCAGTGCTTCATACTCAGCTGTATTGTTAGTACACTCAAACTCTAATCTACAGGACATGAAATGTTTATTTTTTTGTGGGTCAATAAGGACGCAGCCGGCCCTCGACCCTTCTAATGTTTTTGAGCCATCAAAATATAAAGTCCAGAAAACATTATCTACTGAAAATGAATCTATTCCTACGGCTAAATCTACTATTTTACAGTCAAAATCATCAGCCTGAGAAAAACGAAGGAGGTCAGGCTGAGTGTCAGATGAATCGCTAGCCTCTTCTGCTTGATAATTCCCTGGTTCTAGTTCAAGAAAGTAGTTTCCCAATACAGATTCAACCGGTACATTCTTCTCATCCAATTGAGTGATGTTATACTTCATGTAAGGCTCTCTCAAAACTTTGATCTGATTGGGAATTCCTTTGTACGGAAACCAAAGGTGTGACCAGTCTGAGGCGAAATACCCATTTAATTTAGCTGACCAACCCCTACTCAGGACCAGGCCGTAAGCGTCTGGTATGTCCGCCACTACGATGTTAATAACTTGGCATACTCTGTTATCAAATGCTAGGCAGATTAGTACGTCCTCCATTTCGCCAATCACCTTAACGTCTGTCCTATCCAATTGCACCACCCTCCATGTGGACGGCTTAGGCTGCCCATTTATTTTCTTACATACCGATATGGGCATGACATTAATTGATGCCCCTGAATCTACTAAAAAATTGTGCACGTTATAATTAAAAACTTCGAATGTCAGGAGGAAAGGTGGATGTTTAGTTTTAGACATACCTCCGGTGCTAGCTTCACCAATTTCTTCTTCATCCCAGGGCTAGTTTTCAGTGGGCAGCTTCTCTTCAGGCGTTTCAAGTGCTTTCAACAACTTTTCTTTCTGTTGAGGTACTTTGCACATTTCGAACAGTGGGACGTTTGCCTTTATCTTCTTCAAATCTTCAACAATGTCATATTCAATTTGTGATTTAGTGGGCTGAGATTTTTCAGCGTTTGCATTCTCTTCATTTGGCCTAGGCAACGTTCTGTCTTGTTTAGGGTCTTGGCTTGTAATGGTAAACTCTGGTACCTGGTTGGCTAATGACTTGTCTTGAAACTTCTTCCTGACATTTCTTTGCAGCCTTTTGATCTTTGGGAGTAAAATACTGTCATCGCTAACCGTCCCCTTACTCCTAGTTGTCACGTTAGCCTCACTGATCTCTTTGCGTCCCTGACTATTCTCTTCTTATGCGTCGAGTACTGAAACAGAGCTCCATAAATCCATAGCCTCTTCTTCCTGTTCTTTTGTAGAAGTAGAAGTAGCATTTTCTTTCTTTTCATCATCATCCTCTTCTGTTAATCTTGAATCCAGCATCTGATTCATGACCAATGTCATTGAATTTATCCATTGCGGATAGTTTCTTTCGGAGTGAGGCTGTTGATGAAAGGTACAAAAATTTTCCATTCCTATGTCTGTTAGATTCATGGATGCATTCTTTTGAGGAGGAGGTTGGGACTGGTTGTTGTCATCCCTCTTCTTATAATATGGCCTGTAAAACTTTTGTGCTTCTTTCTCCTTTTCTAAGTCTATGATTTTGTTAGATAGCTTCTGTACCATTTTGGCCATACCTTCATAATCTGGTGTTTTCTCCTCTTTGGGCTTAGCAAACAGCAAAGTTCTCCTTTTCTCCCCTAACTGTTCAGGATAATCTTCAATGCTCTCCCTTTCAGCTTCCACTACCTCTGCCTCTTCATAAGTCTCCATCAAGGTGGGCTTGGTCCTACCTTTTGTGAACATGGCCAAGTCAGGGCCCAAAGCTGATGTATAATACTCGATTAGGACCTTTTCTAAAGGTTTATCTGCATCAGAGAAGTTTTTTAGATATGCTGTAAACCTTTGTGTAAAACTGTGCACTTTTTCCTTCTTTTCTTTCTTAAAGGCACAAAGTCCTTTCATAAGGGCAACGTGAGTCTTTTGGACTGCATACTTGCTTCTAAACATTCTTTCGAAGGTATTCCAATCTGGAATGGAATTGGTGGGTAATCCAAAGTACCAGGAGGCTGCGGCTCCTTTAAGGGTATGTGGGAAGAGTCTACAAACCACATCTTCATGCTCCCCTGCCCTTAGTCCTTCTATAGCCAGATAGAAACTCTGCAGATGGTCATCTACCAATATCTTCTCATTGGGATCAAACTTAGGAAATAAATTTTCAAAGGGGTCAGATTCAGCGGTGTTCTAGCTTTCCATGAAGGTGGCGGGTTTGGAGGATTGAGTGGCTAGTTGGCGTTAACTCCTTCCATAAGTTGTAGGGTGGTGAGTGTGGAGGTGAACCAACAGGAGTGTGAACAGGAGAAATGTAGGGAGTCTCCGGGCCTTCTTGACTCAAAGGGAGCTCAACTTCTTGTAAGGCAGTCTCTACAAGCTCTGCGGCCAGTCTCCAACCAACACTGAATCCTCTATTAAAGGACGGTCTCTTCTCTTGTATTCTCTTCTAGGTAACTCGGGAATGATAGGCAATCCTCCAATATTCTTTAAGTATGCCCTGGTGTGTCTTCTCAGATCATTAACAATCTCGTTGCGGACAGGGTATAGATGTTCTTTTTCTTCTTCTTCCAGAATTGAATTGCGTGGTACACTACTTTCAGAACTGTAACCAGCGGAATATTCTCGGGAAAACGGGTTTCCTCGGCCAGCCATGCACTGGCGACCCTCCTTCTAGCACCAAAACTGTTGAGGCCTAGAAATTCGCAGGCGGCAATAGTAAGGGATTCTCCCCAATCAACATTCCCAACTAGCCCGTTGACTATTTGGAATAGGGAATCCGTCCGGTTTGCGGTCCGGCTACCGTAGGTCAAGTAACAAACAAAGGCTTTACCGGTTGCGGCCCGACCCACCGAGTTTTTGTATTTTGACTTAAAAGAAATGATATGCACGTGCCTAACTAAATGCAGGGTAGTCAAGATGCAGGGAGCGGTCACAAAGTGATACGCAGGTTCTTACCTCTCGTCTTGTGCTCACCGGCAACCAAACCAGGTACAAATAGAAATAAACTAACTATCTAAACTATCCCTAGGGAGTAAAGTTATCATTTTAGATGAGCAAGACATTTTCACATACAATAAGAAGAACCACAGGTAGCTGCTACTTCTTCTACAGCACATGAACGCTTACAGATATTCAAATAATCAGATAGCCGATCATTTTATAACACATTTATCGCTCATAGTGGAAATATACCCAGAAATTACTGAAGAACATTCAACAAGAACATAGGTTCAAAACATTAAATACTCTTACAGTAAATAAAAGACCGCTGAAAACGAAATAGTTCCTCTTCAACATCCTTCATTGAATTGCATCGATACATTCCACATTTTACTCTTTCCAGCAGGCAAAATCGTAATTTTTCTTAGCAAAACGAGGTAGCTCCTCTTACAAGTAAACAATTACAAATTCTTCCAGCGAAAAAAATCCCTTTTCCAGTCCTAATTCTCTATATTTAAACTAGAACCCCTGCCCCCTCAGCTGCCTTCCAGCCTGTGGCTTTTCAGCATCCTTGACGATTCATCTTCTTCCTTGACTGTTGTGTTTTCCCAATCATTTCATAGGCATTTATCTTCCGAACAGTAACTAATGGATCTGCCTCGTCGGTGGCTCTGTCGTTTGTTTGTTTTGTCCTTTTCCTCGCTCTCGATTGCTTCAACGATCTATGGGAATCCTCCTGCAAACAACTTTGGTGCATTATCAATTTAACTGAAAACTTAAACACTCAAACTTTCCAACCCAAATGATAGACCCACAAGGGGCCGGCCTGGTTTTGTCCGGGCGAGTACTTGCGAAGGCTTAAGGCGGCAAACTGTAAATCGGTGGTCAGCCAACTTTTGCATTGGGTGGGACAAGACCTTAAGGGTCGCAACGATGGAGGAGCATAGGAACCGGATGATTGAGGACCCGTGCGAACAGAGGAGGAGATCGGGCGTCGGGAAAAAAGTGCTTTGGGAACCAGGAAGAGTGTCACAGCCGCAACGGCAGACGACACTAAGGTCGGAGACAAGCGATGAGGTGAAAGGAAAAGTTCAGGAGGGGGATGACAAGTCGGATGTCGGGTGAAAACGTAAACGGAGGCCAACTCCCTTCTTCCGACCGCAACGGCGGGTGAGCCGAAACTCTAGAGCCAGCGATTTACACAGCGAATCGGGCGTCGGGCGGAAAGTTTGGTCAGGGAGCCGCAACGGCGGGTGAGGTGGGGCTCAGTATCTTCAGAAAGAGGCCCGATCCAAAGAGAAAACCAACAGCGTGAAGCATCAAACTTGCAGCCAAAAATCAATTTTCTCACTAAGGCAAATATCAATGTTCTACGGGTAGTGAACAAACCAAACACGACCCAAACTAAACTGTACGCGGCAAACAAAAAAGCGGGCATTCAATATTTGAGAGGAAACAAATAGATATGCTTCGGGGGTGCCAAGCCTTTGACAATCAATCCAAGCAAACAAAGATGAGGAGGGGTCCCAGGGTTTAAGTGAACTAAAGTTGGGGAGAAACATTGCGGTAGCAACACAACAGTACAAAGAACACACCACTAGAAAAATACCTAAGTATTAAACCAGGAAAACAAGGATGCCTTCCAGAAGAAAGCTAATAGATGGTTACTTGATGTCCATGTAGATGTTCTTAGGTACAAGAGGAGGAATCACCCAACCACCCTCCCACACCTTCTACCGGGGTTACCTTCCAAGCCTATCCAAGGTAGACCAAAAATAGCCTTCCGGTATACCTGTGTATGAACCCTAATGTTAGAGAGACTAAAGGCTACCGCAACTATACTAAGAGTCTGGGGGGATAGTCGCAAGCTTGATTCGTACGCATGGGTAGGGTAGAAAATATCAAAACCTTATCAACACCGGCACTTCACGGGGCCCAAGAGGTGGTATTGACATAAGTCCCCAGATGCGTAAAAATCCTGATCTACACTCGAACAAGGAATCAAAGGGTTATCTCCTCAGTCTAGGTCCTCATGCAGCTTCATGCTTAACTCTAGTGTGAGAGGAGATTCCCAAATGCACTCAATATAGAGGAGGATTTACCTAGTGATGGGCCAACTACGTCTGAAATCAAGTACTTGTGGATAGTTAAAACACCTTAGTCCAATAATCTAGCATAAGCTAGTTGGTGTAAGAGCCTAAAAAAGAAAACTTACTAGTAATTTTTAATTATATCGTTCTTTTTAATTGGCTATTATTAGTCAGAGGTAATGGCATGAAACTTTTATGGTGTTTTGACTCAAAGTTGAAACAAAATGACTAAGCAAAGAGAAATGAAATGCAAAAGGCAAAAATTATTCTCTTTCTTTTTCAAATAGAAACTTGAAAGCCACAAAAGGACAATTTTTTTTTTTCAAAAATAATGATATGCCATGCAATCTAGACTAAAAACCTAATATACATGCATATAAAGCAAACATGTATTTTTTTCCTTTTTCTTTTATAAATGCAAAAGAAAAACTACCTACAAACTAAGGTATGCAGATGACAAGAACAAAGCAAAAGGAACTCTTCTATACAACCACCAAACAAACTCTAGAATGCCCTAAAGTTAGTATAAACCCTAGTTGGAAGGAATGCTTGCATAAGAGATAATTCAACTACTTTGGCATGGTGAATTTAACCAACAAAAGAAGAAGGAAACCAACACTAACAAGCTTCTGAACTCAGACAAATATCACTAATAGAGGTTGATAAGAAACATAAGCCAAAAATCAAAACAAGAAAAGGGGGTGGGGGGATGAGCAAAGAGAAAACCATAATGCTACAAAAGGACTTGCAACCTAGATAACAAAAACCCAAAAGGGATGACACTAACTCTAGGGAGCCATGCACCTACAAAGGACCCCAAAAAACCTACCAAACAACCCTCAAACAGTAGAAAAAACCACAAAATGAGGAAAAACAATGTTTAAGGGGCACACTTGAGTTTCCCTACTAACAGGTCGCATGTCATACATAGGTTTACAATATAGCATGTCGTGTGTATAAACTAGAAATGTGACTATGTAGTCTGCAACTCACGTATGGGTGGGAAAAACCCAACAAATGGCCAAAAACTGCCTTAGGAAGGCAGGGAAGGTGTTCTATCAGACAGAGAAGGTGTTCCTAAGTGGAAAGAAGGACCTGAAACAATGCCAAAGACTGAAATAAATATATAGAAACCCCAAATAGACAAGGCTCTCTCCAGCGGAGTTTCCAGTTTTTTTGTAGAGGAAAGTTTCCTATGGCTAGGGTTTAAGAGGCCATCAATGTCCTGGATTTGAAAGAGAGATGCATATAGTTCTGCAAGTATATATAAGCAAGTTTCAGAGATTATAATGTTCCATACCTGATAAACTGAAGGTTGGTCCAAGCTTTCTCTAGCCCTTCTCCTACTCCTCTTCCCTAATAGACCTTCAAAACAAGTTATACCTTCCTCAAACCAATATGACCACATATAAAGTAATGACAATCAAAACAATATAAGAAACTATTCTGAATAACATAAGCATATTATCATAAACAAAGATTCAATCACACATTGAACAATGATTTGGGAAGAAGAAGGACATCACATATTTTATTAATCATGAAAAGAAGTACAAAAATACCTTCTCTCCAAGTTAGGTGCCTCACGAAACCTTGATCTGGTTCTGTTGCTTCTCTTCTCCAAGGAACTCAGCCTCCAAGCTCTGCAACACAAGGAGAAAGATTCTAGGGCAAAGGTGTGGGCAAAGAGAGTCCCAATTCCTCCAGCATAACAGTGCAAAGATTAAAGTCTCCTCTCATGGACCTCTCTACCTATATTTATACCTTTTTGAATAGATAGGATTGAAGACAAAGTAGTTATAACTGAAGGATTCAGTTGCATAACCACCCAAACTACCTGAATTTCAGAAAACGTCTTTTTTTTACATCTACAGGAAACACACATGGGTTTCAGAGACAACAGTCACATGTTTAGAGGGTACACATGGGTTGCAGTAACAATAGTCGTGTATGACACATGGGTTTCAATGTAAATGGTTGTCTTTTAGGAACACGCAAGTATTATATAGAACAAGTAGAATGTAAAAAGTGGGAGACGCGGGTTTCCTTAAGGAAACTCACGTGTACATCAAAAATATCATTTTAAAGATAATTTTGGGAATTTTTAGACTTTGGTGTCTTCTAGAAATTTTTAGCTGACTCAAATACCTTTCCAACGGTGCATAGAAGAGGTCAAACGGAGTTATAGAACTCATTATATGGATCCTCAAATTTAGGTGTTTTTTCACTGACTTTCATGAAGTGTCGACATGCGACGAAATCATGGGAAAGTGGTCACAGGAAGGAATGTGTCATTTTGGGCTATAAAAAGGATTAAATATGGATTTGGCACAGAAGAATGGGGAATATACACATTTTGACAATTTGGTTAAAATCTACAAAAACCAAGCAGTTCGAAATATGTCGAAAGTTACAAATCCCGCTAACATTGTATGTGAACACTGACAACATGGAAAACAAACAAGAGTACATTTCAAGAAAAAAGAGCATTCTTCTATAAAAACTTTGGATCTTGTTCATACTGACCTATGTGGACTAAAAAAGAGCAAAGGACTGAATGGAGAACAATATTTTATGCTACTTATTGATGACTATACCAGGATGACATGGGTATGTCTTCTCAACAAGAAGTCTGAATCTTTTGGATGTTTCAAAACTTTCAAGGAACTGGTAGAGAATGAAACATGATCACAAATCAAGTACCTCAGATCCGACAACGGTGGATAATTCACTTCAAATGAATTCAACAAGTACTATGAAGAGCATGGAATAAAAAGACAGTTTTCTGTAGCCAGAAAACCTCAGCAAAATGGAGTTGTTGAAAGAAATAATAGATCAATAATGGAGATGACTAGAACCATGTTGAATGAATCTAAGTTTACTAACAAATTTTGGGGACAAGCAGTTCATAAAGTAGTACACATCATGAATAAAGTATTACTCAAAAGCAAAAATGATGAAACTCCGTACGAGCTATGGACAAGAAGAGTGGAAAATGTATGACACTTCAGAATATTTGGAAGCAAATGCTATATCAAAAGAGAAGATAAGAATATTGGAAAATTTGATTCTCAAGTAAACGAGGGCATATTCGTTGGATATTCATCTAAAAGGAAAGCTTACAAATGATACAATTTCAAATTAAATAAGGTACTCAAAATAATCAATGTGAAAATAGATGAGACCAAATTAGCATCATCCAGACAAGACTCAGAAGAATCAGACGATGAAGAAAATGAAGTGTTTGATCAGAAAGGAATAAAGGAAATTAAAATGGAAGAAAGACTAGAAGAGAATGAAGAACAACTTACGGAAGATGAAGAACATAATCATCCAATTGTGGAACAAGAAGAAAAAAGGGATCAACATATTCCTAAGAACTAGTACTAGAAGAACCATCCATTAGATCAAATTATTGGTGATAAGAATACTAGAATTGGAACTAGAAGAAGACAATCTGGAAGAAATGAGCATGTACACTTCTCTCTATTGTCTACAACTGGACCAATACAGATGAGCAATGGGTCAAAGCAATGGAAGAATAATTAGATCAGATTGAGAAAAATGAAACATGGGAACTTGTTCCTATAACAAATAACAAGAATGTGATTGGCACAAAGAGGGTTTTCAGAAACAAAATGAATAAACATGGACAGGTAATAAAAAACAAGGTCTGATTGGTTTGTAAAGGCTATGCTTAGATCGAAGCAATAGAGTTTGAAGAAACATTTGCACTAGTATCCATAATGGAAGCTATCATAATGATATTGGTTTATGCTTGCTCCAAAGACATCATAGTGTATCAGATGGATGTAAAATTAGCTTTTCTTAAGGGGGAATTAGAAGAATAAGTATACATCAAACAACCAGAAGGATTTGAACTTTCAGAAAATAAGGACCATGTATGCAGAATCAAAAGGGATTTATATGGCCTAAAGAAAGATCCTAGAGCTTGGTACTCCATATTGGATAGGTACCTGCAGCAACAAAAGTTTAAGAGGGGAAGTGTAGACATCAATTTGTACATCAAACAGGACAATGACATCATACTCATCATTGAAGTATATGTTGATGATATCATCTTTGGAAGTGATGATGATTCATTAAGTCGACAATTTGCTAAGGACATGCAAAAAGAGTTTGAAATGTATTTTCTTGTTGAATTAACCTTCTTCTTGGGACTTCAAATATCTCAACAAACTGAAGGCATTTTTATTACTCAGGCAAAATACATCAAGAAAATGTTAAAGAAATTCAAGATGGAAGATTGTAAACTTGTGAGTATATCTATGATCATTGGTTGTAAGCTAAGAAAGGAAAATGAATATGAAGAAGTTAATCAAATACTTTATAGGTCAATTATTGGTAGTCTACTATATGTGACAACCTCAAGGCCAGATGTGATGCAAGTTGTTGGAAAAGTTGAAAGATTCCAAGCTGCTCTAAAGGAAACTCAAATTATAGCAGTTAAAAGGATCTTTAGATATCTCAAAGGAACTATGGACTTTGGACTTTGGTATCCAAAAGGAAATGAGCTAACATTGATAGCTTATTCAGACACAGATTGGGAATGATGTGTTGATGCCATAAGGAGCACCAGTGGAACAACATTTTTCCTAAGCAGTTGTCTAGTATCTTGGTCTAGAAAAAAGCAATCTTCGGTCTCCTTATCAACCACTGAAGCAAAATATATAGAAACAACATCCTATTGTACTCAGATTCTTTGGATGAAACAGACTCTGCAAGACATACACGTGACATGTGATGATCCAATTCTAATTCTATGTTACTATTGTATTTGGTCATCAAAGTGTCATGAGGTAGAACCTTCATTGTAAGACGAGTCAATAGAACCCTCTTGAATATAATATAATATTGTTTTGTGACTTCCTAGGTGAAGTCATCCCAGTAATTTTATTGGGGCTGACTTGTTAGGGAAAATGTCAAGTGTAAGAAAGAGTATAAATAGAGGAGGTGTGTTCTTCATTTGAACACACAGACTCACTTGTGTATAGCGCATAGAAGATATATATATATATATTTGTAAGGAGGAAGAGTACCTATTTTGGTTTTTATCTTTGTACTCTTGATACATCTATATAGAGGAAGTTTTGTTGGGTTTTATTCCCCTTGAGGGTTCCCCGGGATAAATTTGTGTCTATCTTGTTCTTGTGTTTCTTTTAGTGATCTTGCATATGATATTGTTGTGAAATTGAATTGAATACTAATGATATCTAGCTAAGAATATGAAATATTAACATGGTATCAAAGATAGCCTGAATATAACAACTTTCACAAGGTAAAGATCTCTCTCCTCTCCCTCCATAAAGAAATTAGGGTTTTTGTAAAAGTTGGAATTTTGGAGATCTCATTGCATACGAAGTTGTGCCTCCCTATAGTGCATCTATTGAGACATGGATTGAATTTTTTGAGTGGGTAGATCTTCGGGAAATTCAAACCCTAGTTTTTCTTTGGACCAGAAAACTGAAGAAACTATACATCAAAATATCGCAAGTCAATTTTGAAAGGTGAAGACTTGGAATATCCAGAAATCAAGTATACCAATCAACTCACCTTAGTCAAGCGCATATCCTGGTAAGGTCAGTTTTTCATTTTGATAAATTTCATTTTTTAGTGACCTCCTGATAAGATGTCCCCAAGCATTAAGCTTGAGGACAAGCTAGAAGGTAGAAAAATTCTTAGCATGGAAATATAGGATTGGCCTCATTCTTAGAGAGAATGATCTTCATAAATACATCAAAGTAGAAGTTTTAGAATTGGAAAAAGATGAAGCTAAGTAGAAGCACAAGAAGGTCCTAATTAGGCCTATGAGGATCATTGTTAATTCTATCAAAGATCACTTGATTCCTCAAGTGTTATCCAAAGAGACTCCTAAGGAAATGTATGATGCCCTATCCAGAATGTATGAAGGAAGGAACCAAGATGAGTAAAGGAGAATCCGTTCAAGACTACTTCACAAGGGTTTCCCAATTTAAGGAGACTCTAGAAGCCATTGGAGATTCCCTTGATGAATATGAACTACTTATGACCAATCTTAAAGTTCTCACTAGACCTTGGGATTCATTCATACAGACTATGTGTGCCAGAAAAGAAAGCATGAAGTTTGACATTGTATGGGAAGACTGCATCCAAGAGGAGGCTAGAGTAGCCAATAGAGAATATTTACTTAAAGAAGATGATAAATCCCTAGTAACTCATACCAAAAGAGGAAGGATTCATTCTAAATTCAAGAAGTAAATTCACAAGGAGTCTCGAACTCCCAATAGGTTCCAAAGGAAAGGATAAACAAATCAGAGGAAAGACTACTCCCAATTTCAGTGTTACAATTGTCACAATTTAGGACACATTTATGGTGAATGTCCATTGAATAAATAAGAATATAAGAAGAATATAAACAAAATACATCATGCACATCTAGCTAAAGATGAGGATGAAGAAGAAGAAGAAGGACACCAAAAAAAACAAGCAAAAGAAGAAGATGCAGAAGAGTATGTATTATTCTCTGCACTCTTTGGGTTTGTGACACCTAGAGAAGATACATGGCTTATTGATAGTGGTGCTTCAAAACACATGATAGGACAAAATAATACTTTGTCAAAACTTGAAGAGAATAAATCTCTGCAGAAAGTATCATTAGGAGATGACTATCAATATCCTATCAAAGTTATTGTTGAAGCAAGCTACAAGCTTGATTCTGGAACCCCCATGAAAATGAAGGAAGTCTTATATGTACCAAGTTTAAAGAAAAAATTACTTTCTATCTTATCATTAGATAAGAAAGGATATAGAGTTTCATTTATAGATAGACAAGTACTTATGTGTCCCAAAGGAAAATCAATTAAATATGCAGTTGTCATTGGTGAAAAAGGAGGATTATATAAACTCAAGGGCCATTCAGAAACAACCTTTGTTCATGAGATCACTATCCCAAGTGAACTATGGCAAAGGAGGCTTTCTCACATAAACTATAAGGCACTACCCTATGTAAGCAAAGTAGTAACAAGTTTACTAGATTTGAAGATCGACCATGAAGGAACTTACAAAATATGTGTAAGAGGAAAGAATATCAAGAATCCATCTCTAAAGAGTGAAACAAATACTAAAGGTACGTTGGAACTAATTCACTTAGATGTATGTGGTCCAGTTCCCTCCACATCTTTGAGTGGTTATGAATATTATGTTCCATTTATTAATGACTATTGAAGAAATATTTGGATATATTTCTTGAAAACAAAGAATGAAGTATTTGGAAAATTCAAGGAATCCAAAGCCTTGATAGAAAATCATTCAGAAAGAAGGATCAAGACACTTAGAACAGAAAATGGTGGAGAATATACCTCAAAATAATTTGAGGCATTTTGCAAAGAAGATGGAATCAAGAGGGAACTAACCACTCCCTACAATCCTCAACAAAATTGTGTTGCAGAAATAAAGAATAGGACCATTATAGAATCAGTGAAGACAATGATACATGATCTAGATCTTTGCATGCATCTATGGGTTGAAGCATAAAGAAGAATTGTTTATGTACATAATAGATTATCTCATAGTTCCCTTGGATTCAGGACTCCTGAAGAAATGTTCACAGGAAAGAAGCCTGAAGTAAGCCATCTCAAAATATTTGGTTGTCCAATACATATTCACATTACAAAATAAAAGAGAACCAAGTTGGACCCTTCCAAAAAGAAGGGAATATTTGTTGGATACTGTGAAGTCTCCAAATCCTTTAGAATATACATCTTAGGATTCCATCACATGGATATTAGTAGGGATGTAACATTTGATGAAGAAGCATCTCTCAAGAGATCCAAAATGTGCCATCATGAAGAACTATATGAAGAAGATGTACCTCCCAAAAATATAGATGTTGAACCCTCCCCTGAAAATGAGACTTCAGAGGACCATGATATGCTAGAACCTTAAGAAATTCCTACTATAAACATATCACGAAAGAGAAAACATGCTTAGGTAAGAGAAATCATACAAGAAGAAGAGGAGTATGGAGCTCTAGAAGGATCCACAAGAGTAACAAAGAGATCAATCCAATTTCCATTTATGTAGCTTTGATGTGTGATCTTGTAGATCAAGAACCTACCAGTTATGAAGAAGTTGTATAGAAGAAAGAATGGGTAGAATAAATGATGAAAGAATACCAATCAATAATGAAGAATGATGTTTGGGATATAGTTCCCAAACCCGATGGAAAGAGTGTGGTATCTTCCAAGTGGATCTACAAGATAAAGTATGCAGCTAATGTAAGTATTGAGAAATACAAAGCAAGGTTTGTGGATAAAGGATTCTCTCGGAAAGAGGGAATTAATTATGAAGAGACATTTGCACCAGTAGAAAGGTACATTTCCATGAGAACCATCATGGAACTTTCATCCATGATGAAGTGGAGTATACAATAGATTGATGTAAAGACAACCTTCCTGAATGGTGTAATTGAAGAAAAAGTGTACATAGAACAACCACAAGGATTTAAAGTCGAGGAAAGCTCTGTATGGACTAAAGAAATCTCCTAGATATTGGTATGGAAGAATAGATAGCTTCTTGATGAGCTTGGGATTTACCAAACGTAAAGTCGACCCTAACCTTTAATTTAAGGTTATGGATAATGAACCTATCATACTATTACTGTATGTGGATGATTTGTTTCTAACAAGGAATGAGAAACAAATTATAGAATGCAAGAGGAAGCTCATTGAATATTTCGAGATGAAAGATATTGGATTGATGCACTATTTTCTAGGCATGGAAGTATGGCATAGTCTAGAATGAATATTTCTTAACCAAGGAAAGTATGATGTGGAAATATTAAAAATATTTGATATGTTGGATTGTAAAGCCATGGCCACACCCATGGATACCAACCTGAATTTGTTATCTGATGAATCATCGTAGTTAGTAGATGTGATTCAGTACAAACATATTATTGGGTCATTGATGTTTTTGATGAATACCAAGAAAGATATATTCTTTGTTGTGAACACGCTGAGTCAATATCTAGTTAAAACTAGACATGTTCACTTGATAGTTGCAAAGCATGTCATGAGGTACCTGAAAGGTACGATAGACTTTGGACTATATTATGATGGAGATCATGAATACAAACTGTATGGTTATATAGATGCATATTGGGTTGGAAGTACCTCAATTAGGAAGAGCACCTCAGGTGGATGTTATTGTCTCAGATCTGCCATGATCTCATGGTTTAGCAGGAAGCAGTTCAGTGTTGCACTCAGCACGACTGAAGCAAAGTATACAATAGTTTGTTCTGCTAGTTGTGAAGCCATATGGCTTCAAAATTTGATGTCAGGTCTATTTGACTTGGAGCTGGATACCACAATGATTCTATGTGACAACCAGAGTCATATAAAGATGATAGAGAACCCATTATTCCCTGATAAGTCAAAGCACATAAAAATTCGGTATTTTTATATACAGTACATGGTACAAAAGGGAGATATAAAGCTCCAGTATGTATGTACAAATGAGTAAGTTGATGACGTGTTGATCAACCCTTTGTCTCGAGTAAAGTTTGAATAATTTTGTGATAAGATTGGTGTAGTCCAAAAAGACCTTTCATCAAAAGGAGAAATAGTGATGATTATGTTACAAACTTTCCTCTCAGGGATTAATGATGATGTGGTGTTAGATTTTTATCATTCAAGTTTTTAACTAAGAGAATAACAAGCACAACAATCAAACACAAGAGACAATAGACACAAATATTTTCCTCGGGGAAACCATAAAGGAAAAACCTCGCAACTCCCTCAGAGATAGAATCAACACCAAAAGAAAAACCCCAAAATAGTAAGATTATCTCCCAACAGCAGTAGTCTATCTCTCTCTTGTCCCAGCAACTTCTTCTCTCTCAGTTATGCGTTACAACTGAGTGTGAGTGAATGTGTGATAAATAGAGAGACTCACTCTCTATTTATACTAATTATTGACTTGACAATAACTCACTAGGGCCAAATTCTCTAGGAGATTCTCATAACCCTAGGGCCCCACAATTGCAGGGAATTTAACCCTTGATCAATAGGAAGGGTTACCCTCTATTACTTTACATGACTTGTTTACATTATTGAATCTCCCGATAGGAACATTGGGGAATGACATGACTCAATTACATTACAAATACTTCCTGGAATAAACATTGGGGTACTATACATAAAATATACAAGTTAATACATTCTGAAGTTACAAATACATCAACACTCCCTCTTAACTAGGAAGGTATTCTCTCGACACAATTTATTAGCACAGGTCTTCTTCTCTGTATCCACTAGATCATCATCGAGTTCTCGTCATCTTCATCTTCAAGTCATCTTCATATTCAATTCATCTCCATTACTGAATCTGGATCATCACTCGATCTGGATCATCACTACTGGATAATCATCAATGGATCTGGATCATCACTTAATTTGGATCATCACTGGATCTAGATCATCACTTGATATGGATCATCACTAGTGCTATCTCTCGATTCTTCTCGTCATAGGAAGTTCTACAGATCTAGCCCTTTTTCATGATGGTTGTAGGCCTAGCCTCCATGTAGGTCTTCTTCAGTGATTATATCTAACCCTAAGTCAGAGAGGCCCACCCAGTACTCACATCTGACCATGAGAGGAACACATCCAACAACCATGTCAGAAAGGAATGCCCAGTACTCACATCTGACCATGGGAGAAACACATCCAAGAACCATGTTAGAAAGGCCTAGCACTCACATCCGATCATGGGAGGAACACATCCAAGAACCATACCAGAAAGGCTCAGCACTCACATCCGATCATGGGAGAAACACATCCAAGAACCATATCGGAAAGGCTCATCACTTATATCTAACCATGGGAGGAACACATCCAAGAACCATGTTAGAAGGTGTCAACACTTATATCTGACCATGGTAGGAACACATCCAAGAACCATGTTAGAAGGGCTCATCACTTATATCCAGCCATGTGGGGAACACATCCCGCATCCATGCTAAAAGGGATCAGCACTTATATCCAGCCATGTGGGGAACACATCCCGCATCCATGCTAGAAGGGCTCAGCACTTATATCTAATCATGTGGGAACACATCCCATAGTCTCCTCATAATGGCTCTTCACTTATATCTGATCATGTGGGAACACATCCCTCAGTCACATCAGAATGGCTCTGCATTTACATCTGATCATGTGGGAACACATCCCACAATCACATCAGAATGGCCCTGCACTTACATCTGATCTTGTGGGAACACATCCCACAGTCACATCAAAATGGCCCTACACTTACATCTAATCATGTGGGAACACATCCCATAGTCACATAAGAATGGCCCTCAGCTCTAGGATGAGTATTTCTGGTAACTGACTAGGTTCCTCCATTCTCCCAGAGAATGTCCTTCAGCGCTTATATCTAATCATGTTGGAACACATCCCATAGTCACCTCAGAATGGCTCAGCACTTACATCTAACCATGGAAGGAACCAATCCTCTCACCATGTCAAAATGGCTCACGAACTCATCACTTCCCCTTGGAGGGAACCTTGATCTAGAGAACACCAAGCTTCTCCCTGAAGTACTCAAACTTCACTCTTTCCAATGGCTTAGTCAGCACATCAACTATCTGTTCATCCGTCACAACATACTGGATCTTCACTGCTCCTCTCTACACCATATCCCTAATATAGTAATATTTTATCTCAATATGCTTTGACTTGTCATGGAACATTGGGTTCTCAGACAACTTCACACAACTCTGGTTGTTGCAATATATACAAGTAGCATCCAACTGGAGATCAAATAAATTAGACAGTAGCTTCCTCAGCCATACTTCCTCACAACTAGATGAACAAGCTGTGACATACTTTGGTTCAGCTATAATCAGTGCCACGCAAGACTGTTTCCTGCTAAACCAAGAGATCATACATGATCCCATACTAAATCAACACCCTGAAGTTCTCTTTCTATCGATGGCACTTCCTGCCCAATCTGAATCAACATAACCTTCCAGGTTAATCTTCTAATCAGCCTTATACTTGAGCCCATAATCAACTATACCCTTTCGTTACCTCAGAATATGCTTTGTAGCAATCAAGTGAACATGTCTCGGATCCATCAGGAGCTGGCTCAAGGTGTTCATAGCAAATTAAATATTTGGTCTCATATTTGTCAGGTACAGCAAGGACCCAATCATCTGATGATACATCATAGCATCAACCGTCTCTGACAAAGCATCACTTATAAGCTTCAGATTTGATGCCATGGGTGTGGTCATGGCCTTGTAGTCCATCATCCCAAACCTCTTCAGGATCTTTACTGCATACTTCCCTTGTCTTAGGAAGATTCCATCTTTATTCTGCCACACTTCCACGCCTATAAAATAGTGCATCATACCCAATTCCTTCATTTCAAACTCAACAGCAAGCTTCCTCCTTGTATCAGTAATCAACCCATCCATACCTGTTACAAACAGATCATCTACATACAATAGGAGTATCACTAGGTTCCCATTTTCAACCTTGTAGTAAAGGTTAGAATCTTCTTTACTTTTGGTAAAGCCCAAACTGGATAGGAAACTATCAATTATGTCATACCATGTCCTGGGTGCATGTTTCAAACCGTATAGGGATTTCTTCAATTTACACACATGAGTCTCCATGTCATGTGTTTCGAAAGTGAGTGGCTTCTCCACATACACTTCCTCTTCCACTACACCATTCAAGAAGGTAGTCTTGACATCCATCTAGTGTATCTTCCATTTTATCACTGCAGCCAGAGAAAGTACTGATCTGATGGAAGTGTATCTGGCTATAGGTGCAAAAGTTTCTTCATAATCTATTCCTTCTTTCTGGGAGAAGCCACGAGCCACAAATCTTGCTTTATATTTTTCTATGCTGCTGTCTGCAGCATGCTTGATCTTGTAGATCCATTTGGAAGTTACAATAGACTTCCCCTTTGGTCTAGGGACAACATCCTAGACATCATTCTTCATGATCAATTGATACTCTTCGATCATAGCATCCTTCCATTCTTTCCTTTCTGTCACTTCTTCATAGTTGGAAGGTTCTTTATCGATGAAGTCACATAACAAGGCTACATAACCGGAGCAAGACCTGGTTCTTTTCCTTTCTCTGTGATTTTCTTCTGGAGCCCCATATCTTTCTGCACCTTGGATAGCTTCTCGTACCCAAGCAGGTTTCTTCTTGTGAGGATTCTTCTCCTGAAGTAGATCTATAGGTTCTTGAGGTTCTTCTATTTCTCAAACTTCTTCTTGAATTTCTTCATTCATGGTTGTGTCATGAATTCTGGGTACTTTTGTTTCTTCAGGTTCTTCGGCAAGTCTCTTTTTGGATTTGTTGTAAGCCAAGTCTTCATCAAATGTTATGTCCCTGTTGATGTCGATATTCTTGAGTCCTGGGAAGTATATTCTATAAGCCCTCGAGCTTTCAGAGTATCCCACAAATATACCCTTCCTTCCTGAAGGATCTAACTTTGTCCTCTTTTCTATTGGAATTTGTATGTACACTGGACAGCCGAATATTTTGAGATGACTAACTTCTAGTTTATTGCTGGAAAATACTTCTTTAGGTGTCTTGTTATCAATTACTCTATGTGGAGTAAGGTTCTGTACATACACCGTTTTTTTGGCAGCTTCTGCCCATAGATGCATGGGAAGATCTTGATCATGAAGCATGTCCCTTGCAGCTTCCATGATCATTCTATTCTTCCTTTATGCAACCCAATTCTATTTTGGATTATATGGAGTGTTTAACTCCCTCTTAATCCCTGAATCTTTGCATAATGATTTGAATTCATTTGATGTGAAGTCTCCACCATTATCTGATCGAAAGCTTTTGATCTTTTTTTTTGTATGGTTCTCGATCAAGGATTTGAATTCCTTGAACTTGCTGAATACTTCATCTTTGTTCTTCAAGAAGTATTTCCATGTCTTCCTAGAAAAATCATCAATAAAGGATACATAGTATACATACCCTCTTAATGAACTGGATGAAATCAGACTGCATACATCAGAGTGGATGATTTCCAAGATTCCTTTTACCTTTCTCTCGCTACTTGGAAATTCCTTCTTTGTGTTCTTTCCTTTCGCACATCCTTTGTAGACACCATCATGTTTTGCCTGAATTTCTGGAAGACCTTCAACAGCTTTGCTTGCAAGTGGTAGTGCTCTGTAATGCACATGTTCAATCCTTCTATGCCAAAGTTCATTTGGTTCTATTGAGTCATGAACCAAATCTTGTTCCGGTTGGCCTTTCAATTTGTATAGACCTCCCTCTTGTTCCCCAATCACTACTGCATCATAAATAGTCTTTCCCTTCGGCCACATGAAAATTTGGCCATCTACAAATGCAACCCTCATGCCTTTCACATCCAATGCAGATATGGAGAGGAGGTTCTTCTTAAGTCCTGGTACAAACAAGACATCCTTCATCGTCATAGACTTTCCAGAGTCTAGCTTATAGGAGGATTCCCCACTACCTTTTATTGGATACTGGTAGTCATCTCCAAGTTTCACCTTGTGGGGTGATTCATGTTCTAATAGTTTAACAAAGGATTCTTTGAATCTCATAATATGTTTGGAAGCCCCACTGTCTATAATCCAATCATTGCTTCCATGTGTGATGTTTCTCGTGAGAGCGGAAATCAAGACATATTCTTCATCACTTGAAGAATCATCACTTTCTTTCTTGATTCTCTTTGTGGAAGGTTTATCATCATCTGCAACATGAGCATGATGTATTCTCTTGTTTTCCTTCTTCTTATGAGAGTTGTTTTTGTTTCTAGAACAATCTTTGGAAAAGTGTCCTCTTTCATCACATGTATAACATCTGAATTTAGAGAAATCTCTTCTAGTATTATATTTCTGGTGGAAGTGCTTACCTTTGGGTTGATGAGAGTTTCTTCTGCTTTTCTTGGAGTGTACTGTAAGAGCTTGATCTTCACTTCCCATCTTTTCTTCTCAAGCTACTATCTGAGCTTCTTCTTGTGAGCATTCTTCCCACAATCTACTAAAATTGACTAGCTTCTTTCTGGCACAGATCCCTTGAATAAAGGAGTCCCATGATCTAGGGAGACCATTCAAGGTGGTCATCACAATTTCTGCATTCTCCACTTCTTGAGCTACTGCTTCAGGTTGTTCGTTGATCTAAGAGACTCTTGAAAAATAAGACTGGATGGTTTCTGCATTCTAGATCTTTACATTCTTCAATTGGTTTCTCAGAGTCATCTTTTGATTTATGTTCTTCCCTTCAAATAGTTTGGTAAGGGCATCAAACATAGCTTTAGGTGTCTTTAGGGAGGACACCTATGGTATGAGGTGATCCTTGATTGAATCAGAAATAATCCTCTTATCCATGACCAATTTGTTCTTGTGTAAGGCCTTAGCCTCATCTCCCTCTAGAACTAGAACCTCTTCATTGATGTAAGAGTCCAACTCATTTTCTTCCAGGACCAGGGAGATCCTATACTTCCGGGATCAGAAGTTATCAGCTCCCTCAATATTTTCATCAAGCTTGGTATGATGAGACATCTTAACAGAGAACCTCAAATGGAAATGCAAAAGATTTAGATCTTACCAGGTCAAGATGTTGGAACTGGATCTTGATTTGAATTCTGCAGAGCTGGTTCAGGAGTAGATTAGGGTTTGACATTCTTGGATTTCTGCCCAACCAAAAATTTTGATCTTGATCTCTAAACTTCGATTTTGAGGAGGAGATCAATCTAGGCCTGGGCTCACTCAAAAATTCCACTTCTATGGAAAGCCCTAATTTCCGGTAGTAGTGTCGGGTCAAAAACTGAAAATGCTCAGAATCAGATTCTGCTTCGACAGAAATATGCGCCCTAGAGAGGAGAGTCAACTCAACCTTCTTTTGCTGAAAATATGTGGAGAGAGATCCAAAAAATAGGAAGCCCTAGTTTTCACAGCTGCACAATGTCTTATTCTCAAGTTAGCTTTGATACCATGTTATATTTTTATCATTCCAGCTAGCATTATCTTAGGATCTTTAACTGAGAGAATAAAAAGCACAACAATCAAACCTCGCAACTTCCTCAGAGATAGAATCAGCACCAAAAGCAAAACCCCAAAATAGTAAGATGATCTCCTGACAACAGTAGTCTCTCTCTCTCTTTTCCCAGCAACTTCTTCTCTCTCAATTATGTGCTACAACTGAGTGTGAGTGAATATGATAAATAGAGAGACTCACTCTTTGTTTATACTAATTCCCAACTTGACAATAACTCACTAGGCCCGACTTCTCTAGGAGATTCTAATAACCCTAGGGCCCCACAACTGTGGGGACTTTAACCCTTGATTAATAGGAAGGGTTACCCTCTATGACTTTACATGACTTGTTTACATTATTGAATCTCCTGATAGGAACATTGGGGCATGACATGACTCAATTACATTACAAATACTTCCCGGAATAAACATCGGGGTACAATACATAAAATATTCAAGTGACTACATTTCGAAGTTACAAATACATCAACATGTGGACCCTCTTAAGAAAGGGGGAGCAGGTTAGTGATGTGGACCCTCCTTGGAAAGGGGGAGCAGGTTGATGATGTGGGCCCTCCTCAGAAAGGGGCAGCAGGTTAATGATGTGGAACCTCCTTGAAAGGGGTAGTAGGCTCATGATGTTGCAGTGGGATTGTATCATCCCTAGACATTAGTCCTCAAGTGATATGGAAACTTTTGTCCCTATGAAAGATGAGGATTGAATCATCCTTGGACTTATGTCCTAAAGTGATAGGGTTTGACCATCCCATAAGTGGCTCAAGATTGCACCATCCTTGTACTTATGTCCTAAAGTGAGAGGGATTGACCATCCCATAAGTACCTCAGGATTGCATCATCCTTGGACTTATGTCCTAAAGTGAGAGGGATTGAACATCTTGTAAGTGGATCAAAATTGTATCATCATTGGACTTATGTCCTAAAGTGAGAGGGATTGACCATCTCGTAAATGGCTCAGGATTGCATCATCCTTGGACTTATGTCCTAAAGTGACAGGAATTGACCATCCCATAAGTGGCTTAGGAGTCAGGATTGCATCATCCTTGGACTTATGTCCTAAAGTGAGAGAGATTGACCACCCCATAAGTGGGTCAGGATTGCATCATCCTTGGACATTTGTCCAAAAGTGATAGGGATTGATAATCCAGTAATTGGATCATGTGTACTGCAGGTTATGATGCTTTTGATGATATTGTTGATCTAAAGATCAAGTACGGATGCAGACGATGAAAGTATTGATCCAAAAATAAAGTATGGATGCAGATAATGATGTAGAGCGAGTGATAGAGTGTTGTAAAGGATCGAGTGATCGAGTGCTGCAGAAGATGAAGATCAAAGTTGAAGACTCATTGTTATAGAAGATGATGTTCCAGTACTGAATATGTTGAATATGTTTAGTAACTGTTCCAGTTGCTGATGACTATTGAAAAATTCTAATGACATATACATGTATCACCTTGATGTTGTTGCATATTCTTTATCATTGTGCTCCTACAGTTGATGTTGTTGTTTTCAGTAAAATACTCTTCTCATTAAGGGGGGGTGTTGAAATATTGTCACTTCAAAGAATATTCTAAATGTATTGTACTTATGTAACCTATGGGAGATGTTTTATTCCTCCCTCGGGATGTTACTATTTTATTTGGTCATCAAAGATTCATGAGGTAAAACCTTTGTTTAAGTCGAGTCAATAGAACCCTCCTGAATATAATATAATATTGTTTTGTGACTTCCTAGGTGAATTCGGCCCAGTAAGTTTGTTGGGGCCGACTTGTTAGGGAAAAAGTCAAGTGTAAGAAAGAGTACAAATAGAGGAGGTGTGTTCCTCATTTGAACACACACACTTACTTGTGTATAGCGCATAGGAGGGAGAGAGAGAGAGAGAGAGAGAGAGAGAGAGAGAGAGATCTACAAGGAGGAAGAGCACATGTTTTGGGTTTTATCTTTGTACTATTGATACATCTATATAGAGGAAGTTTTGATGGGTTTTCTTCCCCTTGAGGGTTTCCCAAGATAAATCTGTGTCTATCTTGTGATTTTATTTCTTTCAGTGATACTGCATATGCTATTATTGTGAAATTGAATTGAATACTAATGATATCTAGCTAAGCATATGAAATATTAAGCAAATACAAGTGCCATCAGTAGCTCCAAGAATCCAGTTATACACTCCAATACCAAGCATATTATGATCAAGTTTCACTTTCTTCAGGAGAAAGTCACATATAAGAATATAAAGTTGGAATATATTGGGACAAAATAATAGATTGCAAACATTTTTACTAATCCTCTCCCAAGAGACACCTTTGAGTACCTCCGGGAAAAACTGGGAGTCATAATATCTCCTAATTGAATTGATCCATATTCAACAACACAACAGTATGATAGGGGGAGAACTAATACTACAAGGAGAACCCTTTGCCATTGATGCCAAAGGGGGAGAAAATTTTTAGCAAGGGGGATATTTGTGAACAAAGGAAGCTCATTCTAAGGGGGATCTTTGAAGTTGTCATCAATGACAGAGGGGGGGATTGTTGACTAAATTTCCATTGATGCCAACAAGTGTGTCTTGGTGCCCCTTGAGGAGTTGTTGAGGGTTAATAGTTATCAATGTCAAAGGAGACCCTTTTACCTTTTCCAAGCCCAAGTCTGAAGCCCTTGGAGCCCTTGGGACAATGGAAAAAACCCTATCTACCCTTTAGTGTGTTGAAGTACCCCCTAAGTTTTTTCTTGGTCCCCAGGTCCCTAATCTATGCCATAGTACCCTAGAAAGTGTCCTTGGTGGGTTGAAGAAGTTGTAGGGCTCCAAATAGACCAAATGACCCATTCTATGGTCATTTGAGGGTCATGATACCCTCAAACAATACTTGGCCTCCCACAGGTGGTGCGTTAATGGTCCTTTCTATCATTGGAGGAATGGTGAAGTGGTGAGGGTCATATAAGTGTTGAAAAGTTAGGTGAGATGTTCTTAGTGTTCAAGGGAGTCCTTAAACCCACACACTTGATGGTTTGATGGTCATGAAAATGGAGTTCTTGGTACTATGGCGTACCCTTGGTAGCTAGTAGAGAACTCCCTTCTCTTATCGTAGCATTGGTGGCTAAAGTTCAAACCCTAAACCCTTACCATTAAGTTGAAGTGTTAAAACAATTTTTAAAATCAATAAAAATATTTAACCTTCCCTTGAAGTTGACCCCATATGGTAAAACAATTTTAAATTTAATAAATTGTTTTTAAAACCCTTCATGAAGTCGGCCCTATCCTCCTCCTCAACGCCTAGTTAGGTGTATTTATCCACCAAAAGGTTATCATAACCTTCATCACAAATGAATACAACATTTGGTATTTTGGACTGAGGTTTTTTTCTTAAGAGAGGCATCCTACACCCGAGTTTTCCACACATAAATATTTTTGGGATTAAGTCAACACATTAACAGTCCGAGTTTTTTTCTCGAACATTCCAATTTCTTGACTGTTGTTTGGTTTGTGTTTACTGTTGGGTTTTATCACATAATTTTATTAGCACTTAAATGATCTGAATTCTTTGGGTGATTGTCTACTCACATAGTTCGAATTTTTTCAATTTTGAACAGTCCAAGCTTTGGCATACTCAACAGTGTTTTGGGTGATGATCATTGCTTCCCTTTTACATGCATGAATAGGCTGAGTTATTTTGAGGTATAAACAGCCCCTACTTGAGGACTTGAAATTTTTTTATACAGTCATGAATTGACTCTTTCTCGGATTGTAAATAGTCCACAATTTGGCACCATCTACAACAGTCCCGGTTTTAAAGACATCTACAGTTTCAGTAGTGGTTAAGTCCAAGGTTCATATGGGTTCTTCTATAGTGACATACTCAACTAATGAATACATCACGGTATGTATGAATACTCAAGCATGATAATGTATGAGTGAACAATAACAAGTGTATGTACAGTGATATACAGTGATGTACAATGGTGTGTGAGGTAAATCCATTGTGATTTACATTCTATGATGCATATATGAGGTATACTATGATGATGTTATGATTATGCATTCCTATACACTATGATGAACATGTATGCTATGGTGTGATGATGCTCTCCTATGCATTATGATGTAACCTATATGATGATTATGCATACATGATGCATACTAGGATGATGTACACTTGATTTTTATGATGCACACTATGATGATGTATACTTGATGTTGTCGATGCATACTATGATGATGTATACTTGATGTTGTTGATGCATACATGATGATGATGTATATTTGATGACGATGCATACCCTATGACATTGATGCATACCCTATGATTATGCATGCTTATACTCTATGATGATTCATATTTTATAATAAGTGAAAGCATAATGGAATTACTTGATGAGGTGTACATTGATGTACATGAACAATATATGGCAGTGAAAGTATACAGTGGTGAATTGGAAATTATCAAAAAGCAGATGTTATCGACGGGAAGTTTAGTGATTGGTTTTCGCAGGTCCACAGGTTTAGTCTTCCTCTTCTTTAGGGTGACAGGGTGGTGTTAGGGGTCACAATCTTGTGAGTCAAGCTATTGCAGCAGTTTGTCAATTGCAGTTGACAAATTCTAAGGGGTTGTAGCCCCTTCCAGTTGTAGCTGGAAAAGTTGTATTAAATTTGTTACCCTAGTTGTTGCTGGGTCAAATTTATTTTTAAAAAGGCTTATGTGGTTTTACCCCTGGAACTTGGGTTTCCATGTCAAAATATTGTGTATTGTGCATTTTGTTATTTTCATGTACATTGATGATATGTTATGATTAGTGATTAGCAACTTGCTCTTGATTAAAAAAATCATAATTATGCAAATACTAATTCACCCCCTCTCAATATTTCAATAATAACAAAGTAATGTACTATAATTAATACTATATCTTAATTTTTTTTCCAAGGAACAACCTTGTGGAAAACCCTCCAAGTACTTTCCCGTGATTCATGGATGGTAAATGGGGTAACCTTGATTATGGAGGCTAACCCTGAAGGGGTCAAGGGATTCAAGATTGTGACCTCCCCAAATTTGGGCTAACATATCTCACATTTGGCTCATGATTGTTTGAGCTAACCCTCTAGGTTTATGTTATATCTTAATTTGTATTACATCAATTAACCACGATAACCAAGTAATCATGATAACTAAGTAATCACTAATATATATATTAACTAATACTAGTGTACACATGTAAGGTGTGTGCATGTGGTCAACAAACACATATCTTGTGCCTATAATATAGGTAACCCAACACCACCTCTAATGCATAATTCAGGAATGACAAGATAGTAATCTAGTAATCACAACATTAAGCAATCTTATTAAGTCATAGTACATCAACACTAATCAACATTGTGCTACTAGATTTATCTTAATAAAATAACAATGTTTTACAGGTGAAAGGAGCCAAGTACAACTAAAGTGGTATTTCAAATCCTAATCTTACTAATCCAATCATCATTCCTCCCTAACCTACCTCCAACTTCCACTTCATATTTGTTCCAATGCTAGAATATCGTGAAGCATCAACTATATTTACCTAATCCTAGATTATATAACCCATAAGAAGAAGCATCGAGTAAATCGATCTAACTTCCCCAACAAGGAATCGACAGTCGTCATCACAGGACTTGGGGAGTGTGGCTTAACACACCCCTCCCACGACTCTAGGTTTTGGAGGATACATGGTGGGAAATACCTCCACCCATCCTAATGGAACTAAGGTCAACACCCTATCAATAATCACATTGTGTTGATATTATGGTTCTTAGAGTTGCATCATTGAATGACCAATTTGGGATACCTAGTTTCTTGTATAAACTTACACTAGTCCATATATCATAACAATGTATTGAACCAACAATTTAATGCCTCATAGCTTGTCATTTCTCTTCTGATGCCCATAAGGGTAATTTTAGTCTCACAAGTATCTGGTTATAACTTAGTCCCTCTAACATGTGGGTTAGTCTCATTCAAATCATAAGATCATTAGGGAAAATTTTAAAGATCCATAAACCTTGGTGAATCTTACTAATTATCAAATTTCCAACTATGAAATGTTTGGTGATATTTTTTTTATTCAAAATTTTAAGGATTTTATATATATATTTGGACAACTGAATATGTTTAGATTAATTTTTTAAATCATATGGATTTTCGGCCAATCATATTAGAAAAATGGAAATTGGTGAATATTTTTTTGGACAAAACCCTCTCAGCTTAGCCCATGAGCGAAATTTGCCCATAAAATTTCTGTAAAGATCATGCATATTCTTTCATTGTTTCCAAGTAATTTATCAACCACGAGCCAATATAAGCAAGTTCAATATATTTATCATGTGCACAAGATATATTCATTCATTTAATTGTAATGTACATTGATATCCACATACCCTATTATTATAAATTACATGCACGCTCAAATGAAATCACATATCCATTGCCATTAATAACATAAAATGGTAAAATTCATATACTATTTATACACAAGCAACTTCCAATGTCCACCTAAAAATAGTCTTAATCAATACAGCCAAGTCCAACACATGCTAAGCAAATGAATAATAAGATAAATCACTTTAAAAGTTTTATTTACTAAAAGTCAAAGTAGTAAGAAGTGTTACAAATTTTATATATTTTTATTTTAATGTTTTTAAGAAAATATTTATTTATAATACAATAAATATTATTAAAAAATTATATTGTTATAATTCCTCATTTAATTTTTTAATTTGTATATTCATCCTAAAATTTATCTATTTCCTGCTTTATCTATTATTCAACATATTCACCTATTATTATAATTAATAATAATAATCATATCCATTATAATAGCATCCATATCTAAAATATCAACTCGACAAGTAATTATTTTTCTGTCACCTATCTCAATGTATTCATATTGATTATATCAGGCAGAGTCAGGCAGATCGTATCAACTATATAATAATTACACCGAAGGAATTTTCCCTATGGAGATGTAGTCTCGGAAGATTCCCCGTATCTCTGGTCAATCGCATGTTGACATGTGTTTTTTTCCATCCACGAATTATGATTCGACAGTTGTCTAGCGAGTTAAACAGTGATTTTGGTTTTATCCTCTTACTCGCAGTCACGGTTCAGTCACAGTTTAGTCACCGTTCATTATCATTTTCCGGCAAAATCGCAAGGTTTATTTCATGATTCTACTGGTAGTCAAGGAAGTTTCCCCCTTCACTGTATAAATTCAATCATTATCTCATTGTTCATTTTGTCTTTTGGGTGCGACCCTAGAATGTAGAGAATTACCTGTAATCAATCAAATTCTGACCAGGTTTTCCCTAGAGAAGACTACCCACACATAAAAATATATCCAAGCTGTTAAATTTGGCCCCAAAACTGATTCAAATCAATGAAACGATCAAATTCGACTTGGAAACAGACTTTGTTTTAGTAGTTCAACAGTTAAATGGGATGAAAAAAATGGAGTCTGAATGTGGGTGAGAGTTAGCTAGGTTGTCAATGCTGATAAATAGGTGGTAGGAAGGATTTCACATGCATTTCTTATCATTTTTTACACCATTCCATTTATATTCTACCATAATGGATTAAATTAGTGGTTGTTCAAAATATTCTGGAAATCCGTAAATTTGGTAGAAATTTTCAATATTCAGGTTTAGATTGTTGAAGGATTCATGCGTTTATGGTTTCATTTTTTTGTTTGTTTGTTTGTGTGTTTTGGAGCAGCGATTTCAAGATTAGATTGTAGTTTTTCTTTAAATAGCAAAAATAAATCTTGGAAAAAAATATGTGGACTTGATCAATGATCAATTCTATAAACCAGATACATTAATCATCATGTTGGTTCCTTTAGAAGATCCATTAGATACAGAAAAACAAGTCATCAATTCTTCGGTCATGACTCATGATCAACATTTTTCTTAAATCTTTGACTGGATGGATACGAACACAGGACAGTTAGCATCCGTTCTCTTCAAAATTTGTTGATGCCCAGTTAATCATATATAGGGTGGAGGTGGGAGGGGATTGCCAATTGGAAAATAGAAAATAGTTGGATTCTGGATCTTGAACAAGATCTTTAACCTTAACAACGTATGTAATCTCTACAAATAGTTCCCGCTCTGATATTATTTTTTTTTTAAATCATCACATTTGGATTCTGGCTCTTAAACAAGATCTTTAACCTAAACAAAAAACTGTAATTTCTGCTTATGGCTTTTAAGCAGTATCTTTAATTACTTGTACAAGATATGTAATCTTTGCAAACTATACTACTTTATACCCAATTCAGAATCTATCATCATCATCCCCCTTTTCCATTGCGTAAACATTTCAAGTCCTTTTTAACAACTTCAAGGGGCAACTAGCATAGCAAATTTAAAAGGTGGAAAATAGGTCCATTGCTGCTTTTTTTGCTTGGTTGGCAGTGATTCCGCACCTTTTCCCTCGTTGTTTAGTTCCAAATGTTAGGTTTAGTTTTCAGTTCACTACTTATTGTCTTAAGCATGAACTTAACTAAATATATATTATGCGTTATACAGTGTAGTTTCTTAAATAAGATTTGTAGTGGCGAGGATTTGTTCTAAATTTCTGGATTCTGTATCTTGAACAAGATCTTTAATCTTAACAAGACATGTAATCTTTGCAAATATTTTCGACTCTAATATTAGGTTTTTGTAAAATCATCACAGTTGGATTCTGGCTCTTAAAACAAATCTTTAACCTAAACAAAAAACTGTAATTTCTGCTTGTGGCTCTTAAGCAGTATCTTTAATTACCTATACAAGATATGTAAAGCAAACTATACTACCTTATACTCAAGCCGGAATCTATCATCATCATCCCCCTTTTCCATTGCGTAAACATTTCAAATCCTTTTTAACAGCTTCAAGGGGCAACTAGCATAGCAAATTTAAAAGGTGGAAAATAGGTCCATTGCTGCTTTGTTTGCTTGGTTGGCAGTGATTCCGCACCTTCCCCCTCGTTGTTTAGTTCCAAATGTTAGGGTTATTTTTCAGTTCGCTACTTATTGTCTTAAGCATGAACTTAACTAAATATATATATTATACATTATACAGTGCAGTTTCTTAAATAAAATGTGCAGTGGTGAGGCTTTGTTCTAAATTTTAAATGCATTAATTTCCATACACAATGCAAGCCTAGTGAAATAAATATTTCACCTATGTGAACATTTTGATTTTGGTTATGATTCTTGAAGGACTAAGTAAATTATTTGTATATATGCAACGACTGCTACGTCAGGAGAATCCAGGTTTGGGCCATATATCGAAAATTGCTCAAGTTTGGGGGAAAGATCGAAAATTCTGGCTCAATGCCCAAGCGTGAGAAAGGATGATCATTGATCTAGAGGAGATAGCGACCTTGATCTGCAAAACCTATGAATGCCCAGCCTATGTTACTATTCATGAAGATAATGAGTTGGAGATCCGGCGTTATAGTAATCAAATGATGAATCGAGCCAGTATGAAGGATAATCAGTCTTGTTTTTCAATCTTTTTTAAAATTCTATGGAGCTCTTTCCGCAACTATTTCTGATTTCCTTTATGCCTACTTCCCAACTATTTCCTCCAGTTACAGGGTTTTCCTTACTAAAAATATATATATATTTGGTATTAATGAAAAATAAAAATATTAAAATTACATAAAATTAAAAGAAACTTGAAATAAATTAAATTTATATTTAAGCAATATATGCCCAAGGGTGAGAAAGGATGATACTAATCCAGAGGAGGTAGCGGCCCCAACCTGCAAAACCTATGAGTTCCCATCCTACGTTACTGTTCATGAAGATAATGAGTTGGAGATCCGGTGTTATAGTACCCACACTCTAGATTTCCAGCTCTAATTTCCAACTGGAGCATGACATTTACGTATTTTGATATAAATTGCAATGCATCATTTATAAATATGATGTGATTTATGTTTTTTGAAATAGAAATTAGGATACACTATAAATTGTCCTTCTGCAACTTCAGTTTCGCAAAATCACACAGACATTTATTTCATTCTGCATCCCGAATCCTGAATCCTACATCCCGCAATGGGGTTACGGGAGCTTGAAATTTATTATTTGCAAGTTTTCCATCCTGCAACCCGCATCCTGAAATTTCGAAATGCAGGATGCAGGAGCATTCTTGTAAGTATTGTGTGTCATCCTAAAACCCAATCCCGAAATTTCGGAATGTGGGTTGCGGGATGGAAAACTTACAAATAATAAATTTAAAGCTCCCACAACTCGCATTGCGGGATGTGGGATTTGGGATTCAAGATGCAAAATAATCACAAAATAATAATTACTTGAGGAATACATCCCTCGTAGTCTGTCTGAAAGAATTATTAACGTTGATACCAAAGGTGGAAATCCAGAGAGTATGGTTGCTATAACGCCAGATATGCAATCCTGTATTTTCTCTCCAGTTCTTTTTATATTCACCTCGCAGGAATCTGCAGAATCGTGAGATGCCAAGATTTGTTTAGAAAAAAAAGAATTCAAATTTTACATATCACAACACACTCAGGATTCATCTTTCGAATTCTGTAATTTTCATTTCTTTTTAATTCAAAGTTTTTCAATATAATGCTAAGATCCCTGGCTAATTAATAGAACAACGCATTGACTTCTTACGATTATGAGATTGAACAACACATTAACTTCTTAAGATTATGGGAATTTCAAGAGAACTTGATGCATTTAACAGTCTGTATAAATATACCTTGTGAGAATGGGTATATGGAAAATTGAAAATTGAATCATAACAGTAACACATTCATTTCAAGGTAAATATTTATTTCATTTCAAGGCATACATTTATTTATTTAATTATGAATAGATGTTTATATCTTAAAATTTACTAGTAGTAAAAAATTTACTAGTAGTAAATATGGGGTTTTTTTTTCCCTGCAAAATTGAAAGATTCATATAACTTGTTCATAACACACTTAACTTGTGATCTATCTCCATTTATTTCCATTTTCTTTTTTCACCTGTGAGAGAGGTTGTCATTTATTTCCATTTTATTTCTTCCTTGTACTGTATTTTTTAATTTTGTGTTGTTTAAATTATTGTTCTGATTTAGCATTTTAATCTTTATGTTGTGTGTTACTTCATTTCCTGTTGAATTTCAATTCCTTTCATAATTGTTGCATCTTCTAGAGACAAATAGTGCCTAGACAATTAAGTGATACACCGAGACACAAATTGGGGGCATTCTCCGTTTGCACAAAGTTGTTTGAAACATAAAACCTATTGTTCAATTTAATATTGTTTATCAATTTAATTTAATATTATATTATTAATTTACCATTTACCATTTACCGTCATCTTTCTGCAAGGGAGAGTTTCCGCAATGCAGAAAGGTAAATTGATAATCATTTTATCAATCTACCTTTCCGAATGCGGAAAGGTAAATAGATAATCATTTTATCAATCTACCTTTCCGCTTTCCGTAGCATATACTGAGAGACTCCTATACTGAACAGGTTAAGTTGTTCAAATGTTGGATAAGTTGCGGTTTTTTAACAGTTCAAGAATTGTATTTCAATGTGATTTTTATGGAGAAAAGATTTGAAACTGCCACATTAGATAATTGGTTGTTCAAGTTGAGAAATTGTGAATCAACTATCACATAAAAATACATCAAAACTCAAAAATTAATGTTGGCTTATGCAAAAAACAAAACAAAAGAACTTGAACACAAAGCTACGATACCCTAATGTTCAAAATAGCAAATGAAAGTGGAAGAGCCATAAATCAAACAAAGAAAACTTGAAATAATTACCATTCTTCTCTTAAGTATTAAAAAAAACACGCTAATTAAACAAAGAGAGCTTGAAATAATTTCTTAAAGGAATTAATTGAGAGTCACTAAGGTTTGGTTCAGAGAATTGCTTTAAATTTTTCTTTCATAGCTTGGGTTGTTATTTAAATCGGTTATAGAAAGTACATTGTGATTTTCTTTACCATTGCCCATTATTGACTACACAATATTAGTCCGAGTCTCTTGTCGAGAGTCCAAATGATCCTGAAATGTAATTGAATTATTAACAATGTAAGAGGACCCCAAATTTAACCATAGACTCTTAAGATTGCTCTTATAATCAAGCATTGTTTTGGAATAGATTAATGATAAATTAAGCACAACTCTTGAAATAAACAAACCTTAACCAACTAACATTATAATACGACTATGGTTTGAAACCCCGGAACACTCAAAATCTTGTGAAATGTAATAATTATAATGAATTTGCATCTCTATTAGCATAAAATTACAAAAAGGTATAGCGTTGGATGTAGTAAGCACGCTGGGCTTGACCACTCGTCTGTCTATTGAATCAGCCACCTGTCCTTCCCTGGATGTGTGCAAATGAAAGTTGAAGAGCCATAAATGAAATAAATAAAACCTGAAATAATTACCATTCTTCTCTTAAGTACTAAAAAAAACACGCTAATAAAACAAAGAGAGCTTGAAATAATTTCTTAAATGAATTAATTGAGAGTCACTAAGGTTTGGTTCAGAGAATTGCTTTAAAAAATGTTTTCATAGCTTGGGTTGTTATTTAAATCGGTTACATTAAGTACATTATGATTTTCTTTACCATTGCCCATTATTGACTACACAATATTAGTCTGAGTCTCTTGTCGAGAGTCCAAATGATCCTAAAATGTAATTGAATTATTAACAATGTAAGAGGACCCTAGGTTTAACCATAGACTATTAATATTTCTCTTGTAAGCAATCACTATTTTGGAATAGATTAACCATAAATTAAGCACAACTCTTGAAATAAACAAACCTTATCTAACTAATATTATGATACGGCTATGGTTTGAAACCCTGGAACGCTCAAAATCTTGTGAAATGTAATTGTTATAATGAATTTGCATCTATGTTAGCATAAAATTATAGAAAGGTATAGCATTGGATGCAGTAAGCACGCTGGGCTCAACCACTCATCTATCTATTGAATCAACCATGTGTCCTTCCCTAGCTGTGTGTTTCATGCTCAAAGGTGCCTTTGTGCATGGTTTTCGTACTGGCAAAGGACTTTATGTGCTTTCTGTGCTCAGCCTTGTCCACAATTCCCATATGTCTTGGTAACATTGTTGTATGAGGAGACTTGGAGAGGGGCATTCTTGTTCTCCTCACCTCTCATGGCATGGGATCTCCTACAGTAAATATAGTGCGTTGTATCCTCAACCTCGTCGCCACCTCAGAGAAAATTAGCAAGTGGGAATTACAAACGAGGTGATGAAGACTTTGGACACCCGACACCCCAGTATGAGCATTCACTCCAACTATCTGTCGCTGAACATGGCCCCCATGCAGTGGGGATTTGGAAGCTGTAACCTCTTCGAGGGTTTCTGGGGAGACACTCCAAGGACAAAAAGACCCTGGTATCATGCAGCTAGAGGTATGGCTATCCAGAAATATTCAAAGTGCATCACATCTAGGCCCTGATGGTTGGCAATTTCCTGGTGCAGACAACCAGGATGATAAAGGAACATAATTTCATATTTTCCAACCATTAGTACCCCCTAACAAATTAGCTTCTCAAACCATACAACCATTGTTGTCTGCAAGAAAACTCAAGATCTCACATAATTGAGCACTTTTGGCCTTTCTCTCAGTGTTCATTTATCCCCATTTTTCAACAAATCCGGAGGGTGGCGCTATATAGGGTGATCCAGAAAGACCCGAAAATAACTTACCAGCATAGCTGTACACTTGAGAACTGGTCATCATAACAATAGTACGAGTGACAAGTGGGAGAGGATCTTTATTCCTTGCGGAAAATCCAGTCAAGTCATCTCCTCTAATATTCAATTATCATACTGGACATGGATAAGACCTTAGGTGTTCTCCCGCATTGATGCCCAGGTGGGTCAAGGCATTTGGAATTGACCTTCCTTTCCCTTTCACCTATGCTAGAGGTGGGATAAGAGCGGATTCGGTTGGGCATGTTTCTTTGCTTCATGTAGAGGCGAGATTTGTTGTTTCAAATATCTAAATTTCATGATGGACCCTTCGAGTTGGGACAGTAGGCGATGTTGGGGACATGGTATTGACCTATTGGGTGTTGTAAATGATGTCTAGGGACTCAATTACTGGTAAAAAAAAACATATCGTATGTGGGAATGTCCTTCTGTACCAGGTTCATCGGAAGATTTTGTCCACACTAGTATTTTGCACGTAGTCGGACTATCAGTCGATCTCAAAACTCAGAACAACGAATCCTCTAGCTCCACGTAGATTTCATTTATAATCCCGTATGACCTTTAAGCGTTAAGTGTTTCCTGTTATATTCACCGTGGATCAGCTTCTTTTCAAGATCTGAGACTTTTATGCGCACAATTTCAATATCAAGACACAAAGCTAACACCTGCACAATTTAATTCAGTGGAATCAACAGAGACCCTCGATCTGCAACATGCCTTCATCTGGACCGCCCGATCATGGGTATGTTTGATATTTCACCAAGCTGGTCCCATTCAATCCATCGCGCAAGTCTCTTCTGCGGAATTCTTTCGATCCGTCAATCAAAGATCGAATGACATATATACCGTCAATCGCCATGGCCCTTACCACTTTTCGCGATTCGAAAATATGACTCCGTCCGCAGTATTTTGGATGGCGAAAACATGCACAACTGTAGATTTGCTCCTGCTCTTATCATCATCGTCAGATGTTTTCACCCTTTAATCCATTCCACGATTTGGAAAAGTTTCTCCACCCGCGCATGCTCACCGCGTGGAATGACTTAGACCTATTGATCTCGTCTTGCGTTGATCTTGACCTTTCAACACTAAATCTTTCCTTCCAGCTTCGGCCCACGGAATCTTTCCTTGTAGACTGTGATGAAGTTGCCTGGTAAAATTCATGCAGCGCAGTAATTCACGCAGATAAAATTCATGCAGGGTAGTAATTCGCAAAAAAAATTGGTAAAGAAATTGTAAAAGACCAACCTATATATATATATATATATATATATATATATATTACGCGGGACAAATAAGGATAGCGGGATTAAAACAAATGGACAGACGAGATTAAACCTAGTGGGATGCGGGATCATAACGAGATATTGCAAATATTATTTCATTCCGCATCCTGAATCCCGCAATCCGGGTTGCGGGAGCTTGAAATCTATTATTTGCAGGAATTTCTATCGCGCAACTCGCATCCCGAATTTTGTGGTTGTGGCATTCGGGAGAATTTTTGTAAGTATTGTGTGTCATCCAGTTAATCTTTCCCGAAACCCGCATCCAGCAATTTGCTGGTTCCGGGTTGTGGAAATCGAGATGCAGAATTCGCGATGCGGGATACGGCAAGACAAAATAAATCAAGTTGTATTCAATCTTTCCTGTAACCCGCATGCCGAAATTTGTGGTTGTGGGATGCAAGATGTGGGATAATTTTTGTAAGTATTGTGTGTCATCCCGTTAATCTTTCACGAAACCCGCATCCCACAATTTTTGGGTTGCAGATTGCGGGAGCTTGAAATTTATTGTTATTTGCAAATATTCAACATAATCATTGCACACGTTAATTTTAAGTTGTTGTCACTTAATTTTTATTATTTCTTGCAAAATTTATAATAAAAAATCGAAACCCCAAAACACAACAGTTATAAATGTCTTAACCTAAAATTTTAAAACTCAGTGCAATTTTCCAAGGTAGGTCACAAAGGTTGACTTGCGAAAAGACAAAATATTTTTACCCTCTCGACGTTTCCTTGCACCTCTTAGTACAAATGCTAGTTATTTTTCTTTCACCTACCTCAACGTATTGACTATATCAAACGTATTGACTAAATCATGTACATGCGACCATATTCTACCGCCTATTGAGAGAACTATGGGAGAACTAAGGAAACTGTTAAAGGACATAAATGTATCCTCTAATTTATTTTAAAATAATATATAATTTTAACGTTTTATTTTATAAAAATAATATTTTGAAATTTATTTTTTTAAACTTAATTCTATTATATATTATATGTTATTATTATTTTAAAATCTCTTAAATAAGTTATGCATGAATAATCCACCCATTGATTAAATCAAGTTTTCCCATGTTCTCCGTTAGTTTTCGAAAATATTTCGAAATAATTTCATTTACAGTAATATTTTTTAATTAACATTATTAGTATACATTTATTTTGATTTTATCTTTATAGATAGTTAGCATAACAATATTTACTAAGTAACAATGTCTTCCATTATATATTTAAGATTTAATGTTTAATAAAAATTTGTTCCATAGTCATTTTACATTTAACCTTCACTTGATGCATTTTAATTATACTATCTAATTTATTATGTCTTAGGTATCTATTTGCACAATTTATTGGTTTTTGTTTATTAAGGTGACTCTATAAAACTCCACATGGTTGTTGAGAGATAAATGATTTATGTTGAATTCAAAGGTACACTAGTTATGGCTCAATTCTCCTTCCTTTGAGAATCTATGTTGGTATTTTTATTCAACTCCATAACTTTACATGGATTAAGTGGAGAATGATTAGAGTTGGAGGTTAGTTAGGCATATAAACTATATGCAAATTTGGGTTGGTTTTAACTTTGACCACTCTAAACAACAAGCAAATAAAGAGTCTTTAAAAAACAACCATAAATTATATATCATCCAAATAGCATGGAAAGAAGACAAGGAGGTTGATGTAACATATTGAATAAGCATTTCAATCGTTTCCCAAAGTTGTAGGAGGGTTAACAAGATCTTGTCATGCTTCGTTGTTGTAGGTTACCGCATAGAAGATAGACTATCTTTGACCTATTTCCAACAGTTAACTTCATATGGTATGGGAAAACTTACATCAATATAGTCTTGATCAGTTAACCACCATAAACACCTATTCGTAGTATCATAAACTCTCATACACATAAATGAAGATATGTCTAAAGGAAGTTCAATGCTTTTCCTGAGAAATGTAACTTTACATGGATGAAGCAATGGGGCAGTTGATATCTCATCTTTGTGCAATGAAAAGAAGACCTCATTTGAGGCAGCATTAAGCAAAACCCATTTTCCTAGCCTAACATTAGCTTGTGGATAAATCCAATTTACACTTAGCTTCACGTGACCCTCTTTATCTAAAGTCACATAGTGAATAAATATCCCAATGAAAGGCGGTGCATTACTAGCTTGAAAGAGTGCACAATCTTCAATGTTGATTTTTTGGCCATCCTGGAAATTCAAATAATTTCAAAAATTACTTCATGCATCATTATAGAATATTATAGAAAAGAGAACAATGAAGCAAAATCTAAAAATCTCAAGCATCAAAGAAAAAGTTCCACGCCACAAAATTAATTCAACATTTCAAACTACATTTAGATATATTATTACACAAAAAGATATTCAACTCTCCACATCATGAGTGTCAGTTAAATTGCATTTCACAATAATATATGAATAATATACGAATGAAGAGAGACTACAACACTAGCAAATATAACTCAATCTTTATGTTTTCTTAGTCTTCCTAGTAAAGAAGGGAAACTGCATAATTTTACAGATAAGAAAATTCAACATTATACAAAACAAGATCCAACCCATGTATCAAACTTTGAATCTACCATCCCTGATAGTTGGTCATTTACCAAGTTCATCAACAATTAAAAAAACTATTTATCAAAGAGTTGCTTCTTCAGATAATGAGGTAGAGAACTTTAATTGGATTTGCTAGTAGGTTTGTGGATTGATTCACAAGCTCCTAGAATTCCCACATATTTCATCAGTACTTCAAAGACATTTCTTTATCTTTTTTTTTCACTTTGAGTATCAATCTAGGATATGCTTTCATACTCCCGCATTGTACCTACACTAGATGTGCAATTATAGTCCCATTGAACTTTTGGTTATTTGTAGGGCATTAATAAAAAATCTAGTATCTTATCTATCTGCTAATTGTGAAATGTCGCTCACCAAATGCAGTACAGAAGAAAATCAATGTTTCAAAATTTGTATTAAAACCTTTTCAAAGTAGACCCTCTAAATACTTCCAAATCTCCACAGTGGTCTTGAATCGCTTTAAAGTAGTTAAGTCACACAAACATGTAATCAGACATTCCTGGTAGTACCACAAAAGTAATTCAACATTTCAAATTATATTTGGAGATATCATTACACAAAAAGATGTTTATTTTTCCACATCAAGAGTGTCAGTTAAATTGCAATTTACAATAATATACAATAAATACAAATGAAGAGAAACTACAACACTGATAAATATTACTCAATCTTTCTGTTTACTTAGTTTTCCTAGTAAAGAAACGAAACTACATGTTTTTACAAACAAGACAATTCAAAATTATACAAAACAAGTTCTAACCTACGTATCAAACTCGGAATCTACCATCTATGATAGTTGATCACCTACAAAGCCATTAAACTAGCCATAGCCATTAACGAATTCAACAAATAACCATAAGCAAACACATCAGAGTTTCGAGCCACAGCTGTCCTTTCACATAAGACCATTAGCATACAATTATACATCAAAGGCTCCAACCAATTAAACAATTCAATGCATATCAAACAGGAAACCAATCACATTTACAAGCCACATGGTGGCCTTCTGGGAAGGTCCTTCAAAGACCTGCATAGTAAAATATCAATAAATTCGAGTTGTTGAAGTTCACAAATGGAAGGAGGAAGCATTGTCAAGCTTGGACATGGAGACAATCTCAACACCCTAAGTGAGCTTAAATTCCCCAATTCATGATGTAAATTTTGGATAATATGGCAATTAGTTATACATAACTTTTGAAGGTAAGTTAAATTGCGTATTTTTCCTGGTAGTTCCTTCAAATCACTGCAGCAATTTAAATCAATTTCTAGAAAATTGGGAAACTTTGGGGCTTGTTACTTATACAATAAATTCATATCACCAAAACCATTACATATAAATACAATCAACTTTCCAAGCTCCTCGAGTATCTACAATACTCATAAATGGGAGACATTATCAACCTCTTAACTAGCACAAACTTAATCCGAGTAAACGAAGGCAAGTTAATAATGCCCTTAACTTGTACTATATACTATTAACTTGCAATGAACCAGTTCGGAAAAAATGTATTGTATACAACTAATTTGGGAAGAAACCAAGCAAGAAAATTATTAACTTGCACCTAAAGCAATCTGGATCGTTCTCAATTTAGAGTGGAATTACTGGAGGGAGACACAATATATGTGTGTGTGTGCTATTAACTTCGACTTAGAAATTTAGATAGTTAGATGACAAAAGAAAGGATTAAGAAAAAAAATGGCTCATTGTCAATTTGGATAATCTTGTATATTATTAGCATCCAAATCTTATATATTATTAATATTTAACATCGATTTCAATCAATTTGACTTCTTGCAAATAGTAGAAAAAAGAGAGACTAAGAGAGAAAGATCTTAGTGATTTGGAGATTTGGATGGTCACATATGGAAGACTCCCCAAAAAAAATTAAACTAGTTTAATTTAGATTGTCAATCGAGGAAAACCAAGAAACCAAACATTAATGAGAAAATCATTGATAGGTTCTCTTACTTGAAATCAATTGGAAAATACACAAAGTAGTAGGATGAAAATGGATCGTTAGGGTCTGTGATGCGCTCAATTGGATCCATGATTCTCCAATTGCAGTTGATGCAGTGTTGGTCCAACATTGTTAGGAGCATTTGCTAACGACAACAACAACAACACATGCCAAATTCATTACACAAACAAAACAACCATCAAGACGCTGAAATTTCAATCAACTGAGAAATTAAATGCACACAAATCAATTTAACGTAGTATTTTTAAGCTCAAAGCACTCGAGCTAACTAGTCAAGCTAGTTAGGCTAAACTTGTTAATCTATAGATTTAACTTTGTTCTAATTTATAATATAAATGGTTGCCCTAACATAGTAAAATAAAAATGAATAAAAGATTGTAAATTTTGTATATAAAATAAAAGTGAACAAAAGACTATAAATTTTGTACTTAAGTTTATAGACACTTTGAAAGGAGGATTGAAAAATATTCTTTTGTGAATAATAAATAAAGATATGAGTTTTTGCACTAAATTATTTAATTCTATATTTATGAAATAATTTATATCAAATAAATTGTAGTTATTCTATTGAGAATATATATACTAAAATTAGAATGAATTTATATATTGATGTATGTATTTCTATATATATAACATAACATAAAAGTAAAAACCTCATAAATATTCTCTTCTCTAAAGGAAATAAACAAAGAATAAACATGGTAAAGAACATAAAGATAAAGATTGATGTTTCCTTTATGAATAGAAATACATACCTCAATATATAAATTCATTCTCGTTTTAGTACTATGAGCTAGGTATGAGGTTGTTTAACCATTTTCCTTTTTATTTTAATTTTTATTAAAGATTTGGTATATAGAATAAATGATTTCTTTCATACATATTAGGTTTTTTTAGGGGAATCAACAAATGGGGATTGGGTTGTTACTTGCATGACACGGGGTTCAGGGATCCATTTCCGCTACCACTATACTCTTAGGTGGCCCACAATAGCCTGCAAGAAGGGGACATGGGTAAGCCCAGGTGTAATTTGAATTAGTTACCTCCTTTACAGCATGTGACTTCATATCAAGTGAATCGTCAATAAGCCACACCCATACAGGCTATATAAATTAGGTTATTTAATAAACTTATTAGATTGTGTTTCATACTAAGAAATCTTTCTCACCTAGGCTCAACCAAGTAGTTTGTTGAGTACAAAATTAGAAAAAAAAAACGCTAAATAAAAGAAAATTTAGGTAGTTTAAATATTAAAATAAAGGGGGTCAGAGATTCCAAATCGGCTTTGGGAAGAGTACCCCTTAAATTCATATTCGGAATTGATAAAAAATTATAGTTATAAAAACAATTCATTATTTTATTACTTTTCAATATAAAAACTCATTTCCAAGTGTCAATGCACAAATACATATTTGTTCTAACCACTTATTACTTGAGCAAAACTGAAATTGTAGTTTTCAAAATTGATCACAAATTTTCACTAATCTAAAGTAAGCATCATTGTCCTATCTCTCCCTCTACTACCATAAAATTATATAATGTTTGTATTTATTTGTATATAGAATCTTTCTAGACATTCTATTAATTAGAGTCTTCCTCAAAATAAAGATAGGAAAATGTAATCAAAGTGGGATTCTAGACTTAGTAGTTGAGTAAGTTGAGTGATCATTTTTAGTCACCATGTGAATCAACCCTATAAGGAGATCTAGGCCTTCTTTTGCAAGTTTATTTACTTTTTGGTTGTGTTTGCTATAACTATGTCTTATTGTAAAGGAGGTGAAAACTTATGCTAACTCTTTTAGATGTAGTGTTAATATTTGCATATCATTATTACATAATTGGTGAGTCTCATACATCCAATTGACGACTAGTGTCAAATCTCTGAAAACTTTTATTTCTCTTATTTTGACATCAAAAGAGATCTTAAGGAGAGTCTTCAAGGCCATCAACTTTTTCAAGTTATTAGTTCCTTGTCCCATATTTTACTCAAAAGAGATGAAGTGTGTATCACTAAAGTAGATCAACTCTCCAAGTCCACAATCATGATCTTGTCCCTGGAAATCATCATCAAAGTAACTCCAACACATTTGTTTATTAATAATTAATTCCTCTACCTACCTTGGAACATGTATTTTAGAATCCTCCTTATAGAATTGAAAGATTGTTGTTAATTGTGAAAAATTTTAAAAGGTCTGAATTTGTGTTTCCTCAAATAAGAATTTATTACGAGCTAACCAAACCCTAGAGATCCAAGAAAGGAAACAACCTATTGGATTGATTTCCAATCTAGTGAATCATGGTTTTAGATTGTCTTCTAAAGAGACTTTAGACCATTAATTGCAAATCTTCAATCAGTTGCTTATATCCTTCCATATTTGAATTGAGTATGCACATTCAACGAATAGATGAGTGGTTGTTTCTTCAACCCGCTTGTAAAGTAAGTGAATTCTAAGGACATTTGTGTTCCTTTCATGTCTAGATTCCTAGGTATAAATTTTATTTTGTAGTACCAGCCACATAAAAAACTTGTTTTCTTCAAAGCTTTCACCTTCCAAATGCATGACCACCACCATAGAGTAGGTTGTCGACCCTCTATCATTTGATGTTGATAGCCTAGTTTAATTAGATAGTACCCTCTAATCTTATTTCCTAGCCAAACTAATTGATTTGAATGTTGTCATATGTGGACATGGGATCGATGCAATTTTTCCACATATGATTCCCAGCCTCTTTCCCTCTTTCCTTGCAAATCAATATTTTCCATGGACATATAGCCCTGAACCCAAAGGTAAGTACCTTCTTGATTTGTGAAATTAGAAAAATATCTCAAATACCAAGAATGGAAATACTAGACCAAATCATCTGGGAGTAAGGATTTATTCACATAGACCATGATGGCATCTTCTCCCAGTCTCACTATTGTTTCTCTTCCTAATTTCCATGCCAATAGTATGTCAAAAATTGGGAAGGAATGAACCAAGGATTTCTAATGCAAATTCTTAAAGGATTTGTTCTCCTTCTTAATCCAACTCATTAAGGAAACTAGGTTTAGATCATTTTTATAATTAGCTTGTTCCATAAATTGTCCTTTGTAATTAAATTCTAAAGAGTATTTACAAGGAAGATGCCAAATATATGTATATAATTTAGAACCCATCCTCCTTACCCTTGGGTTTTGAAATCTATCTCCAACTGGTCTAATGTGTGCTCTCTTGGCTTTCTTTCCCACTACATAAAAATTTAATCCAAATATTGTGGATTTTTTTTAGAATTCCCTTATGTGTATGAGTCAATTGAAGCTAGTAGGACAAAATAGCTTCTAGTTTCGACTTCACTGATGTCAATATTTCTCCTCAAGATAACCAATGATTACACGACAAGGATGTCCTATTTTCCATCCTTTCTATCAACCCGTTCCAATCCCATTTACCATATGAATTTGGTTTTATTGGAAAACCTAAATACTTGGAACCTTCATAAAACCCATAATTTTGAAAATGTAACAAATTTAGTAGATCTAGTTCCACTCTTGTCACAAATCCACTAAAGCAAAGAAGATTTTTATTAACATTAACTTCCATTCTCATGGCCTTGCCAAACAGATCCATCTATTGTAAAAAATTTCCTTTAGATAATGAACCACTAGTGATTATCAAGATGTCACTACAAATAATAAATGTGTTAGTAATAAACCAGTTCCCACCTTGATGCCTCATAACATTCTAGTTTTGTTTTTCTTTTAGTATGGATTTATTGAGTGCTTATGTGATTACATAAACAATTACAGAGAGATTGGGAAACCTTTCTAGATACCCCTATTTGGGGTGAAAAAAGAGGAGGCAAAACCATTGACCAACACTACAAAATACATTGTCTCCACACAACACACAATCCAATTCACCATATCAGCAGAGAGATTGATATGGATCAAGAGTAAATGGATGAAAAGACAACAAGCTTTATCATATTCCTTTGATATATTCAACTTCATTATCATTGTGCTCAAATTCTTTATTTTGATGTTGTGAAGACCTTCTTAGGCAGACCTGACCGTATCAGGAATTTTCCAACCTTCAAAAAACCAAATTTCTCTTAAGAGATGAATTTGGATAGTATATTATTAAGCCTAATTACCAAAACATTTTCTATGATTTTTTACACACAATTGCACAATTAGATTTCTCTGAAATCTTTGAAGGTTACAAGCTTGTCGACTTTATGGATCAACACTAAGAAAGTTGAGTTAAAAGATGGTAGCGCCTTATTCATCCTTCTTACCTCCTATACCACTCGAAGAGGGTTAGAACCCAGAAAATAAAAATAAAAACTAAGGAAGAACTCATTTGTCCACTTATTTGGCCCTAGGTGCTTACTCTTTTAAAGGACAAAAAAATTCCTATAATTGAAACAACTCATCTCTTCAAATAACTCCCAATTGTCTTCAGGAGAAACCAACCTATAAAAATATGTGTAGAGCTTCATGATCTCTGTGATGTCCACCCTTTTTGTTCTTTATAAATTTTGGAGAGGTGTTGCACTCCTAATTTGGTCAATTTCTTAAAAATGGACATGGAGTGACCCTCTAGCATCTGAAGCTCCCAATTAGTGTTGATGCTTTTCCTGTGGTTGGAGAACCAGAGAAAAAATATTATTCTCGTCTCCAAGCTCCATAAAAAAAACTTGGCTTTGCATCCTCCAATCAAATTCTCTTTCTCTTAGGAGTTTTTCTCTCAGTGTCTCCAAAGTTGATAAAATCTTATGCTCCTATTTAGTGAAAATATTTAATGTTTCGTTGTCACATATGGTGGATATGGAATCCTCCATATCCTTTAGATCCTTATCCCTATTCTTGTATTTATTATTTGACCACACCACAACCCTTTCCTTCAGTTCCTTTAAAGAATATACAAATTGTTTACAAGTTGGGATCATCGAATCTTGATTATACAGTTGCCAACCTTCCCTAACCAGATTCTCAAAATACTCCTCATTTTAGTTTGGTTTGTATTTGAAAGGAGAAGGAGGCATGTCCTCATCCTTAGCTAATTGGAGAAATATTTGGTTATGGTCTGATCCTCCTCCAGAATGAACCCAACTTTTTTGTATTTCAATATTGGAAATCACTTGCTCCAATATCAAAAAATATTAAGAAGTTTGAGACACATTCCACCCCAATTCTCCTATCTCTCCATGTCAACTTCAATTTAACTAGATCCACATCTACCGACTCATCCACTTTAAATGGTGCTAAAAATATGCTCCAAGAACGTCCACACGAGCATTGTGAACCCATTGGGAACTCATTGTGAAATTCAAATCACCTATAATGATCACTTTTTTCTCCTTAAGCATTTAGAGTGCAAAAACTGGTCCTAGAAGACTTGTTTATGGTCATAAGGCCCATTCACATTCAAAATGGATAATTTTTTATCCAAGCTCTTACACGTGAATACCATGCCCGTACCTAAATGAATATAAAAACCGCTTAATAAAGTAAAACCATACCTCTATCCATTGCGTATTCCATGTGACATAGCATTTGATTCAAGCCATAAATAGTCCCAACCTTTCAAAGAGACTTAAGAAAACCAATAATAAGATCCCCCCACACATGGTCTCCTAGACAAGGAAAATTTCTAGGCTATTCTTCTCAATTAACCTAAAGAGGGCTAATCATTTTACGGGGTTGCACAATCCCGTAGTGCTTAAAGAGAGGATATTCATAAGGTACCCCCGAGGATGGATTAAAATATCAAAGAGTCCATTTTAGTGTCTTTTTTTTTTCCCTTTTGGCACTTCTATTGTTGCCTTGTTATGATCTTGATAAATGAATAGGCCACCCTTTCATTAGCAAATTTACCACTTTGACAAGGTTTGTAATGGGGGAATGAAACATCTACTCGATACACCACCTTTTCACTATGAAATTTACCATATTCATACGCCATTTTCCATAAAGAGGGAAAGGATGAGTTATGGAATCTAAATTTATCAAGAGAAGCCCCATTATACCACCTGCTTGACCATCTATCCATTTGACCTGATAATTTCGAGAGTGATAAAACTAGGTTATTTGATGTGATCCAAAAGCATAAAACTAATGCCTTTTGAATACTTGAGAAAATTTATTCTAGTCATTACTTCGTACCTGACAACCCCATCCCCAAATATTTACTTTATCAAAACACAAACCCCCAACCAAAGGTTCTACAGGAGCTTGTGGGAAGCCTTTGGAATGTAGAAAATAGTGATTTTCATGTAAATGGTCCGACTCTTCTTTATTAGTAGATCAGAAGATACTTTCAGACATGTGAACAAGCATATATGATGTAGGAGGAAGAGTGTCATTAGGGCACGATTATTTCAACCCTTCCAATATATACTAGAAGAGGAGCATGTCCCCTTTCAAATACTCAGATTATGAACTGGTTTTTCCTCCTTAAACATAAACACAATAATAGCTTCGCCGTCCTAACATAAAGGAAATGAGTTATCTAAGTCAACATAGAAAAACTTACCCAACGTATGATGCGATAGGAGAGTTAAGACATTAGTCTCCCCTCCTTCAGTGATAAGAAGCCTCCTAACCTATGGAACCCTTGCCTCCACACTATGTTCCTTAATTCCTATTTCCAATGGACTTAGTTTTTCATAACTCTCCTTGTATTCTTTGAGGACCTCCCATTTGTAGTTCTCCTCATAGGTTGACTTCAAAACTAGAATCTTTCAAAAATAATGGTTTACTCCAACCTCATAAATTTTCAAAAGGAGAGGGTCATGGTAATTCTCTATAAGCCTATGAACTAACCCTTAATACCCCACCTTGTCATTGTCACTTGACCTCAAACTCAATGTGGGTTGATTCATGTGTCCTTGATCAACCATTATTTCTTTGTTGTAATTTCCTAGGATCCCAAAAGACAATTCCTCCATCCCTACATGGGGTCTCTTTGTATTGGCGTATGGATTTCCTTCCAATATTTATTTAAAAGTTTCATTTATGGGGGGTGACCATAATTTTGGCTGCCAAATTTTCTTCACAAAAGTATTTGAGCAATATTCTATGACATGGCCTTGTTGATGACATCTTACACATCGAAAAGGGGCATTACAATAGTCTAATATTTATGTGATCATGATATTATCACCCACCTCACTATCTATATTATTTGATAGTCTCTCTTATATATCCATATTCACCAACTTTCACTATCATGCAAAAAATATTGTATTTGTAGGACCAGTATGTTCCCAAGTCCCAAAGAAATTTATCATGCCAAAATTCTATCCATAGTCCTAGGAGCTTGACCTAGACAGGGACTAGCATCATCAACTCTCTCCTGGGATCAAAAAAGGGATGCCATAATTTTAAACTCAATAAATAGAGCCCTAGAACTAGGGACCACTCAAAATTTTAAGTGCATCCCTCTCCAATACAAATTTGAAACTAAGCCAACCTCTAGTTAAAATATTTAAAGATTGGTTGTACTCAAACACATGTAACTAGTTTTCAAAGAAAAAAATCCAATGGAGGGTACTAACAAATGTAATATAAATAAAATACCTATGATAGTCTTCCCTACATAATCCAATACTCGATCTACCCGTAAATCCTCCCCCGTAGTCATTTTCAGCAGGTCATTTTTTAATAACTTTCTCGACTTCTTTGTATTGGGAGGAGAAACCTTAGTATCCTCCTCCTTATTATCTGTGACTCCTAGAGACTCCATATCTTGTAAAATTAATGACCCTCTCTAAGACCTCACTGGATTTTGGTTGAGAATGCAAAAACCCTACACCTTGAAGTTGAGGGTCAATATCAGTTGAAAATAATGAGTTAACCACCGAAGGGAGGATTTGTAGGGACGAAAAAGGGGAAATAGTTTTGAGGATTGGGGATGTGGGGATTGAAAAAAAATAACTAGCATCCTGACAACAAGTGACATCACTTCCCAGATGAAGAGGAGGGCCTTTCAATTGCAAACCCATTTGAGTTGGAGTAAAAACCTACTATGTCGTATAGTCAAATAAGAGTGAACTAACAAACCTTGTCTGATATGATGTATTCTCTAGTTTTCCCACCATGAAAGGTAAATTAAAATATTTTGTGTGTATGAAAGTTGTATCCTCATGCTCATATTCAAGATCTTGACTGGGGGAGAAAACCCTAGTCGTCCCCTCTAGCTCCTCTATGCCTACGAACCTAAAAAAACAATTCTCCTAAAACAACTAGAGGCTCTAAACCATAATCTAGCAGCTCACCTTTGCACTCGAACTGATTCAGTTACCTTACCTTATCCAGGGCATCTTCATCCTCCATCCCACCCTTCCTTAAAACTGAAAATAAGGAAAAAGAGTCTAACCAATAAGATAGTTAAATGGATATTGAGAATCATATTAAATAGTTTTCATAATGTCATTCATATATTTGAACATGGTGAAAGTGGAAGTACCAAAATCATTATGGTATTTATAGACATAGAGATATTAGAGTAATTAAATTATTGGCTTGGCCAAAGTTTTGTCTCATATTATTTGGGGTGGGGTAAGTTAAAAGAAAACGATGGTCATCTTCAACATCCTCCTTGACATGGACTTTATAAATTCACTCATCCCAATGTGTTGTTAGTTAGTCAATGATTAGTATCACTATGGAATAGATCATGAGCATGGGTCCTAATTTTCTTAATATATTTTTTGTTTTGTAATCTCATAATGTTTAAAAAATAGTTTTGATTGACCAAGTTGGGATTCATAAGATCTTTGTAGTATTTCAATTTCCTCTTGTTAATGATTTTATTGTTTTTTCGGTCTCATCTTTAAAGTTCAAGGGGATGTAAGATTTAATATTGTTGATATTATAAATTTTATTGTCTTTTTTATGTTCCAATACTTAATCCAACCACTGGACTCTTTATCCAACCTCTTTTAAGTGTGTGATAATGATTTCTCATACTAGAAGTAATAACATGGAGCCTATCATTAGTCAACTTGAGTCATTTTTGTTTATGATATAAGTATAAAATCATAGATTTAGATTGCATGGGTGTAAGGGGTAAAATGAGTTTTGTATTTATAGTATAGCTTCAATCAAGAGAATATGGTAATGAGTGTTGCATTCAAGTTAAAAGTCTAGGGTATGCAGTGTTTTGCAAATGGCACAATTTTATTCCAAGTCTTCTGAGAATTGTTGTAGGCCAAAACTTCATAGTTGTAAAGATTAACTAGGATAACTACATTGTTGAAAAATATTTTTTATTGATTCACTCTCAAGGCTCAATATTTCCACATTTGTTTCGGGATCATATTTAACACTTTACAACTACCAATGATTATTTTCTCAACATTGTGATTCTAATTCAAATGGAAATTGAAATCAATACCTAAGTGTGACTTGTAAGGTTGTGTCTTTTTAAAAGCGTTATCACCACAAAATATGCTGATAAATTGTTTTCTTAAATTTAATTATCGTAATCTTTGATTTATCGATATTAATGGTAAGATAATAAGTTTTGCAAAATTGTTGGAGAACTTTGACCTCCTTGTGAATATCTTCAATATTTTCGAAAGGATAACAATATCATCAGCGCATAACATAAGGATAAAAATGAGTCTAACCATGCTAATATTGATGCATCTGTCCTATTTTTTTTTCTTTTTTTTCAATATAAATGCCAAAAAGGTGGTAGATAGGGGCACCATTGCTTACACAATATTACAATTAATTCCCATTAACCACTCATCATTGCGTTGCATCCTAGTAATAGCATTTTTAAACCTTAATCACAACATTATGGAGGTAAAGGGGAATACCAAATTCATCCATTCCTTTCCATAGCTTGGAATTAGGCACAATGTTGAATGCTTTTCTAAAATCAATCAAACAACAGATGCAATCTTCTAGATTATCTCTCCAATCCTCAATATAAAATATAAGGGTGGTAACAAGGTCATTTTGGCATGATAATTATAGGACCCTTCTTATCCTTTGGCCCTTGAATTATATTGTCCTCAAGACAATGCTTGATTTTGCTTTCAAGAATTTAGGGTGTTAAATTTCATGAACCATAGATCTACCTGCCTGAATGAAAGCTATGTGAAAAGAAGGATGCAGTGGAATTGACAAATCAATGTAAACTAAACAACTAATTCATGAAAAAAATTTCACATAAATCAAACAAGTATTGCTCAGATAATCATTAAATTAATATTCATTAACATATCAATAATACAATAGTCATAAAATAAGGAGAATTCAACCATGGATAAGATTCAAATTCACCAACTCAAACTGACTGATTAGCTAACTCGGTGTGGAAATAATCACAGCTGGATCTCACTAGTTTAACTTCGGATAACTAATTGAATTCACAATCAATTAACTGATGAGGTAGGTGGACAAAAGGTGCCATACTCCCTTAAATCATGCAGACTGGCACTAGGATGAGTGGCAGTGAACTAACTAGTGGTTATCAGAGCATCACTGATCATGAGTGACTACCTACCACATACAACTGAAGGTAACTGCTAGTGGCACTTAGAGAGGGTTCCTATAATGTAGGTATTGGCACCAATGGCACTAAAACTCCTGTTGGCACAAAAACTCAAAAGTGTAGATGATTGTTGGTCATGTCCCCCCTTACTCCATTAAAGTGAAAAATTCCTCCTAAGCTAGGAAAAATGAACAAATAAACTATGTGGGTAAAGGGAGGATTAATTAATACTAACACCCCTCCTTAATCCTAACTTTGGACAACTTGGGCCCTGGCAGCTAGGACAAAAGTCACCCATACAATCTAAATGAAACAAAATACTACTTAAAAAACAAGGAAAATGGTCAAAACCTCATGGGAAAATCCCCCCTCAAAATAAGCAAGAAATCAGGAAATAAGCTTCCATACTTAAGAGAAAAACATTCTCTTTGAACAAAAACTTGTGAAAAAATTGTTGCAATCTGCTACTCTATGGAGCAATAATGCAGAATGTTGGTTCTTGTTTGCACTAGTTTCCTGGGACTATGCATGTGAAATTTTCAATATTATTCCAATATGATGAATGTTTCCTTTGTCTCTTCTTTCTAGAGGAAGAGTGGCATGATCCAATTTGTTCTTCAGTGAGCCCAATTATTGACCAGTCCTTACCATAATGTAGCATCTCTCTGGAAGTATGTTGCACCACTCTGAAGATAGTGAAACTGTGTGTGAGAGTGCAAGATGTTCATTCTGATACTGGGACCTTGTGCTTATTCTATCATATGGATCCCCAACAACATTCCCAGTTGCTTCAATGAGATTTTGAGCCCATTTAGGCCTTTGATTTGGAATAGGTGTTGGATGTGGATCTAGATTCTCTTGAGATTCAATCTCAATATCAAGATCATGTTAATACTGTTCCTCATATTTTGAATCTAAAACATTAGAAAACACATCACGATCAAAGGGAAATGAAGGAGTGTTTATACCTTCTTATGCTTCGGATTGTGTTGGATCATGCAACTAATCTTCTTCAAATTACACATCGCGCTCTATGAAGCACCTTCTAGTTTCAAGTTCCATCAATTTATATGCCTTAGCATCCTCAGCATATCCCATTAGTATGCATTCGCTACTCTGGGATTGGAAATCTTTTCTCTTATCAATAGTGATTCTATCCCAAGCTTTGGAGCCAAAAACTCTCAGGTGCGAGACATTGGGCTTATATCCCAATAGTGATTCGAAAGGAGTGGCCCCAATTACTGATTTGTAAGTCACCCTATTTTGGATATATGAAGCACAATTAACAGCCTCAACCCACAAGTAAGGAGGAATATTCTTTGGTTCGAGAAGGTAGGTTTCCATCTCCTTCAAGGATCTCTTTCTCCTCTCAACCACACTATTTGGTTGTGGTGTATATGGAACTAAGTGTTCCATTTGAATGCATTCTGATACACAAAAATGTTGAAAATATATTTTGACGTACTCACCTCCATTGTCATATCTAATGGACTTGATATTCTTCCTGAGGTTGTTCTCAACTAAGGATTTAAAGACTTTGAAAGTCTCTAATACCTCATACTTTTTCTTCAGAAAGTATACCCAACAATACCTTGAATAATCATCAATGAAGGTGAGAATATATATGGATCCATTCAGTGATGTTGTAGGAATTGGTCCTGAGACATCACTGTGTATTAGATATAGTGTGGAGGAAACTCTTGTTTCCTTCCTAACCTCGTATCATTTCTCTGGATGATTCCCTACCAAGCAACTAGGACATACTCCTTCTAATGATTTGATGATAGGAGATAGCTCAACCAATTTGTCATTATGTAGTTATTGGAGATACTTGAAGTTCATATGGCCAAATATTTCATGCCACAACTTGCTTTTGTTATTGGCATGAGTCAATAAGGCTTTCAGATATGAAGTAGGTAGGAAATGGGAAAACTCATATGCCTTGGAAGCATGATTAGAAAACCCTTTCTATATGAGATTCCCAATAGATGCTTCAGTGATTTCTACTGTGTCATAATCAAATGTAAATCTCTTGGGAGAGCATGTATGTGTCATCTGATATACATACAACAAATTTGTTGTAAGAGAGGGAACATAGAGCACATTTTGGAATTTTCCATGCTCAAGTTTAATGGAACCTCTCCCAACAGTTGGGATATGTGAATCATCCCCCATATGGATGCTACGTCCTCCTGAGAGATCCAAATAGGTGAATGATTCTTTGGAAGCAACCCTGTGGTTGGATGCTTCTGAATCAATCAGATAAGCCTTTGACTGAGTGAAGCTGCTTTCAAGGCATGGCACCTCTCATGTCCTTGTGTCTGGTTTCCCACTTTAGACTTATTTGCGCTTTGAGAAAGGGAAATGTTGTTAGGTTCAAGGAGATTTGATAGCTAATCAATGGTATTCTTCGTGCACTTGCTCTCTGGATGGAATCCTCTCATACAGTAGGAGCATTTAGCTTTCTCAAAGTTATTTTTTTGTTCTTCTTGGAACCTGAGGCTCCATTGGAAGGGTTCTACTTCTCCTTGGGATTCAAATCAACATTTTTTTTCTCCTTCCCTCTTTGCTTCCCTTTTTCTTGTGCATTCCAAAGTCTCCAGTTAAGAGGGTCTGATTCTTGGAGGCATTGAGCACTCCCATCTTAATCAATTTTTGTTGCTCCCAGATTAATGACTCTACAAATGCATCTAGAGAAGGCATTTTCCAATTTGGGATGGATAATATTTCAAAGTGGAAAGTATATACAAAGACTAAAATTTCTGATCCAAGATTGCTCAGAATTGACAACAAAAGCTGTTCATCCTTCCTCTCTATCCCACATTTCTTGCATTGCAAGACTAACCCTTTGTATTTTGGGAAGAAATGTTGAATTGTCTCTAAGTTTTTGGGTTGGAGTGCAATGAGATCATTCTACAGAATATGGCCTCTTAGCTCGTCATGTTTTCCAAACAAGGATTTAATCTTGTCCTATACTTCCTTCGAAGTTCTGAGTCCCTCAAGGTGGAACAACAACTCCATGGAGATGTGGATGCACATGAAGTCGAAGGATTCATCTAGCTTATTCATAAGCTTAGATTTCTCAACATAAGGTTGGGGCTTGACTTCTCTTCCCATTGTCATCCTATACATTCCTTTGTTGTGTAAGGTTATTTGCATATATTCCCTCCAATCAATGTAATTGAAGGGTGTAAGGATCCTAGGTGAAAGAGCAGCAGAATTCTCCATTTCACTAGTATGTTAATCAACAATTCTTCAAGAGATACATAGGTACCTGCAAAAAAAAACTTCAATTCACAAACATTTGTCATTTCAAAACTGTCCACCTCGACATGAGCACTTTTTTTAAGTCCATCACACCTGGATAGACTTGTCTGGACATAATCCATAGGGAGAAATATAATGATTCCATGAATTATGTGGAAACTCAACTGCTTCGGGTGCAAGCATGGAGGTTTGTGAGTTTTTCTACTAGCCTAAACATAGGCTATGATACCATGTTAAATTTCATGAACCATATATCTACAAGCCGGAATGAAAGCTATATGAAAAGAAGGATGCACTGGAATTAACGAATCAATGTAAACTGAACAACGGATTCATGATAGAAATTTTACATAAATCGAACAAGTATTGCTAAGATAACCATTACAATAATATTCATTAGAATATCAGTAATACAATAGTTATACAATACGGATAATTTGAATAATATGGATAAGGTTCGAATTCACCAACTCAAACTGACTGATTAGCTAACTCGATGTGGAAATAATCATAGCTGGAGCTCACTAGTTTAACTCCGGATAACTAATTCGGTTCACAATCAATTCACTGATGAGGTAGGTGGACAAAAGGCGCCACACTCCCTTAAATCATGTAAACTGGTGCTAGGATGATTGGTAGTGAACTAACTAGTAGTTATCAAATCATAATTGATCATGACTGACTACCTACCACAGACATTTGAAGGTAACTGCACTCATAGATTAGATCCTATAATGTAGGGATTGGCACCAGTGGAACCAATGGCACCAAAACTCAAAAGTGTAGATGACTCTTGGGCATGTCCCCCTTACTCCAGTAAAGTGAAAAAGACCTCCTAAGCTAGGAAAAATGGAAAAATAGACTATGTGGGTAAAGGGAGGATTAATTAATCCTCACATTGGGAACCCTTGCTTCACAATTTGATTGAAAGATACTTAATATGAGGCATTGGGATTAGATTCCTAAGTTTTAAGATCTCATACTGGTATCCTTTAATGAAGTTATATTTTCCATTAGTGAGATGCTTAGTGCCAGATTTTATATCCTTAGTTGAGAAAACATCAAGTTGGTGATGAGTGGATTGGATGTCCTCAAAGACTACAAGTGAAAGATAGGTTTGTTACATTAGAGGTTCTTTCCATATATGATAATATGGCATAGTTCTTTAGATTTTCTCTGAATGATATTCATTGAAAATATGTTAGGTTCTCTTTTACACAAGTCTAAGTCTCTTATGTTTTTTAGTTAAATATTGACATTTTTATGTATTTATTAAGGTATTATAATATTTAGTCGTACTATCTCTATGAGAGCATAGTGTAACCGACCCTGAAACCAAGGCCAGAGACACCAAATGAATAGGGGGTGTTGAATCAAGTCAAAGAACAATATAATAAGCTCATCAAAGGATATATCATCAAGTCCTGAAGACAAATAAAAAAAACATTTAGCCATTAAAATAAATTGCGACACTTCAAAAGCAATTATAAAACTCCCCCAAAACTCATGCAAATGCAAGGTCATGCAAGCATGAGTATTAAACCAAATTTACAAGATTATTAAACTTAGACCTTAAAATTATTAAAACATTCACAAGTGACCATAATCAACCCAATAATACTAATTAGTCAGATTTATGGAATTCTTTGCAAACAATTACAAATAATATTTTCCAACAGTTAAACTAGGAAGATTATGACACTTCCATGAATCCATATTTCTACACCTTCGTTAACAGTTTTTCATTTCTCATTGAATCATATCTGAAAATAACATCTACAAACATTCAATAATGAATAACAATGAATACAGATATTCCATCTACAAACATTAACTCTTATAGAAGATCAAATCTACAACTAGCTATTAAATTCACAACCAGAACATTTGATAAGCATATGATTCCCTGCAAAACCAACTGTGAGTCTAAATAAAAATAATATCATCTTACAAATGCACTCTACATCCATCAAGGGCGCACTATCATGTTCGTGTACATCCATACAACAGCAGATAACCAAATTTACAGAGAAACTATCAAACCAATTAAGTTTCCAAGTAGATAATTATCAACTAGATTCCCAAAACATGACAAATTTAAATGTAAACTCAACCATGGAGGCTTTAATTTCAGGTTAATTTATACCCATACATAATAAATAAACCAACATATATCTTAAAGTAATCAATTCAATCCATTTTCAAGTAGAACTTCTTCAACCAATGTTCCAAAAACTCAACATTTTCATATGTAATTATTTTTCGGATCTAATCAGCCACAGAGGGCGCAAAACCAAAGTAAGAAAAAGAAAAGTACACAAAATAAACATGTTTCAATCATCCATCGATATCGGATCTCATAATCAAGGAGAATGCATCGGTTTCCATCATTTAAACCATCAAATTTGCATTCAACCATTGTTACATAAACCATGTACATCAACAGTAAAAAGTTCAACTATGGAAACAATGGAAACCTAATATAAACATATGAATTTACATAAAATAATTTACTTATCTGATTAATTTTCAACTAGAATCAACCAGACCACGTTCCACCCAGTCGTAGACATAGTCAAGCCTACCTCGCTTGAACAGGTCACCCCCAATATGAGACTACAGATCCACAAGAAGAGGTGCACTTAATCAATGGAATTATTTTTAGAATCCACAAATAAATTCCTTACCACCTTCTTTCTCCTTCACCCCATTACCAGGTGCAATGGTAATCCCTTCACCCCCTAGGTCCCTCAGGGCATCGTCATTCACCATCAATATTTATGTGCAGGTTCAGGACAAAGATAAGCAGTGCACACAAAGGAACTTGTTGATGCCTGGAAAATCCTAGGTATCAACAGCAGGGATTCTCCCCAATAACCATTCCCAATTAGTTCGTTTATTGTTTGGTGTGGGAATCTGTCTGGTTAGCAGCCCGACTATCGTAGAATTAAGTGAAAGATTGATTCTTATTTTACCAATTGCGGCCCGGTCCACCATTTATGTGTGTTTTTAATTGTTTATGAATGATATGCAAGTGCCTAAATTAAATGTAGATGATCAGGAAGCAAAGGTTTCACAATTTGATGTGTAGGTTCTTACCTCTCATCTTATCCCCTTTGTTCCTAAATCACAAAAAGAAAATAACAGCTACGCTAAACTAATTCTATCTAACCTATCCCCAAGGAGCAAGATGATTATTTGCATGAGTAACATACTATATTTTATGCACAAAGAATTTTACAAATATCTGATATAATTCAGAATACATAAACACAATAGAAAAACAACATAGAGATAGTTCATTGTTTGTTAAAACATTCATTACACATCTGTTGCATAAGCTTCATGATAATGAAAGGAAATCATTCACAACATAGAAATAGTTCAGAAGTGAAACGATCTCACAGATTTATAGAGGAAGCTAAAACATAAATAGTTCTATATTCATCCATCTACACAGCATGCATTTGAAACTTTGACACCTCCTTCTCTAGCAGAAATTCATCCCTTCTTTATTATAAAAAGAAATAGTTCTTCTTACAAAAATTATTTCACATAAGATCGGTAGAAAATTCCACTCTCCATTCGAATCTACTTCTATTTATATATTTGCACAATGACTCTTGGTTCTCCTTCCCTTTGGGATTCCTCAACATTTGGTTACAAAATATTTTGTCTTCTAGTTTGCTCACTAATTAAGATTATAAATACAAAATATTACAATTATATTCCCATGTGTCAATATGACAAAAACACTTTAAGTGAGCTCAGTCAACTTAGTAATGAATTGTTTCCAAGTCACAGCATCCGAAACAATGATCTCAAACTCTGCTAGTTCCAGGGATCGGACCGTGACCTCATGTTTGGACACTTGAGTCTCTATGTTAGCCATCCTTGTTGGAATTACTCGAAGCTAATATTCTAAAAGGTAGTTGCTTACTGCAGTTTGAGCAATTACACTTTTGATCACCTTCTCAACTGGATTCCAAGTTCATCCTCCCTCAATCTATCATGCAACTACTTCAAGTATTCTTCATGGGATGGGAGCTCATCTAGCCTCCTTTTGGATGATGTCTGGTATGAGTGGTGACTGCAATAACACAAAAAACATATTAGTATTTACATCAATAAACAACTTATGCACTTGAACAAGATAAATGACTAAGATATGTTGGTCAAACCATTTTAAAAGAAACATCAGTACTCTACATTACCCTGCTTCCCTCAGCCATTGGGTCAAGACAAACACAACGCAGGTCAGTGGGTAAAATGTTGGAAACAAAATTCCTGCATAGGTGAGTCTCAGCCTCTATATGATCATCATGATCTAACAAACTGTGGGCAAACAATGCCTCCGAACAGACTGGTGAGGCTCTGAGAGCAGGTAGAGCGGCCAGGGTGAGTTTAAACTTAAAGGAAATAATGAAACTTAAAGAAATACAAGGGAAAACCCTTTTTTAAACCCACACAAAATCCTACCTACTCCTTGCGCAGCGTATAAATAGACATCTACAGGCTAAAACCTTTTAAGGCAACAGGTGAGAGCATTTACACCCACACGTGAAAGACCCAAATGTCGTTGGCACCAAACATATCGTATCGGGAAGTTACTGATAAGTCAAAGTAAGAACAGCCCTAGAAATGACGGCTTGATAAACCCCAACACAGCCGTAACCATCAGCTTAAGACTTAGTAATACACTCACATTCCCTTTACGGATCGGCGGTTAAGATAAAATCGACAAGAAAATATGGACGACAGCCGCCATAGCGGCTCCAAGACTAAAACTTCTCCTCCCAAGCANGGGTCATCGACGAGGAAATTTCTCTATCGTTACAGCAGCAAAAAGGGAAAGGCATCCGCCGTAGCGTGTCTCAAAAACTGGAACAGGTTCCGATAATAAACTTGCACGCATGCTCGTCGTAGTGGTAAAAGATATAAAAAACTCATCCAATATGGCGAGGCAAAAAAATGGGAAGAAGTTCTGACTTTCGATGTAACATCTCACCCACCATTGTAGCATAAAACCAAAAAAAATTCTAATGCAGTGGACAAGCTGACCCGACGATGCTTAAAGAAATGAAAACCCCCGTTGTAGGAGCTTCATTAAATCAAACGAAATGTAAACCAAAATATCAGTCGTCGTAGCGGCTGTGGACCTGAGAAACCGTCTGTTGTAGCGGGACAAAGAATTAGGAGCACTCCCGATATTCAAACTAATACTTCACTCGATGTTGCAGCATGAAACTGAAAACTCATCCGCCATAGCGACTCCAAATTGGAAATTTGTTGATGTAATTGTAACTTTGGAGTGTATTCACTTGTATTTCTTATGTATTGTACCCAGATGTCTATTCCTGGAAGTGTTTGTAATGTAATTGAGTCATGTCATGCCCCAATGTTCCGATCGAGAGTTTCTATAATGTAAACAAGTCATGTCAAATCAATGTGGGTGACCCTCCTATTGTTCAAGGGTTAAAGTCCCTACAGTTTTGGGGCTCTAGGGTTGTTAGACTCACCTAGTGAAGTCAGCCCTAGTGAGTCATTGTCAAGTTGGGAATTAGTATAAATAGAGAGTGAGTCTCTCTATTTAACACACACTCACTCACACTCAGTTGCAACGCATAGCTGAGGGAGAAGAAGTTGTTGGAGCTAGAAAGAAAGAGACTACTGCTGTCGAGAGATCATCTTACTATTTTGGGTTTTACTTTTGGTGTTGATTCTATCTCTGAGAAAGTTGCGGGGTTTTCTCCATTTATGGTTTCCCCGAGGAAAAACACTGTGTTCATTGTCTCTTGTGTTTGATTGTTGTGCTTGTTATTCTCTTAGTTAAAGATCCTAATATAATGCTAGCTTAATGTTAAAAATCTAACATGGTATCGGAGCTAACCTGAGAAGAAGACACTATGCAGCTGCGGGAACTAGGGCTTCCTACTTTTTGGATCTCTCTCCATATATTTTTAGCAAAAAAAGGTTGGGCTGACTCTCCTCCCTAGGGCACATCTTTCTGTCGAAACAGAATCTAATTCTGAGCTTTTTCAGTTTTGGACCCAACATTACTGCCGAAAATTAGGGCTTTCCACAGAAGTTGAATTTTTTAGTGAGCCAGGACTGGATTGATCTCCTCCTCAAAATCAAATTTTAGAGATCAATATCAAAGCATTTGCTTGGACAGAACTACGGGAAAGTCAAACCCTAATCTACTCCTGAACTAACATTGCAGAAACTTAGCTCCAAATCCAGATCCGACATCTTGACCTGGTAAGATCTAAATCTTTTGTATTTCCATTTGAGGTTCTCAGTTAAGACGTCTCATCATACCAAGCTTGATGAAAAGCTTGAGGGAGCTGATAACTTCTGAGCCTGGAAGTATAGGATCTCCCTGGTCCTGTAAGAAAATGAGTTGGACTCCTACATCAATGAGGAGGTTCCAGTTCCAGAGGAAGATGAGGCTAAGGCCTTACATAAGAAGAAGTTGGTTATGGAAAAGAGGATTATTGATGATTCAATCAAGGATCACCTCATACCACAGGTGTCCTCCCTCAAGACACCTAAAGCTATTTTTGATGCCCTAACCAAACTATTTGAAGGGAAGAACATAAACCGGAAGATGACTCTAAGGAACCAGTTGAAGAATGTAAAGATCCATAATGAGGAGACCATCCAGTCATAATTCACAAGGGTCTCCCAGATCAAAGAACAACTTGAAGCAATAGATGAAGAAGTGGAGAATGCAAAAATTGTGATGACAATCTTGAATGGTATCCCTAGGTCATGGGATTCTTTCATCCAAGGAATCTATGCTAGGAAGAAGCTAATCAAGTTCAGTAGACTGTGGGAAGAATGTTCACAAGAAGAAGCTCGAATAGCATCTCAAGAAGAAAAGATGGGAAGTGAAGATCAAGCTCTCATAGTACACTCCAAGAAAGGCAGAAGGGAAAATCATCATCACCAAGGTAAGCATTCTCATCAGAAAAATAATTTTGTAAGAAGGGATCCATCCAAACTTATATGTTATACATGTGATGAAAGAGAACACTTTGCTAGAAGCTATCCCATGAATAAGAGTGGATCCAAGAAGAAGAAGAACTCCAAAAGAAGACATCATGCTCACAGTGCTGAGGATGATGATCTTCCCAGGAATAAAGTAAAACAAGAAAGTGAAGACTCTTCAAGTGATGAAGAATATGTTCTGATCTCCGCTCTCACGGGAACTGTAACTCATGGAAGCAAAGATTGGCTTATTAATAGTGGGGCTTCCAAATACATGACAGGTTTCAAGGAATCTTTTGAGAAACTATCCAAACATAATTCACCCCATAAGGTGAAACTTGGGGATGACTACCAATATCCCATAAAAGGATTATACAAATTGAAGGACCATCCAGAACAAGCTTTGGTCCATGACACAGTAGAGCCAAATGAACTTTGGCATAGAAGGCTTGCACATGTGCACTATAGAGAACTACCACTTGCAAGCAAAGTTGTTGAAGGTCTTCCAGAAGTTCAAGCAAAACCTGAAGGAGCCTGCAAAGGATGTGCAAAAGGAAAGAACACAAAGAAGACATTTCCAAGTAGCGAAAGCAAAGCAAAAGGAATCTTGGAAATCATTCACTCCAATGTATGCGGTCCAATGTCATCCAATTCTTTAAACGGGTATGTATACTATGTTTATTTTATTGATGATTATTCTAGGAAGACATGGATATACTTTATGAAGAAAAAAGATGAAGTTTTCAGCAAGTTCAAGGAATTCAAAGCCTTGATCGAGAACCACATAGAAAAGAAGATCAAGACCTTTCGATCAGATAATGGCAGAGAATTCACATCAAATGACATCAAAGAGTTATGCAAAGATTCATGGATTAAGAGAGAGTTATCCACTCCATATAATCCATAACAGAATGGGGTTGCAGAAAGGAAGAATAGAACTATCATGGAAGCTACAAGAGCAATGCTTCATGATCAAGATCTTCCCATGCATCTATGGGAAGAAGCTATCAAAATAGCCGTGTATGTGCAGAACCGTACTCCACATAGAGTACTCGAGAACAAGACACTTGAAGAAGTCTTTTCCAGCAAGAAGCCAGAAGTTAACCATCTCAAAATATTCGGTTGTCTAGTGTACATACACATTCTGAAAGAAAAGAGGACAAAATTAGATCCTTCAAGAAAGAAGGGTATATTTGTGGGATACTCTGAAAGCTCAAAGGCTTACAGAATATACTTCCTAGGATTCAAGAAGATTGACATTAGTAGGGATGTAACATTTGATGAAGACTCAACTTACAACAAATCCAGAAAGAGACCTACTAAAGATCCTAAAGAATCAGAAGCACCCAAAATTCATGACACAACCATGAACAAAGAAACTCAAGAAGACGATCGAGAATTTGAAGAACCTCAAGAACCTGTAGATCCACCTCAGGAGAAGAATCCTCACAAGAAGAAACCTTTTTGGGTATGAGAAGCTATCCAATGTGTGGAAAGATATGGGGCTCCATAAGAGAATCACAAAGAAAGAAAGAGGACCAGATCCTACTCCGGGTATGTAGCTTTATTGAGTGACTTTATCAATAAAGAACCTTCCAACTATGAAGAAGTGACAGAACAGAAACAATGAAAGGATGCTATGATCGAAGAGTATCAATCGATCATGAAGAATGATGTTTGGAATGTTGTCCCAAGACTAGAAGGGAAGTCTATTTTAACTTCCAAATGGATCTACAAGATCAAGCATGCTGCATATGGCAGCATAGAAAAATATAAAGCAAGATTCATGGCTCATGGCTTCTCACGAAAAAAAGTAATAGATTATGAAGAAACCTTTGCACCTGTAGCCAGATACACTTCCATCAGATCAGTACTTGCTCTGGATGCAGTGATGAAATGGAAGATACACCAAATGGATGTCAAGACTGCTTTCTTGAATGGTGTAGTGGAAGAGGAAGTGTATGTAGAGCAGCCACTCAGTTTTGAGATACATGATAGGGAGTCTCATGTGTGTAGAATGAAGAAATCCCTGTACGGTTTGAAACAGGCACCCAGGACATGGTATGGTAGAATTGATGGCTTTCTATCTAGTTTGGGCTTTACCAAAAGTAAACCAGATTCCAACCTTTACTACAAGGTTGAAGATGGCAACCCAATGATGCTCCTACTATATGTAGATGATCTATTTGTAACAAGTATGGATGGGTTGATTGCTGATACGAAGAGGAAGCTTACTGCCGAGTTAGAAATGAAAGACTTGGGTATGATGCACTATTTTCTAGGCATGGAGGTGTGGCAGAAAGCGGATGGAATCTCCCTCGGACAAGAGAAGTATGCAGTAGAGATCCTGAAGAGGTTCGGGATGATGGACTGCAAGGCCATGACCACACCTATGGCATCAAACCTGGAGCTATTGATTGATGCTTCATCATAAGCGGTTGATGCTACGATGTATCATCAGATAATTGGGTCCTTGATGTCCCTGATGAACACGAGGCCAAATATTTGCTTTGCTGTGAACACCTTGAGCCAATTCTTGACAAATCCGAGACATGTTCACTTGATTGGTGCAAAGCATATTCTGAGGTACCTGAGGGGTACAATTGATTATGGGCTCAAGTATGAGGCGAATCAAAAGATTAACCTGGAGGGTTATGTTGATTCAGATTGGGCAGGTAGTGCCATTGATAGGAAGAGCACTTCAGGGTGTTGCTTCAGTGTGGGATCAGGTGTGATCTCTTGGTTTAGCAGGAAGCAATCTTGTGTGGCACTGAGTACAGCTGAAGCAGAGTATGTCACAGCTTGTTCAGCTAGTTGTAAGGTAGTATGGATGAGGAAGATACTATCTAATTTATTTGCTCTCCAGTTGGATGCTACTTGTATATATTGTGACAACCATAGTTGTGTGAAGTTGTCGAAGAACCCGGTGTTCCATGAGAAGTCGAAGCATATCGAGATCAAGTATCACTATATCATGGATATGGTGCAGAGGGGAGCAGTGAAGCTCCAGTATGTTGTGACGGATGAACAGATAGCTAATGTGTTGACAAATCCATTGTCTAGAGTGAAGTTTGAGTACTTCCAGGAGAAGCTTGGTGTTCTCCAGATTGAGGTTCCCTCCAAAGGGAAATGATGAGTCCGTGAGCCATTCTGACATGGTGAGAGGATTGGTTCCTTCCATTTTTAGATGTAAGGGCTAAGCCATTCTTTCATGGTAAGAGGATTGGTTCCTTCCATGTCAGATGTGAGTGCTGAGCCATTCTGATGTGACTATAGGATTGGTTCCTACATGGTCAGATATAAGCACTGAATGCCATTCTTGGAATGGAGGAACCTGGTCAGTTGCTAGGAAAGCTCAATCTGGGACTGAGGGCCATTCTAATGTGACTATAGGATTGGTTCCTACATGATCAGATGTGAGTGCAGAGCCTTTCTAACATTGGTTGTCAGATGTAAGTGTAGAGCCCTTTCGGCATGGACGAGTGGTTCCTCGCATTGTCAAATACAAGTGCTGAGCCTGTCTGAAATTGGTTGTCAGATATGAGTGCTGAGCCTTTCTAAAATTGGTTGTCATATGTAAGTGTAGATCCTTTCAGCATGGAGGATTGGTTCCTCTCATGGTCAAATGTAAGTGCTAAGATTTTTGACATTGGTTATTAGATGTGAGTGCTGGGCCTTTCTGACAGGGTTGTGGGATGTGTTCCCACATGGTCAGATGTGAGTGTTGGGCGTGCCTTTCTGATATGATTATAGGATCGGTTCCTACATGATCAAATATAAGTGTTGGGCAGGCCATTCTGACTTATGGTCAGATATAAGTGATGGAAGAAGACCTACATGGAGGCTAGGCATACAACCAGCATGAAAAATGGATGGCTCTGTAGAACTTCCTGTGACAAGAAGAATCAAGAGATAGCACCTGTAATGATGATCTAGCAAAGATGTTCCAGAACCAAAGATGATATAGATCGAGTGATGATCCAGATCTAGTGATGATGATCCATATCGAGTGATGATCCAAATCCAGATGAAGATGACTTCAAGATGACAAGGACTTGATGATTATCCAGATGATACAGAGAAGAAGACTTGTGTTGATAAATTGTGTCGAGAGAATACCTTCCTAGTTAAGAGGGAGTGTTGATGTAATTGTAACTTTGGAATGTATTCACTTGTATTTTGTATGTATTGTACCCTGATGTTTATTCCAGGAAGTGTTTGTAATGTAATTGAGTCATGTCATGCCCCGATGTTCCGATCGGGAGTTTCTATAATGTAAACAAGTCATGTCAAGTCAATGTGGGTAACCCTCCTATTGTTCAAGGGTTAAATTCCCCACAGTTCCAGGGCCCTAGGGTTGTTAGACTCACCTAGTGAAGTCATCCCTAGTGAGTCATTGTCAAGTTGGGAATTAGTATAAATAGAGAGTGATTCTCTCTATTTAACACACACTCACTCACACTCAGTTGTAGCGCATAGCTGAGGGAGAAGAAGTTGCTGGGGATAGAAAGAAAGAGGCTAATGTTGTCGGGAGATCATCTTATTGTTTTGGGTTTTACTTTTGTTGTTGATTCTACTCTAAGGAAGTTGCAGGGTTTTCTCCATTTATGGTTTCCCCGAGGAAAAACACTATGTTCATTGTCTCTTGTGTTTGATTGTTGTGCTTGTTATTCTCTTAGTTAAAGATCCTAATATAATGCTAGCTTAATGTTAAAAATCTAACAAAATTCACCCGCTACTGTGGCTAAAAGGAACCTTTCTGACTTAGTGAAAAATTAAAATCTTGAACCTTTTCCCATGATAAAACAAGCCATAAATGATGGATTTCAAAATCAAAATTCCTAAGAAGAAAAAACTATGATTTTAAAAGGGGGTCCTAAAATATTTTTTTTTTTTTGGGGAACATTTGCAGCAGCAACAATTGGCAACTGGATGGTGGACACAGATGCCTAGAAAAAACTAACTTTTAAGACCAAAAGTTGCTTCATGGTATTCTGTTAAATCAACTCTTCCCAAAATTTTAAGATTTCTTTAAGATGTTCAGACCTTTCCAGGAATGCAAGTTTTAGAACTTTAACATTGATGATAGTCCACTAGGGCAAGGTAACTAGGTTTTCAAATTCCTGATAACTCTTCCAAGGCCAATATATGGGGTTCATTTACTTCTACATTTGGATTGCTTCAAGCTCAGACACTACAGGATCGTAACAGAGTGTGGAAGGATGTATTTGTTTGTTCCTCATTCCCATGCCTTTTGCATTCTTTTGATTCTTTTGGACTTTTTTCCTTTTGATTCTTCCCAGATTGCTTCTTCATTTGAAACTTGGGTTAGGTTCTTCCATCCATAGCGTCCTTTTGTTTGAGAGATAGTTTTCTTTCAGCTCACGGACGAAGAATAACCTCTGAGCAATCACATCCAATATTACTGATTTTATTCAGTATGTCTTTTGATGTATGGTTTATTTCTGGGAGATTTGACTCTTTTAAGCCTTTTGGATTTGATTTATGGCATGGGATAGTTTTAAATACCATACACATGTCCACTCTTCTTCCTTTCTGTGGGTCCTTTGTTGTTAGCTCCCTAGGATAGATTTTAATGTGAAGTGGATGGAGCCCCAAAATAGTATTCTAGACTCTTCTTACCTCAATTATTTGATAGGGGTTAAACATGAATTCAACGTGTCCATACCCTCCCTTCAAATAGGCAATCAACTTAAAGAATCTTGATCACGATACATGTACATTTAATAACCAGGTTTCCCTTCAAAAAATTTGCAGTTTTCCAAAACTCCAATGTCCCCCAAATGCCAAACAACTGTGTTGACTTATTTGAAAACTGAAATAAAGCAAATAAAACAAACTGAAATAAATCAGACTCAAAGAAAGAAAAGAAAATTTACTCTGGAAAAATCGAAACAAAAAATCAAAGGGTTTATTTATGTACAGAAAACTTCAAAAAGATTTAAGTAAAATAAGGCTTGAGAACCAAACCATTAACTGGAAAATTCTCTTCCCACCCCTGCAAAATCTTGTAACTTGTATGTCGAGAAGCCTAGATTTTCTGCAATTTGAAATGGGCATATCCATAAATGTTGAAACTTATTGTGCTTACCCTTTTCATCATATGTGTGATCCTACTTGAGAGCCAAATCTCCAACTTAAAACTTTTTATTCCCGGACTTGTGCTTGTCAAACCATCTTTTCACAATCTCTTGTTGGTGTTTAAACCTTTTCTTGGACTTGGATATAGACTCTTCTAATTTCAGCAGAGTATTAATTAGGGCTTGCAAAACCTCACTACTAGACCCTCTAGATGCTTGGGATAGTTTAGAAGAAGGAAATAAAATGTTAGGGGGCAAGATAGCTTCCTTTTCGTAAACTAAGGTATATGGTGACACACCTAAGGAGTTCTTGGGTGTAACTCGATCGACCCAAAGTGCATTAGGAATAGCTACATGCCAACTTCTTTGATTCTCTATGACGGTCTTTTTAAGAGTCCTATTGAGATTTTTATTAGTAGATTTAGCTAGCCCATTACCTTGCGGATAATAGTTAGCAAAATAATGTAATTTAATTCCATTCTCATTAGCAAATGCAGTAAGCTTGATTGAAAATAAATAAGATGTGTTATCAAATACCAGTGAAATTGGAACTCCAAACCTGGTCATAATATGGTCTTGCAAGAAATCCATAACTGCATCTTCGTTTATTTTTTGCAATGGGATTTCCTCCACCCATCTGGTAAAATAATGCTTGGTCGTAAGGATGTACTTATGTTCCAATGAAGAATTTGAATTAATCTCTCTACTAATATCGATTCCCCATTGCGCAAATGCCTCAGAAATAACAACTGGTTGTAATGGCCCTAGCACTTTCGCTTGTCTTCCTCCACTCCTTTGGCATGTATCACACTTGTGGATGTAAGCATGAGCGTCTTTAAACACAGTCGTCCAATGGTATCCATCCCTTAGGATTTTTTGTGTTGTAGTATCCCCTGAGAAATGACCTCCTATAAATTGAGCACATAGATCTGTAGACAAACACACAACTCATGAAATAGATCTCACAATTTACTCAACAATTGAAGCATGAAATAGTACAAAAATTGCTTGCAACTATGAATGCTTTCATTAATCAAAAGTAATTAGATAATAATTACAATGAAGTACAATGGATAAATAGCCACAAGCAATTCGAATCCACATGAGGAAATTCGAATTGATTACACTCTACTTAACTGTAGGTAACTAAGACCTTGTCTAAGTCATTATCGGAGGACTCAATAGTTAACTGACCTTGTCTAAACCATCACCGGAGTTCATCCGAGTTATAAAACACAACTCAAGTGTTACATTCAGTGTTGACTAAGGCTAACTAACTATGGTAGGTGAGAAATGCGCCCCTCCTGCATACAGCCATGCAAACCTAGTGCTAACTAAATGTAGAGGACTAGAACTGAATGTAACTGACTCCTAACTTAGCTTGACCAGTCACCAAATCAACTCAACCGACCTCGGTTGGTATTGGCACTCCCAGTGGCTCCTAAATTGTAGGGATTGGTCTAGGAGGCTCCTAAACTGATGCATGCAAGTGCAATCAGTGGCAGTAGGCCTCAATTAGTGTTCCCCTCACTTTAGTAACTAAAACATGTGCCCCAATTAGGCCAAGTGGACCCAATGGTGATAGTGACTAAAAATAGACTGGATGGAATCTCGATTTAGACATGACTCCTGATTTAGACATATGACCAAATTGGACAAGGGAGGATTAATAATCCTAATACCCCCCTCTGAATGCTAACTTGGACAATCTAAGAGCCCGGGTAACTAATACTATAGGTCACCCATTACATCAAGTAAAATAAAGTAACTGCTTAATACAAGGAACTGGGGAAAAAACCACATGGGAAAAAATCCCTACCTCTATCTAAGTAGGTAGAATCAGGTCTCAATTTTGAAAAACTTGAAAATATGTTGCTACTTCTGTGAGGTAGTGAAGCAGCATGCATGGTGTGTTGTGCACAGGTACTATGGGGCCTAGCATTTATACTTCTCCTTCTTCTCCAAAATTGATGATGGAAGGAAGGAGGAATGTAATCTTTGTCTCTTGCTGGATGAAGAGATGCATGATCACATATATTCTTCTGAATGTAGTGAAACTGAGCCCTTACCATGTAGCATCTTACAGGGAGTCTATTGCATCTCTCTAAAGGAGGTAAGATTGCATGGCATAGCGCAAGGGTCTTTCCTTTTTGAGTGTCAGGTGGGTTTCCATTCATCTTCCTAGCTTCCAGTGTGGAAGTAGGGACTGAATCTAGATCTGAATCACCCTGAATCTCAATCTCATAAACTGATAAAGATGGATCTGCAATACTATTAGAAGCAATGTTTTTACCTTCCCTTGCAAGTGGCTGCTGAGAGTGCACTGGTTCTAAAGGAGGCATGAAATGTGAGAACTCATATACTTTTGAAGCATGATTTGAAACACCCTTCGCTATGATGTTCCTAGTAGAGATATCTATGATCTCTACTGAGTCAGGACCAAATATCACTTGCTTTGGAGATCCAGTCTGGGTCATCTGATAGATAGATAACAAGTTTGAATCTAGGGAGGGAACAAATAACACATCTTTTAACCTTCCATGTTTAAGCTTGATAGAGCCCTTCCCTTTTGTTTGGACTTTACTGTTATTTCCCATCTGAATACTAGGACCATCAAAGGACTGAAAAGAAGAGAATGATTCTCTAGATGCATCCATATGGTTGGAAGCTCCATAATCAATGAGGAAGACATGTGCTGATGAGCAGTAAGCCTTTAGCGCATGGCCTTTCCTTTGGTATTCTTCATCTTCTTCTTCAAATTCATCCTTCCTTGCACTAGCAGGTGTAGAAATGTTATGTTTCTTCAAAAGAAGAGCCATTTCATCAAGTTGTCTTCTCATATAGGATCTTTCTGAATGAAAGCCCCTTCCGCAGTAAGAGTAGAGGACCTTGCCTTTTTCATTCTTCATGCTTCTCTTTGAACCTGAAGGCTCCTTTAACTACTCTTTCTTCACAGGAGACTCATCTCTTTGCTTCCCTTTGTCATTCGCTACCTTATCTCCTCTTGCACCAGAGCTTGATCTTTGGGACATCAAATGATCCCCATTTGGATCAATTTATCATTCTCAGAAGTAAGAGATTGGATGAAGGCATCAAGAGTGGGAATCTTCCAATTTGGAGTGGTGAGCGTTACTGTTTAGAAGGTTGATACAAAGACTGAGTAGTCTGCATTGAGCTTTGTTAGAATGGAAAGGATGAGCTGATCTTCATCCTTCTCCACTTTGCATTTCTTCAATTGATATATCAGGTTCTTGAACTTTGTGAAGAATTCATTCAGTGATTTGAAGTTGGATGGATTAAGAGTGATCAGATCATTTTCTAGCTGATGGACCCTCATCTCATCCTGCTTATCAAATTTGTCCCAAGTCTCCTTGGGAGTATTCAATCCTTGGATGTGGAATCAAAGATCTTGAGAGATCGAGGAGAATAAGTATCCATGACCTTCATCAAGCTTGTTCTAGTACTTTTCTTTGTCTTGATTTAAAACTGGCACTGCCTCTGTTTCTTCTGTGAGTCTAAAGAGGTTATTGGTGCGGAGCAGTACCCCCATGTCTTCCTTCCACTAGTGATAGTTGAAGGGAGTGAGAGGCTCTACTGGATGAGCCATTTTGAATGCAGTAAGGAGGACTGAGCTACTGTAGTGAATGCAGAGAGAAAGGGATGCTTGTAGCAAATGTTGTGAGAAGAGTTGATAACTTGTCACACAATCAAACATACAAAGTAAGGTCGACAGTCTACACCTTTGGAATTTCCTTCACACCCAACATAGTTGATTAAGAAAGCTTGATCAACAATTTCCTAACTTGGGATATTAAGTGGTAAATTCTCCGCTTCTGGTGCAATACTGGAAAGAGCAATTTTGCTCAAAAAAATGATCCAGCTGCAGATCTGAGGAGGAGAGGTGCCTTGTCTACTAAGGCTCTGATACCATATAAATTGAGCACATAGATCTATAGACAAACACACAACTCACAAATAGATCTCACAATTTACTCAGCAATTGAAGAATGAAATAGTGCAAAAATGGCTTGCAACTGTGAATGCTTTCATTAATCAAAAGTAATTAGATAATAATTACAATGAAGTACAATGGCTAAATAGCCACAAGCAATTCAAATCCACATGAGGAAATTCGAATTGATTACACTCTACTTCAATGTAGGTAACTAAGACCTTGTCTAAATCATTATCGGAGGACTTGGTTAACTGACCTTGTCTAAACCATTACTGGATTTCATCAGAGTTCTAAAACACAACTCAAGTGTTACATTCAGTGTTGACTAAGGCTAACTGACTGTAATAGGTGAGAAATGCACCCCTCTTGCATGTAGCCATGCAAACCTAGTGCTAACTGAATGTAACTGACTCCTAACTTAGCTTGACTAGTCACCAACTCAACTCAACTAACCTTGGTTGGTATCGGCACTCCCAATGTCTCCTAAATTGTAGGGATTGGTCTAGGAGGCTCCAAAACTGATGCATGCAAGTGCAATCAGTGGAAGTAGGCCTCAATTAGTGTTCCCCACACTTTAGTAACTGAAACATGTGCCCCAATTATGCCAAGTGGACCCAATGGTGCTAGTGACTCAAAATAGACTGGATGGACTCTCAATTTAGACATGACTCCTGATTTAGACATATGACCAAATTGGACAAGGGAGGATTAATAATCCTAATACCCCCCCTAAATGCTAACTTGGACAATCTGTTGGTCCTGGTAACTAAGACCATAGGTCACCCATTACATGAAGTAAAATAAAGTAACTACTTATTACAAGGAGCTGGGGCAAAAACCACATGGGAAAAAATCCCCCCCCTCTATCTAAGCAGGTAGAATCAGGTCTCAAGTTTGAAAAACTTGAAAATATGTTGTTGCAATATTCATCTCTGTGAGGTAGCAAAGTAGCATGAATGGTGTGTTATGCATAGGTATTCTGGGGCCTAGAATGTAGACTTCTCCTTCTTCTCCAACATTGATGATGGAAGGAAGGCGGAATGTAACCTTTGTCTCTTACTGGATGAAGAGATGCATGATCACATCTATTCTTCTGAATGTAGTGAGACTGAGCCCTTTCCATGTAGCATCTTACAGGGATTCTATTGCATCTCTTTGAAGGTGGTAAGATTGCATGGCATAGCACATGGGTCTTTCATTTCTGAGTGTCAGGTGGGTTTCGAGTCATCTTCCTAGCTTCCAGTTTGGAAGTAGGGATTGAATCTAGATCTGAATCACCCTAAATCTCAATCTCATAAACTGATAAAGATGGATCTGCAATACTATTAGAAGCAATGATTTTACCTTCCCTTGTAAGTGGCTACTGAGAGTGCACTGGTTCTGAAGGAGGCATGAAATGTGAGAACTCATATGCTTTTGAAGCATGATTTGCAACACCCTTCGCTATGATGTTCCCAGTATAGATATATGTGATATCTACTGATTCATGACCAAAGCTCACTCGCTTTGGAGATCTAGTATGGGTCATTTGATAGACAAATAACAGGTTTGAAGCTAGGGAGGGAACAAATAGCACATCTTTGAACCTTCCATGTTCAAGATTGACAGAGCCCTTCCCTTTTGTTTAGAATTTACTGTTATTTCCCATCTGAATACTAGGACCATCAAAGGAATTAAAAGAAGAGAATGATTCTCTAGATGCAACCATATGGTTGGAAGCTCCAAAATCAATGAGGAAGACATGTCCTAAAGAGAAAAAAGCCTTCATTGCATGGCCTTTCCTTTGGTATTATTCATCTTCTTCTTAAGATTCATCCTTCTTTACACTAGCAGGTGCAGAAATGTTATGTTTCTTCAAAAGAAGAGCCATTTCATCAAGTTTTATTCTCATACAGGAGCTTTCTAAATGAAATCCCCTTCTACAGTAAGAGCAGAGGACCTTGCCTTTTCCATTCTTCTTGCTTCTCTTTGAACCTGAAGGCTACTTTGACTTCTCTTTCTTCAAAGGAGACTCACCTCTTTGCTTCTCTTTGTCATTTGCTACCTTATCTCCTCTTGCAACCAGAGCTTGATCTTTGGGAGATCAAATGATCCCCATTTGGATCAATTTATCATTCTCAGAGGTGAGAGATTGGATGAAGGCATCAAGATTGGTCATATTCCAATTTGGAGTGGTAAGCGTTACTGTTTGGAAGGTTAATACAAAGACTGAGTAGTCTGCATTGAGCTTTGTGAGAATGGAAAGGATGAGCTGATCTTCATCCTTCTCCACTTTGCATTTCTTCAACTAATATATCAGGTTCTTGAACTTTGTGAAGAATTTATTCAATGATTCGAAGTTGGATGGATTAAGAGTGATTAGATCATTTTCTAGCTGATGGACCCTCATCTCATCCTGCTTATCAAATAAGGAGGCAAGCTTGTCCCAAATATCCTTGGGAGTATTCAATCCTTGGATGTGGCATCGAAGATCTTGAGAGACTAAGGAGAATAAGTATCCATGATCTTCATCAAGCCTATTCCAATACTTTTCTTTGTCTTGATTTAAAAGTGGCACTTCCTCTATTTCTTCTATGAGTCTGAAGAGCTTCTTGGTGCGGAGCAGTACCCCCATGTCTTCCTTCCACTGTGATAGTTGAAGGGAGTGAGAGGTTCTACTGGATAAGCCATTTTGAATGCAATAAGGAGGAATGAGATGTTGTAGCGAATGTAATGAGAAGAAATGGCTACTTATAGCGAATGTTGTGAGAAGAGCTGATAACATGTCACACAATCAAACATACAAAGTAAGGTCGACAGTCTGCACTTTTGAAATTTCCTTCACACCCAACATAGTTGATCAATCAAGCTTGATCAACAATTTCCTAACTTGGGATATTAAGTGGTAAATTCTTCGCTTCTAGTGCAGTACTGGAAGGAGCAATTTTGCTCAAAAAAATGATCCATCTGGAGATCTAAGGAGGAGAGGTACCTTGTCTGTTGAGGCTCTGATACCATAAAAATTGAGATAATAGATCTGTAGACAAACACAAAACTCACAAAATAGATCTCACAATTACTCAGCAATTGAAGAATGAAACAGTGCAAAAATGGCTTGCAACTATGAATGCTTTCATTAATCAAAAGTAACTAGATAATAATTACAATGAAGTATAATGGTTGATGAGAATCAAGTCATCGATGAAAGGCATCCACCGCAACAGGTCTCAAAAAAATCAGAACATGTTTCGATAATAAACTTGTATGCATGCTCGCCATAGTGACAAAAGAGATAAAACAATCATCTGATATAGCGGGGTAGGAAAAATCAGAAGAAGTTCTGACTTTCAACGTAACATCTCACCCGTTGTTGTGGCATGAAACCAAAAAAAAATCTGATGCAGCCAACAAGCTGACCCCACAATGCTTAAAGAAACGAAAACCCCCGCTGTAGCGGATTCATTAAATCAAATGGAATGTAAACCAAAATATCATCTGTCATAGTGGTCGTGGACCTAAGAAACCATCTTCCATAGCGGGACAAAGAATCAGGAGCACTCCTGATATTCAAACTGAAACTCCACCTGCTGTTATGGCATGAAACTAAAAATCCATTCGTCGTAGCGGCTCCAAACTTGAAAAACCAAAATCTTGAACCTTCTCCCATGATAAAACAAGCCATAAATGTTGTATTTCAAAATCAAAATGCCTAAGAAGCAAAAACTAGGATTTTAAAAGGGGGTCCTAAAAAATCTAAATTTTTTTGGGGAATAGTTGCAGCAGCAACATAACTATACCAAAGTTGTCCAAGATTACAACAAACAAAACACAATATCGTAGTGCATTCAAACACATAGTAGATCATACATGGCTTCCCAAGCTCATTGGGTTATTGAGCTCTTAGCATGAATGGAATGAACAACTAACATGAGTTGCATAACAATAATTGCACGAATCCATCAATTACATGAGGATTAGCTTCTCAAGGGGAGAAAACAAGGATTTATAGACCAAAATCCAACCCAAGGAGGTCAATTTGAGTTAGGAGAGAGCTAAGGAGTGTGGTTAGGTCCCACCCATTCCAATTCATGAGGTTAACTCGAATTAGGAGAGAGAAGACCAAAAGAGGGAGATTCCATCCCCTAAATTAGTGAGGATTTACAAAATCCAAGTGTGGAGGCTAAAGAGGGTGCATCCGTGAGAGAGAGAGGGTCCCACAGATTCATAATGAGCCTGGAAGCACAAAAATAGGAGCATTTTCCCCCATCAATGCATTGTGTAAGAGTGGAATCTAAAAAATGGCTTACAACCCATAAAAACTAGGAAGAGGGATCATAAATTACCAAAATCACATAAATAGGAGATAATATTTTCAAAGGAGGGTGCATTCACCAAGTGGGGTCTACACATCCTTCATGAGGGTGCACTAGTAACTCCTTAGGAAAAAATAAATGAGATTGGGTTCCAACTACAAAATTTTGGGTGACTGACATATCTTAAAGTCACCAAGGTGTAAAGTGAACTAGGATGAACAACATCAATCCAACAACAAGTTCTAAAGTGATAGGAATGACCCCATTCCCACTCACACTATGGAAATATGGCCTCCCATCCTCCTTTGTGTGGTTTTTGGTGTGTCATTTTTTTTATTAATTAATTTTTTACAACAATAATAATGCTTTTGGTCTTTAAATACCCTTGTCCCGACACCTAGTGCCACAATAATAAACGATTACAACATATTACATATGTTTAAGGCTTAACATTTGGGGCATTGCATTCCCCTCCCCCTTAAACAATGCATCACCCTCGATGCACAATACATACATGATTTTACAAAAGTTTTGGAAGGATCACAACCTTCAGTTTTCAAGTATTCCTTCTTGGAGCTCCTCTTCCAAGAAACCACAATACTTCCCACTACCACATGCTCCTTAGTTCATCTCCATAGCCTATGGGATGCAACTCCCTTCACCTAACTCATCCCTTAGGATATCACCATCCCATCCTTAGGCTCCCTATGCGATAACTAGGACTATCATAGTGGTTCTCATTGTATAAGCAAGGGTCAATCTTCAATCCCCATTAGAAGGTATTCAAATCTCAATAAAGTTACATCCACCTAAAAATCATATTTCAATCAGCCATATGACTAACATCGGGTATAAAAATTTATGATACATGATATTAGGATATTCTTTAACAACTAAACCATGAACATAAAGATAGCATAAATCATGAACATAAAGATAGCATAAATCAGTTGCCATGACACATATACATACTAAATAACATGAATAACACATGAGAGAATACTTATCACAAATTTGGGCAACTAGCTTCAATGGGACAACGTTCCTCCCACAAGCAGAGCACAACCAATTTAGCAACTGTTGGAACTACCTCTTCTAAGAACCACAATGCTTCCCACTACTACTTTCCTATATATATCCACAACCTATGGGATGTGACTTCCTTCACCTAACTTTCCCCTCAGGATTTCACCATCCCATTTCCTTGCTTCCTGCGCGAGAACCTGAACTAGTAGAGTAAACTCTAAGAAGCATGGATAACATCTACCAGACTACCCTCTGGGAATGGATAAGGTTTTGCTCTCCAAGGGAATCCAAGGACTCAGTCCCAATGACTAAACCATATTCTTCAACAAAGATACTTGAAATAGAGATGCTTCTTCAATAAGGATGTGTTTTCACATTCCAAACATACACGTGGTTAGCAGTAAACATATATATTGTTCAATAAGATTCATAAAATACTTTTTCAAGAAATAAATTCTAAGAGTTGATCACATGAAATACTTCAAAGGAACATGAAATAAATTCACATCATTAAATAAATCCCATTTCACCCTACTCTAATATACATGAAATGTATGAAGGGTACATGAAATGCATTAACATACTTCTTCAACAAAAATAATTGAAATGCATCTTCCTAGAACTCATTTTAATCAATTGAAATGCATGAGGTGTATATATATATATTAAGACCTATATACAGATCAATATATAGAATTACCTACATGTGTGTGTGTGTGTGTGTGTGTATTTGGGAGAAGTTTTTTTCTTTCCCTTATGTCTTAAAGCCGAAGAAGGATAGCAGAAGAGAGAAAAGGGTGGCAGAAAATTTGCAACAATGTACTCAGACATTGTGGACTATGAGGAGGGTGGAGAAGATATCCTAATATTCTACACTCAAAAGGAAGTCATGACCGCATGTGCAAACAAAAAACCACAGAAGGAACTTACGAGCAAAAAATTCGAGTTAGATGCAGTCATGTAGAATCATGATGAAGGCAAAATGTCAAAGAATGAAACCCCAAACAGGGAAATCAAGAGAAATAGCGGAATGAGAGCACGTAAGGACAGCCCGAAATTGATCGTGGGAAAAGATATTGATTTTGATCAAATTCCATATTTTTTAACGAAGGCCCTTGTCGAACATTTCTGCGAAAAATAGTATTGAGAAGTGCATTGCAATAGTCGTTAACAATTAACTAGGAAGAATTGTTGGGTTACGCTCCATTTTTCTATACATTACCTCACGGGTGGTTCTTATCAAAACTCAGAGGGACATGGACGATAGCGCAAAACTATTAGATTAGGAGTGGTGGTGGGGTCCATCGGGCTTAATCTTACAAAAATGGACAATTGACTTTAATGCTCATAAGGAACCTCACAACATATAGAAGGTGTGGGTTATTCTTCTAGGTCTACCAGTGATCTTCTGGCAACAAAAAATTCTCGAAGCCATAGGAAATAGACTGGGTAAGTTCATATCACTAGAAGAAAATTGGGAAAACAACTTGGATAGGCAATGTGCCATAATTTTGGTGGAACCAGATTTAAGAAATGGTCTATACGAGGAACTTAAAATTGTGATGCACAGTAGCTCATGGTGGCAGAGATTGGATTATTGGAAGATCCCCTTTCGATGTTTCAACTGCAGATAAGTGGGTCATACACAAAGGGAGTGCCCGAAGTATGCCATCAAGCCACCTCACAGAAAGACATGGGTGCAAAAACAAGGTAGCAAGATTTTACTTTCAAACAATACTCAGAATGATAGAAGCCAAGAAGGACAGGAAACAGCTCCTCATTTTTACCAAAAAAGGAATGAAGACAAACAGAACAACACGAATTGCAAGAACGTATGGGTTCCAAAAATAGTAACAGTTGAAAAGGAGACCACTCCTCTCATGAACCAATAGATGCGACTTTAGGATGAAAAGAACCCAAACCTCTCTTCTACGGGAAAAAAGGACAATGCAGAGGATGTTGAAAATATAACAGAGGGCATGCAGGGTGTCACAATGGAGAAGATGGAAGAAACAATGAAGCTAGAAAAGGAGAAAAGTCAACTGAGCCTATCCAAAATCTCAGAAGCGGTCCCAACATGACAGGAAAAAGGTACTCATCTTAAGCCAGAGATGATTCCAATTTTAAAAAATAATATAGATGATAATCTCTCTATAAATTCAAAACCAAAGAAAGTAATGTTGAAGAAAACTTATGAGCTTCATTCTTGCTCCTCCCACACAGAAACCCTAGTTGAATAAGTCTCTACTAGTGGGCTAACCCTAAATCCTCCCCAGAAAATTAAATTGGGTATAAAAACACTACTTTCCAAACCTCAGCGACAAGCAGCTTTAGATGTTAAATAAGGAAACAAACAACTCTCAAAAGGGCTCTTAGAGTATTAACCCCAAATGAGGGCTATTGATGATAATTGTCTCTTTTAATTCAAGAGGTATGGGGAGGCCTAAAAAAACAAGCTCCCTAAAATCGTTGGTTAACAACCTAAAACCCTCTGTCATCATGATACAAGAGACCATGTTGGAAGGATCGAAAGCAGAATATGCACTCAAATATACCCTAAAAGACTGGGAGGTGGAAAGTGTATATGCAATAGGTCTCTCAGGGGGCCTGTTAACATCCTAGAGCCCACCAATAATCAAAATAGAATCTAAGAAGCTGGCGTCATCTATAGAAACAAAACTTTTTGACAAAGAGACTAGGTTAACTTTCACTCTGGTAAACATTTATAGCCCGTTTTATGAAAGAATGGATTTTTGGGAAAACATCAAGGCAGAAGGAGTTCTAAACCAGCAAAATGTTATTATGGGAGGTGACCTAAATTTAACATTAACAAATGGATAAATATGGGGAGAAAATGCAACACAAGACTCTTTGGTAGGCTACTTTCGGGATTTTTTTGAAAGAGAACATATGGTGGATGTGGCTCCCATAAAACTTGAACCAACTTGGAGAAATAAGAGGGGAGGTAGATTAGCCATTTCCAAAAGATTGGACAAATTTCTAATAAAAGACAACCTTCTAAATTAAAACTTGATCATAAAATCATCAATGGAGACTGGAGGATGCTCTGATCATAGACCAATCTCTTTAATAATTAAAGCTCATGAGAAGAAGCCATTGAATCCATTCAAATTTAACCCCCAGTGTCTGGAAGATGAGTTGTACAGAGTTAAAATCACAAATGCTTGGAAACCTATACAAAGAAACCCTAATAGCAGCAATTTGCTGACAACTTAGCAATGGCAAAAAAGATTTCAAAAAAATGGAACAAACTTCAAAAGGACACAATGAAAAAATAATTGAAGGAAACTGAAGAGAAAATAGAAGCTATGTATCATGGAATTAAGGAAGGGGTCTTCAGTGAGGAAGAAAACAAGTTAATGAAGGATTTGGAAAATAAGAAAGAAATATATTACTGGACATTGAGGAAAAAGAGCTAAGGTTGAAAAGCAGAGCATTATGGGTTGAAGTTGGAGATAAAAAAACTCTGAATTTTTCCACAATTATGCAACACATAGAAGAAATATAAATACCATATGCGAAATAAAAAACCATGAAGGCAGGCTTGTCAAAGATTTTAAGGAAAAGGTAGATGCAGGAGTGGAATATTTTCAAAAAATATTTAAAGAACCTGAAGGATGTCCTATACAAGAGATCCTAGAAGTTCTAGGGTTGTTCCCAAGAATGATAACAGATGAAATGAATGAGGAATTAACTAAAGAGATCACTGAAGAAGAAATTAGGCACACTTTGCACTCCTTTCAAAAAGGAAAAATCCCTGTACCGGATGGATTCACAGTAGAGTTCTACATAGGGTTTTATGATCTGATAAAAAAGGACATCCTTGAGGTAGTCAAAGAATCTCAAGAATCAAGGAAAGTTCTGGGAAGCATAAATTCTACCTTATTGAGCATGATACCTAAAAAACAAAAACCACAAACTTTTGATGAATTCAGACCTATCTCATGTTGCAATATGATATACAAAATCATAGCAAAGACTCTTGCCTTAAGACTTAAACCAGTACTAAGTGATGTAATGTCCCCGGTTTTGACCCCGTTCGCATGATGTATATATTGTAATTAATCGTGGTGAGGAGCTCAAGGCAAAATCCCCACCATCGATTTGGTTGCGTGTGTGTTTCGGCAATGGGGATAGTTGCCGATGGTTTATCGTGCCATTTGGCACATTATAATTCGGCATCATGTAAATACACACATCAATTAAAACTAAAACCACAACCAGCTACGGTAGTGCAACGTTGAATGAAAAGGGCATGGTTCCGAAGGATAAGGGGTGGGGGATGTCAAACCTTGGTTATGGGGGAAAAACCCATGTGTTACCACCTTGTGTGTTTGCCACCTTTCTTTGTCTCACCCAACCGTTTTGATGTCTTGATGGAGGTAGTTGGGGCAGTCATTGTTGTGGGAGTGGGGTGGCAGGACTGCAGTCCTTTTCCCACATGCCCACTCCACCCATGAATTTCCATTCACTCCACTCCATCTCGGTCAGTTCACCTTCACGGTGGCATTTGTTGAGGCTCACGCAGAGTAGTGGTTGGTCATGCTCACGCGCAGAGCCATGGTCTGTTCTTTCTCACCCGATTTCAAATGGTCTGTTCGTTTCTTCGAGGGGGGGGGGGGTCTGTTCATATTCCTCACACAGAGGTTGGTGCTATTCTCCTCATGCACAAGCTGTGGTTCTGCCGAATCTCATGCAGCTAGGAGAGGAGCTGCCTTTCAGTGGCCATTCACATTTTCTACAGAGTGGAATCGGGTATGTTTTCCTCTGTGTTTTGTGGTCTAGTGCAAGTTCCCTCACGCACAGACCGTTGGATCCATTTTCCATGTTGTGATTTGTGCTCACTGATTACGTTTTGGGACTGTTGCCTTCCCTGTGTTTTGTTGGCTGTGGCGTCCAAATTCGTTTTGGGCCACTGTGGATTGCCAATCCGTGGGCTGTGTTCTCCTCTGTCCATGCTGGGAGTTGGCTTCTCCCTGTTTTGGGACTGTGTAAGTTGCCAGTCGTTACCTGGAGGAATTGTGTGTGCTTTGGGCTATTGATTTCCAATCTATTGGCTGAGTTTCCCTGTTTTGGGACTGTGGATTGCTGCTATCATCCATTGTGTGTTTGGGGCTGCTGGAGTACCCTAGTTTTGGGTTGCAGCTGAGTTGTTTTGGCCATGTTAGGTCCAAGAACAACTCTGAGTTGCCTTGTAGGCTTGAGCTGTGTCTCACCTTTCGTTTGGGACTATCACCGGTTGTTTTGCTTTCTTCACAGGACTATGAAGGGATTGTTTTGCTGCGGGTATGCAGTGGTTGGTCTTCAGACTGTGCTAGCTTGGCCGATTGTTGAAGGCCTGTCAAACCCAGCTGTGTTTGGTTTGTTGATTGTATCCCCTTGGTTATGTGTAAGCCTGCATCGACCCTTATCCTTGGAGGAATCATGCCCAGCTCGGGGGTGGCAGCATTGCTGAGAGATTGATGAGCAAGCTGGCCTATGGTTGGGTGGAACGTTGCAGCGACGTAGCTGGTTGCGGGTTGATTTCTTCATCAAAAGATAAGTGCTGCTGACTACCCCATCTCTGCAATTATACTGATGTCAAATGAACTATGATGAACATGTTAAATGTTGGAATGTGTGTTGCTTCCGCTGAATTGTCGAGTGATTATGTACTCTGTTATGTTTATGCATCTTTTATGATGGGTTATGCATCCTGTTATGCACGTTGTTTAAGTTTTTAATATCATCATTTTTCCTGTTTATGTTTCATGGGGCTGTTTGCTCGGTTGCTTGTGGTGTTCGTCACGTCCTTTTCCTCGGTCCGAGGGATGGGGACATGACAAGTGACATCATTTCAGAAGAGAAATTTGGGTTCCTAAACAATAGACATATACATGATGATGTGTCTCTAGCTCAGGAGTCAATTCATACAATTAAAAAAGATAAACAAAAATCCTTTGCACTAAAACTGGATCTCTCAAAGGTTTATGATAGAGTAAGTTGGATTTTTGTGAGACTAATGATGATAAAAATTGGGTTAGCCTTGGAGGTGGTAGAATGGGTGATGGGATGCTTGCAGTCCACCTGCTTTGCAGTCATGATCAATGGGTCTGCATCAAAATTCTTTCGGCCATCAAGAGGGCCAAGACAAGGCTGTCCTCTAACGCCATTTCTCTTCCTATTGGTGGCTGAGGCACTAAGCAGGATCATTCAAAAAGCCAATTCAAAGGGAGTAATGAAAGGCATAAAAGTCTCACCAACAGTGGAGGTAACACACACTCTATTTGTAGACGATGCTTTAACGTTTGGAGAAGGATCTTCTAGAAACATTGACCCTTTCGTGGATATAATAAACAAATACAGCAAAGCAACAGGGATGGTGGTTAATATGGAGAAGTCCAACCTCATTCATAATAAATTCCCAAGAGAACTTTTACAAAGATCAAAGGAATTAATCCAATACAAAACCTCCTCTATTGAAGAAGGGTTCAAATACTTAGGTTTTACTTTAAATCCTAACTGTTATTGCTTTAAGGACCGGGTATGGCTTTATCAAAAAATAGAGAAAAGAATAAATATATGGGAAAACCGGTTTTTATCTAGAGGAGGAAGACTAATTTTGCTAAAATCATTTTTTTAGAGTATCCCAATATACTGAGCCTCAATAGCTTACATCCCTAAAGGAATTCTAACAAAAATAAGAAAGCTGTGTTTTTCGTTTCTATGGACAGCCAGTAAGCAAACCGAAGGAATAGATCTGGTAAAATGGAAGACTTTATCAAAGCCTAAAAACCTAGGGGGTCGAGCATTAAAAACTTAGAATTATTCTCAAAAGCCTTAGCTGCAAAAACATTATGGAGACTAATTCAAAATCCAGAAAAGCTATGGAGCAAGGTCATTGTGACTAAATACTGTCCTGACAACAACATATTGGAATGGATTCGAACTCCAAACAAAACCTTTAAGAATGGCTCCATAGGGTGGAAGGCAATGGTAATGGCTTTCCCATTAATCGGACAGTGGATAGGATGGAATATCGGAGATGGGAAGAAGGTCAGAATTGGGGAAGATCCCTAGATGGGGGTGGGGGAAAAATACAAATTATCAGTGCACCTACTCCAAGCCCTAAAAATGCACAGAATATACACCTTAAACGATGCCTATAAAGATGCACATAGCAAAGGAAGAGGCTAGTGGAAAAACGCACATGATTTGGGACTGACAGGAGAAAACGTAGAGGATTGGAACAAATACATAAATCTGTTAGTATCAAACCATATTCACCTAAGAAGTGATCAAGATAAACTGTTGTGGACTAAAAATCCTAACACGGGTCATTACACAGCAAAGTTAGGATATCAGGCAGCCTCCGAAGCACAAGGAGCAGCAGGGGACAAACAGTGGTGGTGGAAAAAGTTATGGAAGATTCAATTCCCACTAAAAACCATAATCACGAAATTTCTAGCTCTATCCAACAAACTATTAACATAGGAAATGCTCCAAAAACGGTGTTTTGAAGGACCAAGAATTTTCCCATTATGCAAATCCAGTGATGAAACGATCACTCATCTGTTCGCTTCTTGTTCTTATGCAGGCAGTGTTTGGAATGGGATAAAAAGAAAACTGGAAGCAGACAGAGCTCATGAAGCAATGGTACCATTGGAAGACAAAACCAAATCATGGTGGAATGATGAAAGGGTAGGACCTTTCAAAGCTTTCCCAATTCTATTTGTCTACAGTATATGGGAAGCCAGGAATAAAACCATTTTCAACAATACATGGATTCCTCCTGACATTGTTATTTCTTTGTTAATAAGAAAATTACAGGAACACAAGAGGGACATAGCAAAGACCAAAATCATAATAATCAAAATACCAGAGATAAACAAAGAGATGCCGTGGGCCTTCTTCGATTGAGCTAATCAAGGGGAGCCTCCTTTAGGAGGAGCTAGAGCTGTAATTTTTTTCCCTTCAACCGAAAAGTTGAAGATAAAATTTGCAACAGGGAAAGCCTCAAATAACAGGGTTGAGTTATCAGCTCTATGGGCAACATTAAAGGTGGCAAAAAGCACTCATATACATGAAATTCAGATCTATGGAGATTCTAAAGTATTGATTAACTAGGCAAATCAAAGGAGCACTATAAGAGCCCCGCATTTACAGCATTTGCTAGCAGAAATCCAGACATTAAAACTCAGCTTTAGACGAATTTCTTTTGGCCATGTCTATCGAGAATTGAATATGGAAGCAGATGCTCTTTCAAAACAGGCACTAGCCTATCAGCCCGGTCTAATGGAGACAGAGGAAGTGTCAGATGGCATTTCAGCATTTCACTATGAAACTTTATAGAGAGGATAGAGGATGTTTGCAGTATCAAGAAGGACAAAATGACAAACAAAAAGGAGGATACCAAATTTTGATCAATCCTAATAGGGATTGTGTTTTGGAGACAGCACGAGCTAAATGTTCGTTATAATGTAAGCTTGCAAAAGCAGTTCATGGTTTTATTCAATGAATAAAATTGGGATTTTTCTCAGGAAATTCTATGCTACATCACTCATATATACAAATCAATAATATATACTAGCATACATACTAACACATATCATATGATACCATATAACAATTCTACATATACTTTCTATAATACTTATATCTTGTTGAATTTTCCAAACTCAAAACTTATGAGGCTTCCCTTTTTGTGCATTTCAAGACCTTTCCCCACAACTCTTCTTTAGGATTGTAAGGTTTTTGTGCATATTTGATCTCTGATCTTTGTAGCTTCCTCTTCACTGCACTTTCTTACTCCTCACTGCTTTGAATTGCTAATTGACACTGAACACTGTTATGGGATCATACTTGAAATATTGTGATAGCAGTTGTAATTGAAATAAGGAGTAAACAGATTGATACTGAAATCGTAATTGTAACTTTGTAAGATTAAACAAATTGAAATTAAAATTGTAATTGTGATTAGGAAAATAGCATTTGTAATCATAATTGCACTAATTTAAACTGTGTTGAATTTGCAATTGTACTAGTAATATTGCAATTATGATTGTAAGATTTCCTATTGCAAGATTGTAAAAATCATAAAATTGTAAGGTTGTAAGATTGTAAAAATCATAATAATTGTAAAAAATATTAAATCGTAAAATTGTGAAATTATAAAAAATGAAAAATAGTAATTGAGATTATAACCTAAAATTGTAACCACTTCCTTGTAACCTTATTCTTTGACATAATAAATGCATAAATATAGGGTTAAAGAAAATACCGTAGAGGGCCAAACAATCGCAGTGTTTGAACCTAAGCTCTGATACCACTTTGTAGTGTACAAACCAAGGCTAGAGGCACCAAATGACTAAGGGGGAGTCTGAATCAAGTCAAAGCACAACAAAATAAGGTAATCAAATGCTCTATCATCAATCCATCAATACAAATAAAAGCAAACATTAATTCATTAAAATAAATTGCGACGCTTTAAAAGCAATTATAAAACTCCCCAAAAGCTAATGCAAATGCAAGGTCGTGCAAGAATTAGTATTAAAACAAATTTACAAGCTTATTAAAATTAGAACTTAGAATTGTTAAAACATTCACGAGTGACAATAATGAGCCCCATAATACTAATTATTCATATTTACAGAATTCTTTGCAAACAATTACAAATAATATTTTCCAACAATTAAACAAGGCAAATTACGACACTTCCATGAATCCAGATTTCAACAGCTTTAACAGTTTTGCATTTATCATTGAAATAGACCTGAAAATAACATATATAGACATTCAATAGTAATAAAATAGATACATATATTCCATCTACAACCATTAACTCTTACAGAAGATCATATCTACAACTAGCTATTAAATACACAACCAGATCATCCAATAAGCATTTGATTCCCTGTAAAACCAACTGTGAGTCCAAATAACAATCATATCAGCCTATGGAGGCACTCTAAAACCATCAAGGGCACACTGGAATGTTCATGTACAACCATAAAACATCAGATAATTAGATTTACAGAGAAACTATCAAAATAATCAAGTTTCCAAGTAAAGAATCAAGAAACTAGAGTCCCAAAACATGGAAAATTCAACTTTAAACTCAACCACAGATTAGATAATCAATGGTTAACGCACTTGTAGGTTAATTTATAGCGATAGAGCATACATAAACCAACATAACTCTTAAAGCAACCAATTCAATCTAGTTTTTAAGTAGAACTTCTTCAATTAGTGTTATGAAAACTCAACATTTTCATATGTAATTATTTTCCAGATCTAATCAGACATAGAGGGCATAATAGCAGACTAAGATATAGAAAATAACAAATAAATAAACATCTTTCAATCTTCCTTCAAGATCATATCTCATAATCAAGGATAATGCACAAGTTTCCATCAAATTTGCATTCAACCATTGTTACATAAACCATGTACATAAATAGTAAACGGTTCAGCTATGGAAACAATGGAAACATCATATAAACATATGAATTTACATAAAATAAGTTATGTATCTTATTAATGTAAAATTGGAATCAACTGGACCATGTTCCACCTAGTCGTAGACACAGTCAAGCCTACCTCACTTTAATAGGTCACCCCCGAGTTGAGACCAGGAATCCATAGATAGAGGTGCACTCAATCAATGGAATCCATTTGAGAATACAAAACTCAAGGACTCGCCTAATTTCTCCTCCACCACACTACCAGGTGCAATGGTAATCATTTCACCCCTTAGGTCCCTCAGTACATCATTATTCACCATCATGATTTATGAGCAGTCCCAGGACTAAGACAAGCAGTGGACAAGGAGGAACTATACAATATTTGTCCAAGATTATGGCAAACAAAAAATGATATCACAATTCCTTTAAGCACATAGTTCACACACATAGCATAGCATACATGGCTTCCTAAGCTCACTGGATTATCAATCTCTTAGCATGAATGTCATGAACAACTAGCATGAGTTGCATAACAACTTTTGCATGAATCCATCAATTACATGAAATTTATCTTATCAAGAGGACAAAACAAGGATTTATAGACCAAAATCCAACCCAAGGACGCCAATTCAAGTTAGGAGAGGTAAGGAGTGTGCTAAGGTACCACCCATTTGAATCCATGAGGCCAAATCGAATTAGGAGAGAGGAAAAGAGGTAGAATCCATACCCTAAATTAGTGAGGAGTTACGAAATCCAAGTGTGGAGGCTAAAGAGCATGCATCCATGAGAGAGGGAGGGTCCCATAGAGTCATAATGAGCCTGGAAGCACAAAAAAAGAGTGGAAGATAGAAAATAGGTTACAACCCCTAAATTCTAGGAAGAGGGCTCATAAATGACCAAAAGAACATAAATAGGAGAGAATATTTTCCAAGGAGGGAACATTCACGAAGTGGGGTCCACAAATCCTTCATGAGGACGCACTAGTAACTCCTTAGGAAAAAATAAATGAGATTTAGTTCCAACTACTAAATTTTGGGTGACCAACATCTCTTAAAGTCACCAAGGTGCAAGTGAACTAGGATTAAGAACATCAATCCAACAGAAAGTTCTAAAGTGCTAGGAATGTCCCCATCCCCCCTTACATTGTGGAAACATGTCATCTCATTCTTGTTTTTGTTTTACAATGTGCTAATTGTTTTTATTAATTTATTTACAACAATAATAATGTCTCTCAATCCTTAAAAACCCTTGTACCAATACCTAGTGCCACAATAATAAACAATTACAACATATTACATATGTCTGGAGCTTAACATATCGGGCATTACATAGAGGTTATTCTACCATATCTCCTAAGAATTTTACTTTTATGTCATACCAAGGGTTTGAAAGATGTTGTTTTCCTTCGATATGAAATTTTTAAGAATACTTTCTAAGCACAAAGAAAGATTCAACGTGGAAATATCATATAATTCTCAATTGCATCCTCTTTCATATCCTATTTGAACAACCACCCTTGTATGTTCTTGAGAAAATGAAATTCTCTTCTATTGTCAAATAGAACTTGATTTTCTATATTGTTCATAGTGGTTTATTCAAGGATCATATTTAAAATTACCATGAGATGGAAATGATCAAAGTTTTTCTTATTATCCTCTTTTATTTAAAGTTTAACGATTTTTTCAACAAAGAAAAATAAGATATGGCATAATCCATGGTCACACTTCTACCCTTCCCATGAGTACAACTAATAAGGTATGAGTAGGCTAGTGATTCAACTTGTTACAAATGATTAGGTTATGGACATATCCTAAGAAGTTTAGCACTATTTGAATTGTGTTTCATTATCTTCAAAGCTCCTTTTATATTTAAGGGTTAGCTTAACATCCTCTTCTACCCCTAAAGGGTTGAAATTAGAATTATGAGTTAGCATATTGGATTTCATTATACTAGTTCTAGCAATAAAATACCCCCCTTTAATTTTTAGGGTAGCAATATCGTTATCTAAGTTTAAAAAAGGGTGGTCAATTGTAAGATTAAGGTTCTTCTAGAAGGTATATTTGAAAGGTGAAAAGTGAAAAACAATAATAAAATTGTATCCTTGTAGTCATAAGTGATAATAAACTAGATATATTGGTTATAGGGATTACTCTTGTACATTTTAGTATTTATTTAAGCTCCTTTATGTAGCAACAATACACCCTATCCCCTTATGCACCAACTGTTTGTTCCAAACTGAGAAAAGGGTATATCCATCTAAATTAGGGGTTAAAGATTCTTAATGTTCCCAAGTTTCAATACGTAACAAAAGATAAATTGAATTTGGTATTCATCTTATCTTAGGACCCTTCCTTTGAGGGAATCCTTAACAGTTTTGTATCAAGATCCAAAGTTCTCTTGATCCCTATTTGTTACTTTGAAAGTCATTGGAGTTTGGGATTAAAACCAACTTTTGGATGATGTTGGTGGATCTATTGAAAGTATATTGGTTGAGTAATATTGACAAAGTGGTCCCAACAAAGTTGTTTATAGTCTTTGAGTGCCAAAAGGGCCAAGAAAATTAGATTGCTTAATCACTTTAGAGATGACTTGGGTGATCAAAATTGACCAAATCAACCATGTTCTTCGGATATTATGTAATCAAGTGTATAAATAAGTTATCTATGGAAAATTTAATCTATGATCATGATAAATTATGTATATAATGTTAGTGTGTTATGTAATTTCATGACAATGTTGCTAAACACCACCACTCCAACTTGGGTCTTTTATTTACAATACATCAATGACTTTTACATGGTTTCAAAGCCTAGGTTTGCATATCCTAGCTTCATTATATTGTTGCAAGAAACTTTAGAGATTTTTGCATCCCATGAAGACTATATAGTGGCAATTGGAACACACTGAGAATGACTCTATCTTTGCATGCTCCTTTTAAGAGGAAATTACAGAATGTGCAGGTGAGAGGAGATAAAGTTTCTCTTCTTTTTAATCCTATAATTAAACCAACTGTGGATATAGTTATGCTTATAAGGAGTTAGATTTATGGAAGGAATCAACTTGTGTTTGGAATGACCGGGTTTTGTAGGATTAATAAGGGTTAAAAACAAGTGCATGTAGTGTTAAATAAGCACAACTATATTATGTGGACACAAACATGGAGACTTTATTGAAGAACACAACATTGTAATTTGTGGTAGTTCACAAAGATTATTGATCTTGATCCTCAATATGAATATTGCAATTTCATGGTTGACATGAAGAAGGATGAAGTTGTAGGTGTTATGACAACTTACATCCCAAGGAGATTCAAGTTCATACTAGTGGAATCAACAAGCTGAATCAAGTATGGAAGAAATTGAACAAGTTATTCAATAATTTTGATGAAACTCAAACCATGAAACTTGAGAAAAATCTAATCTCAATTGTACCCCTCTCTTTCAATAAAATTAAGGATTATTGATTGGCTCATTTAAAAGATCCATAATGAACCCAGGAGAATGTAGAAAAGACTTCTCAAAGGATAGGTATCTTATAAAATTAATTCACATGAATACAAAAACATTGTAAGATTTTTTATGTTCCACATTTCAAAAAATCAAGTTTAAAGGAAAGAAGATGGTAAAGATTATACCGTTAATTTAATTTTTTCCCTTTTTTATTAGACCATGAAAAAAACACTTCAATAAATGAAACCTTAGTAATAAGCAACAAGCACATTTCATTAAGGGAAAGGGTGAACATGATTAAAGAGAGAGATTGAGTGCTAATTGGGGAACAAGCCATGGTATCTAAGACTATGATAAGGATTTTGAATATGTGATCAATGTAAGAAAACATGGAAATGGAAATGATCAATTAACAAAAAAGGTCAAGAATAAGATGATTTATGTGAATGTTCTTTTGGAGTAACTGTAATCATTTTTTTCATTGACGTTTTAGACCAGGATGAAATTGTGAAGAAAACATGTCATTTAAGAGTTTTTTTTTTAATCTCAAGAAAAAGCATGTAACTCGTTTTTCAAAAGGGAATCAAAGTTACATAAAATCCCTCAAACCTACCTACTTCCAACACAAACTTCTGGTCTCCCATTACAACATACAAACAAGCTACGAGTAGAAAAACTATTCTCCCTAGACTTTTAATCCACAATTTACTCCTGCAAAGATCAAAGTGCCAAAAGAAACTACCATACAACAACTGGAGTCATTGTATCAACTCTCAAAAGGTCAGCTAAACATACATCATTTTAAAAAACAATATACTTAAAACAAGGAATAGAACCCCTCATCGATGAAACAACCATCTCTAAATTCTAAAAACTTAATTTTCCCTATCACATCTCCAACTACTATCTTTGAAAGAACATTTGTTTCCCTATTGAAAACCTTGTAAGTATGTTTGATAGATAATTCATGAAAATTCTCCATCAAAATTCAAATTATTTGCATCCAACCAAATAAACACAAAAGCTGCAGGTCATTCTTCCCATTTACCCAGTCAATAATAACTTTGGAGTCACCAAAAGCCTCCATTTGCAAGAAACCTCTCAAATTAGCGAACCATAACAACCCCCATAAATAAATAAGTTCAGCAATGGTGTCTGATCCCTTACCTATCCCAATTTTAAGATTGATAAGATGATTATATTTTACCCTGATCACCATTCCTCCACCACACCAACCATTATTCTAATCCCCATAAAAATAACCCAAAATAATTCCTAAAGGAAAGGAGGGACTAGAAATTGACATAACAGGTCTTAAATTATCTTTTTTGTTCCACTCAACCACTTCCACAATGATTATGGAAACAATAAGACTTGTTGAAGGAAAAACTTCTTCAAATAAACACATGTTTCTGGTTTTCCAAATCTACCAAAGCAGAAAGAAAGGACTACTACTATAGTTCTTATGAACGGTATACCAATCATTAAGACAATCCTCCAGCTTTTCACCCGTCCACTGTAAAGGTATATTCAAATGAAAACAAACCTCCTTCCACACAACCTTGAGAAAGGAACAATTAACCAAAAGATGAACGACCAACTCTTCAAAAGCTCTGCAAAGGCATAAAATCTTGGACCTGATATCCCATGTTTTTTCAAATTCTACCATACTAAAATTTTGTCTTTCAAATATAACCACACAAAACACTTCACCTTTAAAGGAGCATATATTCTCCACAAAACTTTGTTCCACTAATTTACTGGAGCTATGAAACTTGCGCTAACCCAAACCCTATAAGCACACTTTGTCTAAACTTCACCATTCTTTTTATTCTTAGTCCAAAACAACTGATCCTGCTTGTCATTCAAAACAATAACATCTCTATATAGAGATGAAATAAAAATTTACCATTCACTACCAAGTGCAGGACATAGACCTAACTAAGAAACATAAATACAATAACCCGCGAATAGAGAGCCTTCATTATTATGAAAAAGAAACCAACAAAAGGAAAATTGGATAAGGGGTTAACTGATTAAGGTAGGCTCACAAGTCAAATTTCATTAATATTATAATTTTAATAAGTTACACCGTGATACAAATAAGGATGGAAGTATCATTTTTAGAGTATAAGATTATAATGTGAGTCATTAGTTTTCAACTGATATCATAAAATTTACTAGTTATTAATTATTATTATACAATCATTTACAAGAAAGAAAATAAATTCATAAAGAAAATGAAGACAAAAAGGAAAAGAGTTGGGAAAAGGAGGAATCGGGGGATACAAGATTAGGGGTTTAACACTAAACCAAATTATAGAACAAGTATTTAAAGAAAAAAAAATCTAAAAATAAAATAAAATAAAAATTTCTAAGAAGTTCATATTGCCTTACCTTTAATCTCACTAGGATGATAACGTATGAATCCAATTTTTCTAATGCTCCACTTCTCATCCCTATTAAGGTTGTTTGGCCTTTTTTCAATCTTAATTGCTTCCTTGACTATTTTATTGTGATAGTGATCTATTCCAGATAGAACTTTGGTTTCTTTAATGCAAATATAATGCTTTTTTTTGTTTGAGTGTCCAGCTAATGCAAATGGATGAACATGATTGTGCTTGATATCAACTACATGTTCTTTGACTCTAATCTTAATGGAATGACCAATTTTTCCCACATAAGGTATTCCACATGACTAGGGAATCATGTAGACACCTTTATGGTTTGTAGGATAAGTAGGGTCTTTAATAGATGTGTTGTGGTTTGTAATAGTGGTTAAAGGTTTCAAGGTGGCACTAATGTTTTTCTTTTTCAAAACCCTAGAAATATCATCTATACTCCATTAAATGTAGGAAAGAAAACTTTGGATACTTCATATTTGGTGTAATCCTTGTTTCTAGGTCCTTTACTAGCCTTCTAAAAGGCCTTAATCCCTTGATGTTCTTTGTAACCATTCTTTTTAAAAACCTTAAGAAGATGTAGTGTTTATAACTACATATGATCCTTGTTTGATATTCTCAATGCTCTAGATGTGAGAGTGTTAAAAACACCAAGTTTATGAGGAAGATGGTGTTGGGATTTAGCATGAAGGTATTGTTGAGTGTGCAGCTATTTTCTCTACACTTGACATGCCAAAAACCCATAAGGCCTATTTGTGATTCAAATGCCTAAAAATGGTAGGTTTCCAATTTTTTCAATCTTGATGGTGAATTTTATGTGCTCATATTGTTTGTTGAGGTGGTCAATGAATTTGAACAAATTCTCACACCCATGCAGCCAAATGACAATGTTGTAGTAAAAAATCCTAATCCAGAGCTTGGATTGAAGAGAAGAGGATGTAAGGGATTTCTTTTCTAAGTCCTGCATAAACAAGTTAGCCATGATGGGGAATATGGGAGAACCCATAGCTATACTGCATTCTTTTTCATAAATTAACCCATAGCTATATTGCATTCTTTTTCATAAATTAACCCATAACTATACTGCATTCTTTTTGAAAAATTTCCCCTTAGAAGTCAAGGAATGTAGATCTCAGACAAACCTAGTCTAACTTGGTTGTATCTTTGTTTGAAATCTTATTGATGACCTCCACTTTTCCTTTTATAGGAATTTTTGTGAAAAGAAAAAACACATAAAAACTAACAAGAAGTCCATTTGTGTCAAGTTTAGTGTCCTTGATCATATCGATAAAAAAGTGGAGTCTTTAACAAAGGAATTAGTATTTCCTACTGGGGTTAAGTTTACAATCCAAGTGCTTTGCAAGTTTATAGGATGTACTCCCTATGATGTTAACTATGGGTCTAAGGGGAGTTCCTTCCTTATTAATTTTAGGAAGACCATAAACCCTCGATGTTGAAGGACAAGTAATGATCAATTTCTTATTCTCTATTTCCATGATTGATTTAATAGAGTTGGAAACCTCATTAGAGATCTTATTAAGGTTTTTTTTAACCTTATTGTAACTCCCACTATTGCTTAGGTGATGTACCAGTTTTTCAATGTAATCACTTTGATTCATAATGACCATTCCCAGAATTTTTCCTTCAGGTAAATAAAAGATAAAAGCTAGGGTGGTCATGTGTTTAGAAACATTGTTATGGCATTTCATAACATAATAACATTATTCACAAACTCTAAGCAGTGGTCATTAAGTGGGGGTGTTGAGATAATTCCATATCTTGATCCAACAAGAAGTTGTGTTTAACGAGGAATGATTGACTAAGAAGTAAACTAGTGAGATAGGACTAATTAAGTGGTTCCAATCAAGTTGGTTGTGATAATTGGGTGCAAAAAGGGCTACAAAAAGTGGATTTTGTTAGGGTTCTACCCTAACCTCCCTACTTTAGGATACATTGGATATAGTCAACTAATATATGTGGCTATTTTCTTTGAGAAAAGGATTTTAATATATTAATGGGTAGTTATTTACTGCAAAAGGGTTCTTTCTAGTAATTAAGGTCCACTAGGAAGTTAGTAAGCATTAATGATTGGGCCACATGTAATTAGGGTTTAGGAGGTTATGTCTTGTTTTGTTCAATATTGTTGTATTTGGAGGTGTGCTCAAGTGAAAGGTCACCACACCTTAAGAGGCAAGTAAACATTACTTTCTTTCTTTTGATTATCACAATACAAAGGATATGTTTCTTATATTTCAATACAATTCTCTCTTGTATTTGAATTTTTTCTTTCATAATCTTTGTATACCTAGCTTGTGTTCTAAGTTTGAGGGTTAAGGAGAACTACATATTTTCTAACTAATTTGAGAATGAATTGGGTGATCAAATATGACTGTATCAACCTTGATTTAAGGAGATTGGTTATGCATGCAAGTGTATAAATATATGATCTATGCATTGATCTATTATGAGAAGAAGTTATGCAAATAATATTCTTATGTTTTGTGATGCCACAACAATGTTTCTAAACACCACTACTATATAGTTTATATATGTTATCTATTTTTACAATACAAAGGTTTATAGTCTCTAACAAAGGTTATCATTTATTATTTCTCTTCTATTTCTTTTATTACCAATTTGCTTTCTTTTCTACCATTTTCGAATTTTTGCACTTCCTTAATCAGTCTAAGTTAGTCTTGTGAGACAAGATCCTTTTATGACACTTTGCTTAGAATGTCTACTTTAAATTGTAAAAACACGTCACTTCTAAGTATAACAACCAAATGCATTTGGACATGTCACTTGAAGAAATAGAACCTGGGTGGGGAGGATAACTCTCCATCCCACAACCACTCATACTAGCTTCAATTAGCAAGTGCATAACACAACTTTATAAGCCTTTTTTTTAACAAGAGCAAATAACTTGTATTTATAAAGGCTAAATAAATCAACCGCAAAATTTACAAAATGAGCTACAGAGAAAGAGTCCAAATCAAGCTTCAAAAGATTCTAAAAGAAACAAAAGCGATATATGTAGTCTTCTTCAATGCCGACAATATAGCCATATAACTACAATACTCTATACTACTCTAGACATTGATAAACCGACCAAGCAAAAGTAAACAAAAACTAACAATATAACTAAAATTATGATCACTATTTATGACCTGTTCTTCAATGTTTTTTGCATGATTTTATTCTAAGAATTCAACATCCCGCTCCCATGAAATCAAACTCCAAATGTCCATAGTTGTGTGGGGATGCTGATGAATAGAACCCTTCGAACCATTAGCATCTATATAATCTATAGTATGAGAGTGTTTGTCCACAAGAAGATCTCCATGATGTGCCAGAGTTACTTTGATGGTGTCAATGTCATCAAAGTTGATAAAAGTATTACCCTTAACATCATCAAGACAAATATCAATATCGGTTAACTTTGATGAAAGTTGATGCATGACCTGATCATAATCATCGACTCTATTGTCAATACCAATGATATAGTCAGTAATTTTATGAATTTCCTCCATCAAGATATCCATATGAGAGTTAATATGACTCAATTAAATGCAAATATCCCTCAATTCATCCCCCATAACTCATATTTCCTCGAATATTTCTTGAACCCTTGCTTCCAATTCACCAATGGATTTCATCCTCAGAAATTGCAAATGTAATCACTTTGATTCACAATGACCATCCCTAGAGTTTGTCCTTCACATAGATAAAATATCCAAGATAGGGTGGTCATGTGTTTAGAAACATTGTTATGACATTTCATAACATAATAACATTATTCACAAACTCTAATTAGTGGTTATTAAGTGGGGGGTGTTGAGATAATTCCACACCTTGATCCAACAAAATGTTGTGTTTAACGACGAATGATTGACTAAGAAGTCAACTAGTTAGATAGGACTAATTAAGTGGTTCTAATCAAGTTGGTTGTGACAATTGGGTGTAAAAAGGGCTAGAAAAAGTGGATTTTGTTAGGGTCCTACCTTAACCTCCATACTTTAGGATACATAGGATTTATACAACTAATGTATGTGGCCGTTTTCTTTGAATAAGGCTTTTAATATATTAATGGGTAGTTATTTTTTAAAAAAGGGTCTCTCTACTAATTAAGGTCCACTATATAGTTGGTAAGCATTAATGATTGGACCACACGTAATTAGGGTTTAGGAGGTTATGCATAGTTTTGTTCAATATTGTTATATTTGGAGTTGTGCTTAAGTGAAAGGCCACCCCACCTTAATAGGCAAGTGAGCATTACTTTCTTTCTTTTGATTATCATAATACAAAGGATATATTTTACATATTTCAATACAACTCCCTCTTGTATTTGACTTTTTGTTTTCATAATATTCATAATGTTTAAGGGTTAAGGAACACTACATATTGTGTAACTAATTTGGGAATGACTTAGGTGATCAAATTTGACTGTATCAACCTTGATTTAAGGAGTTTGGTGATGCATGCAAGTGTATAAATATATGATCTATACATTAATCCATTATAAGAAGAAGTTATGCAAATAATGTTCTTGTGTTTTGTGATGCCACAACATTGTTTCTAAACACCACTACTATATAGTTTAGATATGTTATCTATTTTTACAATACATAGGTTTACAATCTCTAACAAAGATTATCATTTATTATTTCCCTTTTGTTCCTTTTATTACTGATTTGCTTTCTTTTCTACCATTTTTGAATTTTTGAACTTCCTTACTAAGTCTAAGTTGGGCTTGTGAGACAAGGACCTTCATATGACACTTTGCTTAGAATTGCTACTTTAAATTGTAAAAACACATCACTTCTAAGTATAACAACCAAATACATTTGGACATATCAGTTACATAAATAGAACCTGGGTGGGCAGGATAACTCTCCATCCCACAACCACTTAGACTAGCTTCAATTAACAAGTGCATAAGACAAATTTATAAGCCTTTTTGTAACAAGAGTGGATAGCTTGTATTTATAAAGGCTGAAGAAATCAACTGCAAAATTTACAAAACGAGCTACAAAGCAGCAGTCCAAAATCAAGCTTTGAAAAGCTTCTAAATGAGACAAAAGTCCTATATGCAGTCTTCTTCAAAGTTGATGATATAGCCATATAACTACAATACTCTATACTAATATAGACATTGGTAATCTAGTTGAGAAAAAGTAAACAAAAGCTAACAAATATAACTGAAATTATGATCACTATGGATGACCTATGCTTCAAGTTTCTTTGCATGATTTTATTCTAAGAATTCAACATCCTACTCCTCCAAAATCGAGCTCGAATTGCCCATAGCTATGTGGGGAGGCTAATGAACAGAACCCTTCAAACCCCTACGGGTTATATAATCTATAGTATGAGAGTGTTTTTCCAATAGAATATCTCCATGACGTGCCATATTTACTTTCATTATAGCAATGTCATTATAGTTAACAAAAATATTACCCTCGACATCATTAAGACGGATATCAAGATTGGTAAAATTTGATGAAAGTTGATGCACAACCTGACCATAATCATCGACTATGTTGTCAATACTAAGGATCATTATGGGCCATAATTTGATGAATTTCCTCCATGACGCTCTCCATATGAGAGTTCATGTGACTCAATGAATGCAAATATCCCTCAATTTGTCACTAATAACTCTTATTTCCTCGTATAGTTTTGTAACCCTTTCCTCCAATTTACCAATGGATTTCATCCTTATAAATTGCAAATGGAATGAAGTTCCCATGTCCCAAGATCGTCAGATAAAAGACAAAGAGGATGTTGAACCGATAAAAAAACATGCCTCCTGCGATAAGGTCTCACACCCAAACTTCAATACAATTTATATCCAGCACCCTTGGGCATAAGAGAAGGCTTCATCAAAACTAGAAAGCCACAAAACCATCACCTGTTCACTTGGCATACCAAACTTCTTGCTTCCAACTATGTTGCAAAGATAAGTGAGACTTACACAAGGAAGAGGATTCATGACCCGAAGTTACGACAAAGGCAAGCCACCCATAGGCCTCTTCATCTGCATGCCCATAAAGTTGAAGAGTACAATCAACAAACACCGGTGGAGAGAAGTTAAGGAGTGATTACTGCTCCCTATTGAAACTCACATAACACTTATTGAAGTTCCATTTCCAATGTGTATCCACATCAAGGGACATAATAATGAATATAGACTAGGAGAGCCAATATGAATCAAGTTGTCCATTAACATAAATATCACCTTGGGGTAATTGCGCCGCATTATTTGCATGCAAATAAACAATGGTGTTGTTATGACACCAAACATGAAAGAGTTGAACATTGACAAATTGATCAAGGATATTGTTGATGAGAATATGTAGTCTCCTTGCAATATTATCTTATAACTATTTTCAATGTCTATATTGTAAGATGATTAAAAGAGAATCCCCTGCAACTACAAGTGATTGAATGCTCAGAGAAGAGGCAATTTTAAGGCCTTAATATAGATCATATTGCTCGGCTTGATTGTTAGTAGTTTTTCCTATCCCACATTCGAAATGTAATACCTTGGTTGTTAAGCCTGCGACATATGTTATTATTTTTGTTTATTGTTGGGCACTAGGTTTCGACACTATGGAATTTGGACATTATTACTTTTATTGTTTAATTAAATAACTAGCTCAACAAGGACAACTAACGGTAATGGAGGGTCATGGATTCATGGGTTTGGAACTAGGAGTTGTTGGTCTCCCTAACATTATGTGTTGGACCTTATTTTTTGTTATTTTGGTTTATGGAGGTACTATTGCACCCTCTTGGATTTTTGGTGGGACCCTATTCACTAGTGCATCTTCCTTTGCCTTGGTTTGGTGTCATTTGTAACTCCTCATGTGCTAGTGCATCCTCACTACCTATTTTTAGCCTACACTCTTTGGAAAAACTAACTCCCATCATTTGTTTCACCCTTTGGATATTCTGGGATTGGAATCTCATGAATTGAGTAACTCCCTGAGTAAATTTGTGTTACCTCTCTTGGAATTGGATTTACTCCCTTGGAAATTCAAATGGCTATTTGTGTATTGGAATGAGTTTTCTCTCATTATCTTCTCTCTCTATGAGCTCTCTAGAGTAACTCCCTGAGTAAATTTGAGTTACCTCTCTTGGAATTGGATTTACTCCCTTGGAAATTCAAATGGCTATTTGTGTATTGGAATGAGTTTTCTCTCATTATCTTCTCTCTCTATGAGCTCTCTAGTGAAGTGCAATTCTCTCTTGTATGGGAAATACATGCTCTCGAGTAGGAGATGCATTGTATTGTTTAATTTTGAAGGCCTTTTAATGAGGTTTGAAGACCTCATATAGTAATTAATGAAACTTTAACAATAAGCAACAAAGCACATTTCATTAAGGAAAAGGGCGAACATGATTAAAGAGAGAGAATGAGTGGTACTTGGGAAACAAGCCATGGTATCAAATACTATGATAAGGATTGTGAAGATGTGATCAACATAAGAAAGCATGGAAATTAAAATTACCAATTAAAAAAAATGTCAAGAATAAGACGATTTGCATGAATGTTCTTTTGGAGTAACTGTAATCATTTTTTTCATTGACATTTTGGACTGGGATGAAATTGTGAAGAAAACAAGTCATTTAAGAGGTTTTTTTTATCAGATGAAAAAGCATGTAACTTTTTATTCAAAAGGGAATCAAAGTTACATAAAATCTCTCAAACCTACTTACTTCCAACAAAATATTCTGGTCTCCCATTACAACATACAAATAAGTTGCGAGCAGAAAACTATTCTCCTTAAACTTACAATCCACAAATTACTCCTGTAAATATCAAAGGGCCAAAATAAACTACCAAATAACAACTAGAGTAATTTTATCAACTCTCAAAAGGTAAACTAAACATACATCATTTCAAAAAACAACATACTTAAAAGGAGTAGAACCCCTCATCAATCAATCAACCATCTCTAAATGGAGTCACCAAAAACATCCATAAGAAAAGAAACCTCTCAAATTAGCGAACCATAACAACCCCCATAAAGAAATAAGTCCAGCAGTGGTGTTTGATCCCTTACCTATCCCAATTTTAAGATTGATAAGATGATTATATTTTACCTTGACCACCATTCCTATACCACAGAAACCATTCTTCTAAACCCCATCAAAATAACCAAAAATAATTCTTGTAGGAAAGAAGGGACTAGAAATTGACTTAACGGGTCTCAAGTTATCTTTTTTGTTCCAGTCAACCACTTTGACAATGATTCTGGAAAAAATAAGACTTGCTGAAGGAAAAAATTCTTCCAGTAAACACATGTTTTTGGTTTTCCAAATATGCCAAAACATAAAGAAGGAGTACTACTATAGTTATTATGAACACTATACCAATCCTTAAGAAAATCCTCCAACTTTTCACCCGTCCACTGAAAAAGTAGATTCAAATGAAAACAAACCTCCTTCCACACAACCTTGACAAAGGAACAATTAACCAGAAGATGAACGGTCTGCTGTTCAAAAGCTCTACAAAGGCATAAAAGCTTGGACTCGATATCCCACATTTTTTTAAATTCTCCCAAACTAAAATTCTGTCTTTCAAAGCTAACCACACAAAACACTTCACCTTTAAAGGAGCATATCTTCTCCACAAAACTTTGTTCCACCAATTTACTGGAGCTATGAAACTTGCGCTAACCAGAGCCTTATAAGCTCACTTTTCTAAAACTTCACCATTATTTTTATTCTGAGTCCAAACCAGCCAATCCTTCATGTCATCCAAAACAATACCATCTCTATATAGAGATGAAATAAAACTTTCCCATTCACTACCAAGTGTGGGACACTGATCTAACTAACAAAAAAAATCCAATAGCCCGCGAGTAGAGGGTCTTCAGTATTAAGAAAAAGAAACCAACATAAGGAAAATTGGATAAGGGGTTAACTGATTAAGGTAGGTTCACAAGTCAAATTTCATTGATATTATAATTTTAATAAGTTTGATCGCAATACAAATAAGGATGGAAGTACCATTTTTAGAGTATAAGGTTATATTGTGAGTCATTTTAAACTAATGTCATAAAATTTACTAATTATTAATTCTTATTATACAATCATTTACAAGAAAGAAAATGAAGACAAAAAGGAAAAGAGTTGGGAAAAGGAGGAAGGGGGAGATACAAGATTAGGTTTAACAATAAACTAAATTATAGAACAAGTATTTAAAGAAAAAAATATCTAAGAAGTTCATATTGTGTTACCTTTAATCTCACTTGGATGATAACATACGAATCCAATTTTGATAATGTTCCACTTATCATCTCTATTAAGGTTGTTTGGCCTTTTTGCAAACTTAATTGCTTCTTTGAATGTTTTATTGTGATAGTGATCTATTCTGGCTAGAACTTTGGTTTCTTTAATGCAAATATGATGCTTTGTTTTGTTTGAGTGTCCAGATAATGCAAATGGATGAACATGATTGTGCTTGATATCAACTACATTTTTTTTGAATCTAATCTTAATGGAATAACTAATTTTTCCCACATACGGTATTCCACATGACTAGGGAATCATGTAGACACCTTTATGGTTTGCAGGATCAGTGGGGTCTTTAATAGACTTGTTGGGGTTTCTAATAGTGGTTAAAGGTTTCAAGGTGGCACTAATGTTTTTCTTTTTCAAAACCCTATCAATATTATCTATAGTTCATTCAATGTAGGAAAGAAGACTTTGGATACTTCATCTTTGGTGTAATCCTTGTTTCTAGGTCCTTTACTAGCCTTCTAAAAGTCCTTAATCTCTTGATGTTCTTTGTAACCATTGTTTTTAAAAAACTCAAGAATATGTAGTACTTCTAACTCCATATGATCCTTGTTTTGATATTCTCAATGCTCTAGATGTGAGAGTGTTAAAAACCCCAAGTTTATGAGGAAGATGGTGCTGGGATTTAGCATGAAGGTATTGTTGAGTGTGTGACTATTTTCTCTACACTTGATATGCCAAAAACTCATAAGTCCTATTTTTTATTCAAACATCTAAAAAGGTTAGGCTTCCATATTTTTCAATCTTTATGGTGAATTTTATGTGCTCAGATTGTTTGTTGAGGTGGTTAATGAATTTGACCAAATTCTCACACCCATGCAACCAAATGACAATGTTGTAGTAAAAAAACCTAATCCAAAGCTTGGATTGAAGAGGAGAGGAAGCAATGGTATTCTTTTCTAAGTCCTCCATGAATAAGTTGTCATGATGGGGAATATGGGAGAACCCATAACTAGATTGCATGCTTTTTTATAAATTTCCCCTTAGAAGCTGAGGAATGTAGATCTCAGAAAAACCTCAACTAACTTGGTTGTCTCTTTGTTTGAAATCTTATTGATGACCTCCATTGTCCCTTTTATAGGATTTTTTGTGAAAAGAGAGACCAAAATAAAAACTAACAATAAGTTTATTTGTGTCAGGTTTAGTGTCCTTGATCATATTAATAAATAATTTCATCCATGAAGATAATTCCATATGTTGATTCAACAAAAAGTTGTGTTTAATAGGGAATTATTGACTAAGAAATCAACTAGATAGATAGGACTAATTAAGTGGTTCCAATCATGTTGGTTTTGACAATTGGGTGCAAAAAGGGATACAAAAAGTGGATTTTGTTAGGGTCCTACCTTAACCTCCATTCTTTAGGATACATAGGATTTAGTCAACTAATGTATGTGGTCATTTTCTTTGAATAAGGCATGTAATATATTAATGGGTAGTTATTTATCACAAAAGGGTCTCGCTACTAATTAAGGTCCACTAGATAGTCGGTAAGCATTAATGAGTGGACCACACTAATCCAGATGGATATCGGTGGCCAACCACCTATTCCAATGGCTCAAAACAATTGTCCATTGTGGCAATTTCTTAGTTATTTTTCTACTATTTTTCGGGTTCCAAACTTCTGGGGCTATTTTGGGGCCCTAAATGACGTTTTTTGGCGATTTGGGTGCCAAATGGTTGCCACAAAAATGCATTTAGTTGATCAAAAATTGTAAATCTTAGATAGACCTTTCCAAAAAGCTATCGAACGCCCAAATCAGAGATCGTATTCAAAAGTTATGACCCCGAGAAGTTGATTGTTCAACTTACCACCTTAGAGCTGTAAACTTTATGACAGTTCATCTTCTAGGGTTACATTTTGGACTTTTGGGGTTCTCACCCTCATTCTTATTATAAATAGGCCCCTTTGGCCTCATTTTGTATTCATCTTGGCACGGATGAGCATAGCAGCCACATCGCTTCTTAGAGATAGCTACCACCATTCTAGCAATTGTATTACAGTCTGTTCTATTTCCGCAATTTAATAGAATATGTGTTTACTATATCTATGTTATCTTTTCAAAATGTCAGTTATTATGACTCTGTATCTATTTTTTCATTTCGTTCACACATAAATCCGGATCACACACATAATTACGGTTTAGGAGGTTATGCATAGTTTTATTCAATATTATTGTATTTGGAGTTTTGCATAAGTGAAAGGTCACCCAACATTAAGAGGAAAGTGAACATTACTTTCTTTCTTTTGATTATCATAATACGGAGGATATTTTTCACATATTTCAATACAATTTCCTCTTGTATTTGACTTTTTGCTTTCATAATATCTGTATACCTAGCGTGTGTTCTATGTTTAAGGGTTAAGGAACACTACATATTGTCTAACTAATTTGAGAATGACTTGGGTGATCAAAGTTGATTGTATCAACCCTTATTTAAGTAGGTTGGTTATGCATGCAAGTGTATAAATATATAATCTATGCATTGATCCATTATGAGAAGAAGTTATGCAAATAATGTTCTTATGTTTTGTGATGCAACAACAATGTTTCTAAACACCATTACTATATAGTTTAGATATGTTATCTATTTTTACAATACAGAGGTTTACAATCTCTATCAAAGGTTATCATTTATTATTTCTCTTCTATTCCTTTTATTACCGATTTGATTTCTTTTCTACCATTTTTGAATTTGTAGACTTCCTTACTAAGTCTAAGTTAGGCTTGTGATACAAGGTCCTTTTGATGACACTTTGCTTAGAATGTCTACTTTAAATTGTAAAAACACATCAATTCTAAGTATCACAACCAAATACATTTGGACATGTCACTTGCAAAAATAGAACCTGGGTGGGGAGGATAACTCTCCATACCACAACCACTTAGACTAGCTTCAATTAACAAGTGCATACTACAACTTTTTAAGACTTTTTTAACAATAGCGAATAACTTGTATTTATAAAGGCTGAAGAAATCAATTGCAAAATTTACAAAATGAGCTACAGAGCAGCAATCCAAAATCAACTTCAAAAATATTCTAAAAGAGACAAAAGTGCTATATCCAGTCTTCTTCAAAGCCGACGATATAGCCATGTAACTACAATACTCTATACTACTATAGAGATTGATAAATTGGTCGAGAAAAAGTAAACAAAAGCTAACAATATAACTGAAATTATGATCACTATGGATGACCTATGATTCAATCTTTTTTGTATGATTTTCTTCTAAGAATTCAATAGCTTGCTCCTTCAAAATCAAACTCAAACTGTCCATAGTTGTGTGGGGATGATAATGAATAGAACCCTTTGAACCCCTACTGGTTATATAATCTGTAGTATGAGAGTGTTTGTCCATAAGAATATCTCCATGACGCACTAGAGTTACTTTGATGGTAGCAATGTCACAGAGTTGAAAAAAATATTACACTCAACTTCATCAAGACAGACTTCAAGATTGGTAAAATTTGATGAAAGGTTATGCATGATCTGATCATAATCATTGACTATGTTTTTAATACCAAAGATCATTATGGGCTATAATTTGACAAATTGCCTCCATGAAGCTCTCCATATGAGAGTTCATATGACTTAATTGAATGCAAATATCCCTCAATTCATCACTAATAACTATGATTTCCTTAGATAGTTTTTTAACCCTTTCCTCCAATATACCAATGGATTTCATCCTCAGAAATTGCAAATGGAATGAAGTTCCTATGTCCCAAGATTGCCAGATAAAAGACAAAGAGGATGTTGAACTGATAAAAGAACCTACCTCTTGTGATAAGGTCTCACACCCAAACTTCAATACAATCTAGATCCAATACCCTTGGGCATAGGGGAAGGCTTCATCAAAACCAGAAAGCCAAAAAATCATCACCTGTGCACTTGGAAGACCAAACTTCTTGCTTCCAGCTATGTTGCAAATATAAGTGAGACTTAGACAAGGGAGATTATTGGTAACCCAAAATTCTGACAAAGGCAAGCCACCCATAGGCCTCTTCATGTGCATTCCCATCAAGTTGAAGAGTACGATAAACAAGTGATGGTGGAGAGAAGTTAAGGAGCCATTACTACTCCCTATTGAAAATCGCATAACACTTATTGAGGTTCCATTTTTTATGTGGCTCCACATCGAGGGACACAATCAAGAATATGTTGAAATATTGTAACTTCAAAGGATATTCTAATTGTATTTTACTGATGTAACCCAAGGGATATTTTATTATTCCTTCGGCAAAGTGTTACTATTGTATTTGATCATCATATAGTCATGAGGTAAATCCTCCATTGTAAGTTGGGTCATTAGTACCCTAATGAATAATATAATATATTGTTTTGATTCTTCCTAGGTGAAGTCGTCCCATACAGTTTAGTGGGGCTGACTTGTTTAGGGTAAAAGTCAGTTTGATCAATGTGTATAAATAGGAGAGATGTGATTCTTATTTGGACACAGACTCACTCACTTGAGTAGTGCATAAGAGAGAGAGAGAGAGAGAGAGAGAGAGAGAGCAACAAGGAGGAGAATACTTGCTTTTGGGGTTATATCTTATACATCTTATACATAGGAAGTTTTGGCTGGGTTTTCTTCCCCTCAAGGGTTTCTGAGGATAAGTACTGTGTCTATCTTGTGATTGTGTTTCTTTCAATGATTCTGCATATGCTACTGCTATGATTTTGAATTTAACACTAATGATATCTAGTATAGCATATGAAATATTAACATGGTATCAGAGCTAGCCTAAATAGGACAACTTTCACAAGGTGAAACTCTCTCTCCTCCCTCTTCGAAAGAAATTAGGGTTTTTGTAAAATTTGGAGTTTGGAAGATCTGCTTGCATAGGAAATTGCGCCTCCCTAGAGCACATCTATTGAGCGCGGGATCAAATTTTTTGGGTGGTTGAATCTCCAAGAAATCCAAACCCTAGTTTGGCCCTGAACTAGAAAACTAGAACCAGAAATTCTACTGAGCTACAACCTCGCAAGTAGGATTTGAAGGGTGAATATTTGGGATCTCCAAAAATCAGTTGGACCAACCAACTTGCCTCAATCAAGCACATCTACTGGTAATGTCAACTTTCTATTTTGAGAAATTTCATTTTTTAGTGACCTACTGGACAAGATGGCCCCAAGCACTAAGCTTGAGGATGAGCTGGAAGGCATAGAAAACATCCTAGCTTGGAAGTATAGGATTGTTCTCATTCTGAAAGAGAATGGCCTTGAGAATTACATCAAGAATGAGATTGTAGAACCTAAAGAATATGAATCTAAGGAGAAGCATGAACAATACCTAATCAAGGAAATGAGGATCATTGTTGATTCTATTGAGGATCACTTGATCCCTAAAGTGTCATCTAAGAAGACACCTAAGCATATGTATGATGCACTTTCCAGAATGTATGAGGGAAGGAACATCAAAATAAAAATGAATATGAGAGCTCAATTGTAGGGCACTGTTGGCCTAATTTTCTGACCCACGCCAACTAAGGAGAAATAGTCCACACAAAGCGCTTAAAACAACCCTCAGTGTGTTTGGAATAACTAAATCTCGTAGGTTATGGTCTCTTGCTACCAGCTGAATTTATCCTCTTAAGGAGAATATAAAAACTCAACAAAATGTATCTAAATTAAATTACTGCTTAAAATAAATCCTAGAGTTAGTTTTCTAAGTTTAAGTTATCCTAAAGTGCTTTCTTAACGAAAGTCTCTTATTTTGGGGTTTTGTTTTAAATGTTTTGACTAAAACAACTATTTTAAATTTTAACAAACTAATCTAATTTTTTTTAGCAGCTATTAAAATAAACTAAGCTAAAATATGAATTAAAATTAACTAGCTACCCTATCTCAGTTGAAAGCAAACTCTTAGATTACTATATCAACTATCAATTAACAATTATAAATAACAAAGTGAAATAAATCATACAATTCAAGATAAAGAAACTATCAGAACTATTATCACCAATAGCACTCTGTTTAATAAAATTTACAAAAACACAGAGAATAAAATAAGAAATTATTCTATTCACTCTGTAGATGTATTTGTCAACAGATAATCAAAATTCAACATTAAAATCTGTATATAAAAGATATAATAACTTATCATTCAAAACAACTATCAAAATATAGATGTAATCAAAATAAGCTATGAAAATAAAATAATATTCGATCACAATCATCAACAACATTTGAATAATCATGACATTGACAGTATCAATAACAGATATCAATATTGAGTGATAAGAGTAATTGAAACTATGTTGATGCAATGAAAACTAAGTTCAATTGCACATAGATTTAAAGTTAGAAAATTGCTTTTGAAATATATATATAACAAAGAACTGAAAACAAAGTTTGGTACTAGTCTTAGATGTCCCAGTGGTAATCATCCACAAAGAAAACTTTAGTAGATTGATCAAAACCAGAAATGTATTATATGTTTCACAAGTATTTTCTCTCGTACTCCCATCAACCCTATCTACCACGAGCTTCCTAGCTTATATAATAAGACTAGTAACTCCTTCCAACTTTTGCGTAACAACTATTCTAAAAATATCGATTTAGTTTCTAACAGTTATTACATAATAAAGACAGAGTCTTCATCATCGTTCTATTGCATTCCTCAAAGAAGGGCACCTGGAAAACTCGATTACAACTTCCATAACTATGAAATGCAACTCATCCATGTTGAAAGCATCCATATCAGTTGAATTTGTAACAGCCTCAGTCTCCGTTGCAAAATATTAATGAATTCAAACAACATCAAGATCAAAAGGCTATCCAACAACGACACCTACAAGAATCAAAACAATGCATGAGTTTTATAATTAATGTAATAGATACAAAACAGAAATAATAATAAAATCTAATTTAATGATGAATAATGCCCACATAATCTACGATTCTGTGGGCATGCTAATTACCTGATTTTGTTATTTTCCCAAAATTGTAGCTACTAACATAATTTTCAAGAAGAGACTCGGAATTTGGTAGCCCGACGAGCTTCTGAAAATTTAGCTTTGAGTTCCAGAATTTTGAGATTTTGATGTTCTATTTGCTCAAGCAACCGCTGATTCATTATTGTCATGGATTTCTTAGTGGCTTTGTATCTATCCTTTTTCATTTTCATTTCTTTCCATTTACTAACCCACAACAATAATTCATTTTCAAGAGATTTGATTTCCTCTTTCATATCTGATTCACTTGAATGTAGTTCCCTTAACTCTGTTTTCAAATCGATAATTTTGTCCTTTAATATTTGTTTAAGAGTTAATCGATTTTCTTCATTGCTTCTAACAGGTGAAGAATCACCAGTAAATGAAGTTTTTTGTTTGGACTCATAGGGAGAAGACTGATCAGCGAATTCATTTATCGATGAGATAACGAGATGACTCATTTCAACATGTTGTTCATCATTGCCAAGAGAAATCCCATGAATTGGGGATAATTCATCATCTTCACTATCAATTTTGATCAGAGGAGACTCTTTATGCTGCTGAGTAGTAATTGGAATGGAAGATGTAGTCATACTTCGAGTAAATCATCGTGTACCAACAGACACAGAACCCTTTGGCTTAGAATATTTTCTATCACAACAGACTTCTGCTAAATGTTTAAGTTTTCGTGTAGATTCATTACAAGGTTTTTTAAGAGTGCACAGATCAGAAAGGAATTCATGAGTAACATGATCAGATTTTTTAACATTCACTGATTTACTATCCACCTTTGTAGATGTGCCGTAATGTTTGACAGATGAAGATGGGTCCATATTAGTTCCAGCATCTAATGGATCAATTTTATTTGGAACATCAATACCAATATGGGTATCTAAAGGCTGACTTGCTTCCTGTAACTTACTAGCCCTTGGCTCAGCTTTATGAACATCATCGACTTCAGATTTTAATGAATCCCTACACTTTCTGCGAGTTTTAGGAGGAGGATTAGGCCAATACTGTGTCGACCCTAGCTTGTTTTCAGCCAATAGTTCATCCCAGGATCTACCAATAAGGGATAACTGGTGCTGAACCAGAATCTTAATCAAACCATGGTGGAACAAGCTTCTATCAGGATTTCCTACAGTATTTTGCACAGAGTGTGCCATTTTCTTCAAGCTTTGAAGCAAGTAGAAAGGGAGATTAAGTTTACAACCCTTCAAAGCTAATAATAATCTCAAATGATAATAATGGATATGAGAGAGGCGGTCGTCACAGGAAACATACTTGACTAAAAATTCATAAGATGCTTTCCATTTTGGTTTTAGGAATTTAATAGAAACCCCAAATTTTAACTTTGCATTAGCAAGTAAGGGTAAACACAATGACTTGCACCTTTTTTTATCAACCCTTCCTCCTTTAAACCAACTCTCTCCATTCTAGGGAAGCTTTGTTGCTTCTGCAATTTTGTCTTCATCAATTATAAACTGAAACCCCCCAATTTGAGCTACATTCTCCTTCAGGCCTAAAGCGAATTGTCTGGTGACTTCAATATTATGACCACTAAAACGTCTAAAGAACGAACCCCAACCTATCTTTTCCAATAATGCAGCAACTTCCTCATTAGCTTCCACCAGTTCAGGCCCTGAGATCTCGAATCGGCTAAGAGGAGCCATTTTCTCATCACTACAACTCTGGTCTCGATTTGGGATGAATGTCGTTGTGAAGATGGAAGGAATAGGGATCCAAGTGAAAGGAATCATGTGAACCATCAAATCACTAATTGATTCATACGTGACAAGAAATAAAACCCCAAATTCGGCCATAGTAACAAATTTTGAAATAATGAAGACAAGTGCCAATGTTTTGCGCTATGATTTAACAGACAGACTAGTCGTAACCAGCAGAACTCTCAGAAATCATTATGTTAACACCTCCAGTTTTAACTGAACTTCGACATTCGAAATAATAAAATTTAGGTTTGGATAACCATATAACACAAAGAACGAAGCATTGATAATACAGAGAACAGAATGATAGCTTCGTAAAGGCGTCATAAATGGTAATGGTTATTAGTAATTATGAAATCGAATTTCAATGACACGACTCCATCATTAAACCAACAAATGTCAGTTGTATTGATTGGTGTCATAAAATCAAAGCCAAAACCAGATGCTAATATGATCTCAATCTTCATGTAGGTGATTTCGTAAAATATCAAAAACCCCTTGATTGTCTTGCTTTTAAACTTGAGGTTTATTAAACCAAGGAAAACATCAAAGATTGATCAAATGAATTACAACGAAAACTTATTAAAGATTAAGTGTTTAAATAAAAATCACTCCCTACAAATTCGAAGTGGTATTTAAAGGTAAACTTTAGCTATGTGAAAAACGTATATAAAAATTCTCATAGATATGTATTTATAAATAAAATGACATAGTATTTAAATGATAAAGTTTTTCTATGTAAAAACATATCATTAGGGTTAAATAGGATGTTTAACTTAATTCATCAACCCTAACCATATACATTGCAAAAACTAATGATGAATACTTTGTCAAAAGGTCTAAATGAAATCAATAAAACCTAACTACAACAAGTTTAGAATGCATTTTCAATTATCTTTAATTTAATCCAAAGAACTATTTAGCGGGCTGTAATTTAAATATCTCGAATCAATATATAATTAGATACATTGATAATAATGAAAATTAATTATATATAAAATTAAAAGATTAACAGCTGCTAAATTATTAAATTTATGAAATGCTTCCTAAACTTCCAGTATAATCATTAACTCTTCTTTAATTGAGAGTACCTTCAGAATCGAAGATTCTGAAGGCACTCTTATATAATCTTGTGATAAATTATAGAAGAGAACTGATCAATTTTATTCAACCAAGCAGAAAAATTGAGAGGGTTGTTGCCTGCCAACAGGCACCAAGATGAGCAAAGGAGAATCTATTCAATATTACTTCATAAGGGTCTCCTATTTCAGAGAACAACTAAGTGCTATTGGAGACACCCTTGATGAGAATGAACTAGTTATGACTTCTCTCAATGGTCTCACTAGACCTTGGGACTCATTCATTTAGAGTCTGTGTGCCAGAAGAAGGAAAAAAGTATGAATTTTGGCATAGTATGGGAAAATTGCATATAAGAAGAAGCTATAGTAGCCAACATAGAAGCTCTACTCCGAGAATATGATCAAGCTCTAGCCACCCATACTCAAGGAATAAAACAATCAAACTTCAAGAAGAGTAATCATAAGCCTTCAAAGAATAAGTTTAAGAAGAAGAAGAAGGATTACTCAAAGTATCAATGCTACAACTGTCATAAGATAGGACACCTAGCCAGAGAGTGTCCATCACCAAAGAAGAACAACAACAAGAGACATCATGCTCATCTAGCTAAAGATGAGAATGAAGAAGAAGAAAGACCTCAAAAGATACTAACTAGAGGTGAAGATGTAGAAGAATATGTGTTATTCTCTTCACTCTCTAGGTATGTAACAACTGGAGAAGATACATGGCTTATTGATAGTGATGCCTCAAAGCACACGATAGGGAAGAAGAAATCTGTCAAGACTTGAATAAAAGAACTCTCCCCAGAAGGTATCATTGGGAGATGACTATCAATATCCCATCAAATGTATTGGTGAATCAATCTACAAGCTTGCCTCTAGGACTACCATGAAGATGAAGGAAGTATTGTATGTACCAAGTTTGAAAAAGAATTTACTTTCCATCTCTGCTCTTGACAAGAAAGGATATAGGGTTGCTTTTATAAATGGACAAGTACTTATGTGGTCCAAAGGAAAGACACTTGAAGATGTTGTGTTCATTGGAGAAGAAGAAGGAGGATTGTACAAGCTCAAAGAACATCCAAAGACAACCCTTGTCCATGAGACTACCAACTCAAGTGAACTGTGGCATAGGAGACTTGCTCACATCAACTACAAAGAATTGCCCTATGTGAGAAAGGTGGTAACAGGGTTACCATATCTGAAGATCAACCATGAGGGAACTTGCAAAGGATGTGCAAGAGGAAAGAACATCAAGAATCCCTTTCCAAAAAGTGAAACAAAGACTAAAGGTATGTTAGAACTAATTCATTATGATGTATGTGGTCCTATGCCCTCCATATAATTAAGTGGATATGAGTATTGTGTCACATTTATTGATGACTATTCAAGAAATAATTGGATATACTTCTTGAAGAATAAGAGTGAAGTGCTCGGGAAATTCAAGGAATTCAAAGCCTTGATAGAGAACCACTCATAAAAGAGAATCAAGACACTGAGATCAGATAATGGTGGAGAATACACTTCAAAGGAATTTGAAGCATTCTGTAAGGAGATAGGAATCAAGAGGGAACTAACCACTCCCTATAATCCCCAATAGAATGGTGTTGCAGAAAGAAAGAATAGAACTATTATGGAAGCAGTGAAGACCATGATTCATGACCAAGACCTCCCTATGCACCTATGGGATAAAGCAGCAAGAAAAACCATATATGTGTAGAATAGATTATCTCAAAGTTCTCTTGGATTCAAGACTCCTGAAGAGATGTATACAGGAAAGAAACCTAAAGTGAGGTGTCTCAAGATATTTGGCTTCCCAGTATATGTACATATTCCGAAAGAGAAGATAACCAAATTGGATCCTTCTGGAAACAAGGGAATATTTGTTGGATACTGTGAAGTCTCTAAATCCTTTAGGATATACATCTCAAGATTCCATCATATTAAGAATAGTAGGGATGTAAAATTTGATGAAGAGACAACTCTTAAGAAATCTAGAAGGCGTCAGCTTGAAGAAGTACATGAAGAGAATGTACCTCCCAGAATGATAGAAGCTGAAACCTCTCTTGAAATAGTAGCATATGAATATCATGACATGCTAGAACCTTAGGAACCCCCTACTATGGATATCTATCGAAATAGAAAACCTACTTGGGTAAGAGAAATCATACAAGAAGCATAAAGGTATGGAGCTCCAGAAGGCTCCACAAGAACCAACAAAAGATCAAAGCCATACTCTTGTTATGTAGCTTTGATGTGTGACCTTGTAGATCAAGAACCCACCAGCTATGAGGAAGTTTCACATAAGAAATAACGGGTTGAAGCAATGACGAAAGAATACCAGTCGATAATGAAGAATGATGTTTGGGATATAGTTCTCAAATAATAAAACAAGAGTGTGGTATCTTTGAAATGGATCTACAAGATAAAACATGTTGCTGATGGAAGTATTGAAAAGTACAAAGCAAGATTTGTGGCTAGAGGATTCTCTTGGAAAGAGGGAATTGATTATGAAGAGACATTTGCTCTAGTAGCAAGGTACACTTCCATCAGAACCATCATGGAACTTGCTTCAATGATGAAATGGGACTTACATCAGATGGATGTAAAGACAATCTTCCTTAATGGTGTGATTGAGGAAGAAGTTTACATCGAACAACCACAAGGAATTGAATTCAAAGACAGAGTGACTCATGTATGCAAGTTGAAAAAGGATCTGTATGGATTAAAGCAAGATCCTAGAGCTTGGTATGGTAGAATAGATAACTTCTTGAAAAGTTGGGGCTTTATCAAGAGTAAAGATGATCCTAACCTTTACATGAAGATTATGGATGATGAAACTATCATACTATTACTGTATGTGGATGATCTATTTTTACGGGAAATGAGAAACAAATCACAGATTGCAAGAAGAATCTAGCTAAAGAATTTGAGATAAAAAAACTTGGATTGATGCATTATTTCCTAGGGCTGGAAGTGTGGCAGAGCCCAGAAGGAATCTTTCTGAATCACGGAAAGTATGCAGTATAAATCTTGAAAAGATTTGATATGTTGGATTGTAAATCCATGGCCACACCCATGGACACCAACATGAAGCTATTGTCTGATGAGACATCTGAGTTAGTGGACATTACTCAATACAAACATATTATTGGGTCATTAATGTATCTAACGAATAAAAAACCAGATATATGCTTTGTTGTGAACACCTTGAGTCAGTATCTAGTTAAACCTAGACGAGTTTGCCTGATAACTACAAAGCATGTTGTGAGGTACCTAATAGGTACAATAGATTTGGGACTTTACTATGTGAGATATCATGACTAAATATTATATGGATATACGAATTCAGATTGGGTAGGAAGTGTCATAGACAAGAAGAGCACCTCAGGTGGATGTTATTGTATGGGATCTGCCATGATCTCATGGTTTAGTAAGAAACAGTCCAATGTTGCTCTCAGTACAACTGAAGCAGAGTACATTACAGCTTGCTCTGCTTGTGGTGAAGCGATATGGCTTCAAAAGCTGATGTTAGGATTATTTGACATGGAGTTGGATACCACAGTGATTCTTTGTGACAACCAGAGTTGTATAAAGATGACATAGAACCTGGTGTTCAATGACAAATCGAAGCACATAGAAATATGATATTTTTATCTAAGGGATATGGTATAAAAGTGAGTTATCAAGCTCCAGTATGTGAGTACCGATGAGCAAGTTGCTAATGTACTAACCAAGCCTCTATCTCGAGTAAAGTTTGAATATTTCTGTGACAAGATTGGTGTAGTTCGAAAAGACCTTCCTCGCAAGGAGGAACAATGATGGGAGTACAGCTGATGAAGATATGGACCTTCTTCAAAAAGGAATATTAGGTCGAAGACATGAACCCTCCTTGGACAAAGGGGGAGCAGGTTGATAATATGGAACTTCCCAGGAAAGGGGGAGTATTAATGAGACTGACATTGATGATGGATGACAGTGATGATGACAAGTTCTGGCATTCACTTTTGAATGATAGTTCCTCTCTTGAGGATGACGGGTATAACACTCTATTCATGAGAGTGGTCCTCACTAAGGATGGCCCTGCATATGTTACTCTCGCATGTAGAGTACCCACATTAATTTGTGGATATCATAGAATAACACTCGCTCAAGCACGGTCCTAACCTTAGTGGTAAGAATGATCTATGATGAGTCCTCACGGATGATAGGAGTGACATTTTGTATGCAGTCGAGATCTGCTCTGCAGACAATACTCTTGTATGGAGAGTATACCTACATTCATATGTAGATACCATAGAATAACACTCACTTGGGAGTGGTCCTAACCGTAGTGGTATGGATGCTCTATGATGAGTCCTCACGGACGCCATAGTATAACACTCACTTGGGAGCGGTCCTAACCTTAGTGGTAAGGATTTTCTACGATGAGGGCTGACATTTTGTATGCACTCGATGTATGCTCTGCATATAATACTCTTGCTTGGAAGAGTATGCCTACACGTAAGTGTAGATACCGCAGTATAACACTTACTTGGGAGTGGTCCTAACCTTAGTGGTATGGATGGTCTACGATGAGTCCTCACAGATGATCAGGCTTGCATCTAGTGTTACGGAGAGAAATTCCTATGGCTTGGGGTACCACAACAGACAGCTAGACTCCAGAAATCAATCTTTCCCAATATGCAATAGAAATAAAATGTCTAACACTAAAGGATCGAACCTCGTACCTTATTCCGGACGGTTGAAGTAGATCCCCGTTGAGCTTTCCAATCTTCAGCTTGAATTGATAGAATACTTCCTCAACAACAATTAAACAATACAAGTATACTATATTTCATGGTGTTAGATCTATTCTAGCATATATAATCAATAATGTAAAAGCATTTGACATATTCCAATGGATACAATATTCATTCAAATACACATTACTGGACAGTAAAAGATATTTCTATTAATATGAATCAAAGATTACAAGTGACAACCTCTGACAGCACGTCTGCGAACCGGAGAAACTGAATCCGCCACTTGGGCCTCCACCACCTCAATCCTCCATCACTCCGATAGCAAGCTCGCTAGCATAAGGCAAGCTTGGGAAGAACACAACAGTGCTCCAAGGGACAAAGGGATGCAGATTCAAGCATAAGTTCTAGCAACAATGGACTATAGTTTCATTACTCTCAATTCTCTCTTATGCTTTCAATGTCTCAAGGGGTTCCTTATATAGCTTTTCAAAGGGATACTGAAAGGTCGAATCCGTGCGATCTCAAGGCATATGGAAGGCCAAGAGTCATATGAGTCGGATCCAAGTCAAGGAACGCTCCAAAAGGATTTGGATTATTCATACATCCTGATGTACGTGACTATAGGGGGAATATCCGCGTATGTACATGGTTATCAAGGAAAAAGCCGCGTATATCACTTTTCTTATGTTTTTAGGGATAATTAAGGATACATCAAAAGACAAAAAGTGGTCCATAGGGGCTAATGAGTCTGCAGCAGGATAGGGGAAGGCCATACAATGTGTGATTCACCTAGTGTGGTGAAATCCGCTATAACATCTAGGTTTGGTCGAGATCTACATTCAATTGTAGATGATTCAACCGATCGATATTATGGATAAGGCTAATGGAGGATTGCATCATCCTTGGACTTACGTCCTAAAGTGACAGGGATTGATTGTAATGCCCCGGTTTTGACCCCGTTACATTAGATGTATATGATGTATATATTGTAATGATCATGGTGTGGAGCTAAAGGCCAAGGCCCCACCATTGATCGGTTATGCTATGTTTTGGGATTTAAATTGTCACCGATGGTATATCGGGGCATGCGGCATATATTATGTTGGCCATCCTGTAAATATGCATCATAATTAATTAATGGACACAACCAGCTACGGTCGCGGCAACTAAAACGAATGGGGCATGATTTCCTAAGGATAAGGGGGGGGTGAAATATTTAACCTATGGGCCAATGGGGAAAAGCCAAATGTCTATGAGAAAACCCATCAAACTGTCAACTACCTTTCTTGTCTTTCTCCCCAATCATTTATTTCTGCCAGAATGTGGTTGAGTTAGTTATTGCATGGGATGGGAAGAGTATGGGAAACCAAAATTTGAATTGGGCAGAGACCCATTTTTGAAAAATGTGTTATGACTTCCTTGGCAAGGAAAAATGCCCAAAAACATATGCCATTCTGCCATACATCCACGTTTTCCATTTTCCTCACTGTTCTCCTTCACGTTGGAGCTTTTGGGAGCAGCTAGAGTTTTTCCTGTGTTTTTCCTTCCACGTTTTCGGCTGTTGGCTTCATTTTTCCCATGGATGGGAGGTCGTTTTTGTAGTGCTGGGAACTGGGTTGCTTTCCTCACGTTTTGGGAGCTGCTAGTGCATTTTTTCCATTCACGTTTTTGGAAGTTTCATGTGTTTTTACCATGGCTGTGAAGAGCCATTCACATTTTTTGCTGTCTCACTGACTGTTGGTCTCACGCACAGACTATTTGGGGAATTTTTCCCTGTTGTGAGTTGGGCTCACTAATAAGTTTCAGGACTGTGTGTTTTTCCCCCATTTTGTGAGTCATTTTTGCTGTTACATTTGGGGACTGTTGAAGATGGGTTGAATTCATTTTCCCTGTTTAAGCTGTGAGAGATAAATTGGTTGCCTGAGTGCAATGGTTGGTCTTTGGACTGTGTGAGGAGTAAGGGTGTTGGCTTGGTTGCTTGATAAACCTGGTGCTAGAAACCACACAGACAGAGCTAGAGGGCTGTCCTTCTTCTCCATCACCCCTGAATAGCACTGGAAGGGAATGTAGGGCCTGAGGGACTGTGTAGCAGAGAAGGGACTGATTCCTTGTGTTGGGTGTGGATGGGTGTCTTAGAGGTCAGGCTAGTTCTAGTGTGGGTATTCTTGGCTCTGTAATGAGCTCACCAGCTTAGCAGATTTCCTTCATCAGCTCCTTAATGGCCTGATAAACCCAACTTGGTTGGCTTGGCTATGTGTTTGTGTATCCTGGCTATGTGTAAGCCTGCTAGTTCCCTTATTCCTTGGAGAATCCTGCCCAGCTCAGGGGTGGCAGTGCTGCTGAGAGATTAAGGAGCACGCTGGCCTATGGTTGGGTGGAACGTTGCAGTGACGTAGCTGGTTGCGGAGCAATTTCACCTTAAGATAAGTGGTCTTATGCACTTTACCTCTGCAATTCTGTATTTACTGTTAATGAAAATGAAATGAGCATGATAAATGTATGCATGACTGAATGCTTGTTGAATGTATGATGATGTTTCCGCTGTGTATGATAAACAATTGTATATGTGCATGTTTTGCTTCAATGCATTCTACTTCAGCATTATGTTTTACCATTTTACTTCCTGTACATGTTCATGAGGCTGTTAGTATGCTCGGTTAATGCCATGGATCGCATCCTCCTTGCCGATCGAAGGCATGGGGACGTGACAGTTAATGGTATCAGAGCTCTGAGTTGCAGCATGGGCCTGCATGAGCCGCCAAGATGTAGTAACAGGGGTTACATTCCATTTTGCCCAGCAGAAGTCTGAATGTGGAAGACTGTGAAAAATTTGAAATTGGGAAATTTCTGTTTAAGTGTGAACAGTCGGAGGGATTCATGAAGTTCCCGTCCGCTGTTGCGAAAGGATTCGTAAATTCCTCCGTCCGCCATTGCGGATGGAGAAGCAATCATGCTTCCAACCCAAAATTCACCCGATCGCCGACGCCACAGAAAAGTTGAAAATTCGGCTAAGTATGGAATGGTCGGGCCATCAGAGGAAGTGAAATTCCGCCGTTGCGGAGGGATTCATGAAGTTCCCATCCGCCGTTGCGGATGGATTGGTAAAGTCTTCCGCCCGTCGTTGCGGACCGCGAATCGATTTGGCTTCCGATTGGAAGGGCCGTCGACAGCCGACACAGTAAAAGAAAAATTGAAAATTTGGCTAAGTGTATGAATGATCGGAAGGGAGAATGGTCCGACGTCCGATGTTCCGAGAGTCCGCCAACGTCCGATGTGGTTCTAAGCACCGATCGGAAGAGCCGGAAAAGTGGGCGTCCGCCGTTGCGGACGGATTGATACAGTCTCCTGCCCGCCATTGCGGACGGCGAATTGATTTGGCTTTCGATCCAAAAGTCAGCCGACGTCCGACGTCAGTGCCAAGTCAAAAGGTTTGGAGCTTTTGAGAGCCGCCGTTGCGGAAGGTTGGAACTTCCAGGGGAGCCGCCGTTGCAGCTACGTAGATGAATAGACCGCCCGATTCCAAAGGCTTCCGACAGCCGATAGCCGATTCGGCGGAGGAGAGAATGGTAAAGGAGCCGATTCGGCGGAAGAGAGAATGGAACCGGAGCCGATATTGCGGAAGGAAGGATAGTTTTGGGGGCCGATTTCAACTAATTTCAGAAGGATTTTTCAGCTGTTTTCAAGGGAATTTTCAGGGTCGAAAATGAGAAATTGGCAGCGATCTAATGCGCCAGATTGCGCGAAATCAATGATTTACAAAAAAAAAAAAACGAGGGCGCTGCCCTCGACTCGCCCTGCAGTGGCGGAAGCCACAAGGGGGCAAGCCCCCTTGACCCCCGTCGTCCCCCTCAGACAGTTATTCCTTGAGGAAGAAAATTCTATGTTGGGCAAATTTGTTATTTTATGAATATTCCAAGAGAAGGTAAGTAATGTTGATTTGTATCAATGTATGCATCTAACATTTGTGTTATTAACATATTTGTAGAATCATAAGTTACCCTCAAGGGCAATATTCCAGGTAGTGCAGTTGGTAAGTAAGTTGCGGTTCAGTATGAGAATCTAGGATGGGTATGATGCTCAGAATTCTGACGAGAGAGCAGAAGATGCCATGGGAGAAAATGCCCATAATAGAAATGATGACATTGAGTCAAATGGAAGGAGATTCCAAGAGACACCGTCAGATGTTGCAGCTAATATGAGAAGCCTAATAAAAGCCCAAGAAGAGCAGCATCAGTTGAATGCTACAATGTTGCAGAGTTTGATAGACTTGCATAAGAAGATAGACTCTGGACAAGGTACAGCAATACCAGAAGGCAGTAAGAGCAGTACTAGGAGAAGGAGAAGGACTTCTAGTGGATCATCTGATTCAGAAGAATCCAACGGGGATTCGAGCTTTTCTTCTCATAAAAGAAAAAGAAAGAGACACCATAGGGATCGCTCTCATGATGAGTTTAAAAAGGCAAAACCTCCTACCTTTGATGGTGAGGTAAAGACTGGACAAGAGGCTGAAGCTTGGCTTCTTGGTATTAAAAAGTACTTTCAAGTGCATGATTATTCGGGAAACATGAAGGCAAGAGTTGCCATATTCAATATGAACGGAAGGGCATCCATTTGGTGGGAACACTTCAAGCAAGTGAAGAGGATCAATGAAAGGAGGCTGAAGTGGAAGCAGTTCAAGAAGTATTTCAAGCAGAAATACCTATCTGACAGGTATTATGATGACAAGATTAAGGAGTTCCATGAGCTGAGATTGGGACAGCAGACCATGGAAGAGTATGCAAATAAGTTTTTGGAGATGTTGAGGTATGTCCGATACATCAGAGATGAAAAAGTGAAGGTCCAGCGTTTTCTGAGTGGATTACCTCAGTCTTGCAAAGATCGAATTGAATTTTATGAGCCTAGAACTCTTGAAGAAGCAATAAGAAAGGCTAAGTATTGCTATGAGCAAAGTAAGGGTAAACCTGATTACCATAAGGCATGGAAGGACAAGAAGAATGAGAAGTTTGACCAAAGAAAGAAAGGTTTTAAACCTTCTAGCTTCAGGAATCAGCAGAAGCAGCCGTTCCAAGCTGTGAGTAAACCAGTTGGAGTGACCGGAGAAAAGCCTAAAGATCCACAACAGAATAGAGGGCCACTTCAATGTTGGAAATGTGGAGGACCCCACATGCGCAGGAATTGTCCACTCGAGAATGAGAATGCAAGACCAGCTTATAATGTGCAAGAAGTAGAAACAGTGGGTCAAGTAGCAAAGGAAGTTCCTAGGATCTATGCAGCACTGGAGGACCGCTAGGCAGATCAGCAATTAGCTGTAGTTGAAGTAGCAGGTAAGATTGTTGAGCAATCTGTTTCTATTTTGATTGACCCTGGTTCTACACATAGTTACATCACTCCTAGAGTAGTGGAGATTTGTGCTTTTAAGAAAGTAAGGCATAGGAAGTCT
>LPNX010898222.1:0-64301 GCA_001517045.1 Pseudotsuga menziesii
CCTAATTTTAGAAAATCTGAAGATGATCCTACTGTTAAGATAGTGAAATAGAAGTAAGAGAGAAATGCCAATCAAGATCCCTAATAGAAGGGTATTTACATTTTTCTTTGCCTGCTGGAAAATTAAAATTTAAAACACCCCAGCTGATGGGTTTGAGAAAACCTGATAAAGGGCAATTTCTGATGGTGGGCAATCCTGGCGAGCTCCTCGCTCAACTTGGGTTGTCTCCGCCTTCACCTCTGTTACACCGACATGGGTAGTAGTTGCCATTTCCTCAAACCTAAAATAAAAGCCTGCTGGCAAACGGAGGAGTTATTGATTCAAATTCGCTTCAACTCCAAAACCCGAACATGACCTGTAACAAACATTCCTCGAGATCAGCCACAGAATATCTAAAGAATATCTGAATTGATTACCTGCTGAATTGATTGTCCATTAGCAAATTTAAAATTCTTACCTGGGTTTATTGTTGCAGTCGTGGTTGTTGTTGTTTGCTGTGAGGGTGGTTGTTGCTGTTGCTGGATCAAGGTAGCTAGGATTTGGATGTAGTTTGTGATACTTCTTGCTATTTATATAGTTGTTTTTTTTCTTTTAATTTTTTAATTTTTTAGCCGACATAACATTATGTAACGTTACTTCTATTTTTTTTTCTATTTTTTTAGCCGACATAACATTATGTAACATTACGTAACGTTACAACGTTACGTAACACTTCAACGTTACGTAACGTTACAAGATCTCCCCCATACTGGGCTGTAGAGAGCCTCTCGGCTCAATAAAAAGCTAATCCTCAAAAAAAAAATCTATTTTCTAGATAAATATATAGAATTTTTTAAAAATATAGGAAAAATACATCATTAATAAAAGTAAGATATATTTATAACTAAGAAAATTCAAAATGTCAAAAATTGTCTTGAAAAACAAGGATGCTATTTTGACACTACTTTTCGAAATAGTAGTAAAAATAGTCACTAAATACTAACTCTAAAAATACTAAAACTAAATTACCTTGAAAAACAAAAATGCTACTAATAACACTACTTTTTGAAATTGTAATAAAAATGATAACTAAATACTACCTCTAAAAACACTAGAACTCTAAAGATACTCGGCACATAAGTAACTATGTTTAAATATTTTATAAGAAATAAAAGGCTATATATATATCAACTCCCAGATGTCTTGTGTGTAGATTGACCATTAGCACGGTGCCACTTTCATTGTTATATGAACTTAGCCCCCATCCAATGTTATATGAAATAGGCCCCATCCAATGTTAATTAAGAGCATTTTTTGCACACTTGGAGCACTCTCATGGTAATGATGTTTTTTATTGTTTAACTTGATGTTGTTTGTTTCTTTATTATGAAGCATTTTGTTCAATGTTTATGTTAGCACCATTCCTACTGGAGGCAATTATGTTAATCATGGTTAAAGTTTTTTCATCTTTTGTGTAGATCATTTTCAACTTCAGTACATTCAATTATCTTGATATTTTTGGTGTTTACTTCCTTATCATGGATTACTAATTTATATTTTTTACATTTGCACTATCTTTTGCTTAGAGCATTTCTATTGCTCATTGATAAGTTTGTCATTTGGTACATCTATCTTCTTTAACTTTAGTGAATTATGCCATCTCTACCACTTTGGTTTTTCCTTTTAGACACTTGTTTAATTACCAACACCTTAGATATCAATCATACTTCACTCACTCTCAAATTATTTCCTAATTAATTAATCAACACATAATTATTTATTAATTGTGTGTGCACATTCAATAATTGATCATGTATAATATTAGCCTTGCAATTGTCAAAAATAATATTTTGTGTTATCTAAATAATATTAACTTATTTTAGCTATTTTTTCTTGATTTTAGCATACATTACTTAATATCACGTTAAAATAAACTTAACTTGAAATATTTATCTACCTTAAACATAATTAATTGAGTTATACTTCAATACACTATAAATAAGTAAACAATTAAAATACAAACATCTACTCTATAAATTAAAAAACAAAATCCTCCTTACACCCAAACTATTTGAAATGAAAAAATAATCAAGTTTTTCTTTACATTTTGTTTTTTTAATTTCATTACATAATACTTCATATTCTTTTATAAATTTTCTTTACTTATAAACTTGTTTGTGTAACCATCTAAAAATTCAAACAATGTCTTTTCAATATTTTATATAATTAAAATCAAATTACTATAAAATATTATTATTTATAAATTTAATTTACAAATAATTTGATTTAATTTTAATATTAATTTTAAAAATATATTAATTAATTATTTAAATCTTAATATTGAAAAGTTAAACAAAGAAATTAATGCTCAAAAATAGTACATCCCTAAGAAGGGATGTTTGTAAGACTTGACTTGTAAGACCAACCCAACTACTAGATATCCATTCTCTCCTTTTCAAGGTTTATAATAAATTTCACTTTTTATAAATGCAAATTTTCATAGTTATAATGGTAAAAAATTTCACTTTCTTTATATATAACACATTGTTTACATTTTTGTATTGTATGAAATTGTTTAATTTTTGTATTGTATACAATTTTTAAGATTTTAACATGTGAATTGTAAATTTTACAATGACTTAAATGTTAAATATTTACTTAATGATGTTAAAGAAGAAATGTTGATAAAACTTTTAAATAAAATAAATGTTGTTTAATGATCAAATGGGAAGAAATGTTGATAAAACTTTTAAATAAAATAAATGTTGTTTAATGATCAAATGGTGGTTAAAAAATAAAACCTTCTAACATTTAAAAAAAATGAAAGTAAAGTTACTTTAATAATTTTGAAATAATAAAAGTAATCATGTCTATTAGAATATTAGGAATGCGTATATGTTATGAAGAATGGATTTTCAATATATAAATATAAATGAAAATCAAACAAGTATATTTAATTAAAGATTAATATTTCTAATATTTTTGAATGGTTTGTAATGAAATTTTCTATAGATATTTTAAAACTAAGTTTGTTCATTGCAAAAGTGTTATTAGTTTGGCCTCCAACCATTGCTTAAAGGTTGGGGGAGCCTCAACAAAGATTAACAATTTTTAATTTTTTTGAAATAGCATTAAGCTTGTAAAAATCAATGAGTTTTAAGGTTTCTCTTTTTAATGTTTTGCTTGTTTGATTTATATTGCACAAGAGTGACAAGGGGCTGACTAAGTTCCCTTTCTTCGGCCCATTCACACGCCTTCTCTCAATTTGTTGTAACATTCAAGGCTTTAGTTAACAATGCAGCGAGAAAAGACAAGTCCAATCTAAATGGAATGACATCTTGATTTGTAAAAGGAAGGGAAATTTTCATGTGGTTAATATTGCATCCCCAATGCTCCCCTTAACAAGCCATTGTTGTTTGTAAAGAATGCTTAGATAAGAAAAACTAATGACACTAGGACTAAGTAGAAAAATAGTGGAAACAATGATTCAGTTTCGTTGGAACCCTCTCATGGAAGGCATGGTAAGCTATTAGTGTTGTGGAAAAGGGTTTTTTTCTTCTCTTTAACCCAAATGCAAAAAGGGATACAAAATTCAAGGGAGAGACTTACTTTTTTTGATCCAACAGCTTGTATTTGAATCAATCTTGAAGATGACATCGCCACAATACCTTTATGGATTTGACTTCCCTTCATTTAATATTTAAATATGAAGGAATCTTGAAAGAAATAGGAAGCTTGTTACATGGATATATAAATAGCAGTGATCTATTCATGTGCCCATCTCTACATAGAAGTAGATCTAGCAAATGGTTTTCTAGAATTGATTGAAATTCTATTGAGAGATTAGACCCATATCTCAAAATTATCGAACCATTTTTTTTCAATTAAAAAATGTGTGTCTTGAAAAATACTTAGAGAAAAAGAAATGTTTGGAATCTCTTTAATGGCCCCTATCCATTTCTCCTCCATGCAACAAGATTAGATAGTAACTTTAACTTGACTCTCAATAATAATGAAAAACGGTTCTCCATTGTTTAGTAACCATTTAGGGAATATGTTGTAGAAATTATCCATGAATGTAGTTATTCAAATATCAAACCAAGGTTTAGAAATTTACTTGGACAAATAAAATCATTGACCTATTTTCATCTTTGAAAAACATTATAGGTTTCTACATGAAATACTCCTTCAATGTTAATATATCTGTCTCCACCCTCATCCCCCTCTCTTCTTACAAGCGCAGGCTTGTATATTTAGACATATCCTTCCCTAAATAATGGTCCCCATTCCCTTCAAATTTAACCCTCTACATCCATTCCCATAAGTAGTCAAAGATTCATGCACTCAACCTTTAAATATATATTGTTTGAGTTCATATAAATGGGAAACAAAATTCAAACACCTCAAAGAAGACATTAAGATATGATTTAAAAATCCAATAGAATTGTTAGTCCCAAGAACTTGCAATTAAATCTATTCAAAAAACTAATAAAATGAAGCCTCTTAATGTGCAAGCAACCTATGACAATGTTTCAACGTGTTAGCCACATGTTTAGAACAATGATTCTTTCTACATGAAAGTGACCCATACTTTCACCAACTTGCATGAGCATATGAAGTAGGAACTTCCATATACAAACCCTATTTTGTATGAGTGATCTCAATTAAGGGACAAGACAAGACTTTGTGTTGGGAGGCACCAAAAAATTGATCTAAGCTTTAAAAGAAAGCAACCATAAATAACTCTAAGACCAAGTCAACTCAAAATTGAGGACACAATATATATATATATATATATATATATATATATATATATAAAGGATTTATCACACAAAGAAAGAGAGCATAATCTCCAACTCTCTATCAGAACCCAAGAAGAGGAGGAACATTGGACAATAAAATCCGGAAATGTCTAACTCAAGCTAGGGGATCTAAATAAAAAATTCTTTCAAAAAATTGTCAATATGAGAAAAAAGAAAAAAAATGCAATCAAATATATAAACCACTCTCCCAGATGGTTCTATCATATTAGAGTTTACAAATATTAAGAAACCTTTCTCATGAACACGGGAATCGACAAAGATGAAGCACAAGAATCCCTCATTAATAATCCTAAAATCATCTTTGAGCCAAAAAATAATGACATAATATTAAAAAAAGTATATGAAGAAGTAAAGGAGAATATATATTCTTTCCACCCAAACAAAGTACCCATCCCTAATAGGTGTTGGAGACATTTACCACCTTACACACTCATTTTGGTCAATTTGGCCTAGTTAAACCACTATCCTAAGTATTATTGGCTTAATTAACATCAGTGGAGCATTAAATGTCATCTACTAGATCACATCCACGCCTACCTTCAGTCAAGGAGGCTAACTTAGCCTTCTCCTACATTCGGGGAGGCTGACTGGAGCACTACGGGGGTGATCTAAGTGATATTAATGCACCTAATTGCTAACTGATCATTACAATCAGTTAAACAGGGCAGTGAAGGTGCCTCCCTTCATTAAATTGATTATTTAATGAATTGGAGTCAACAGGGGCACCTCCAACCACTTCTGATGTTCAATTACACTTTAGTTAACCTCATCAGGGTTCATTGGAGTCATTGAAGAGCTACCACTTGATGGTTGGTTTGCTGTGACATGTGTCTGATCTCTTTCAATTGAGACTCAGTCATTTATTGCACTTTGACTTCAGTTAGGGCTCAGTTGAGTCAATTAGGGTTTTGATCAGTGGTAACTTGAGTGTTGACTGTGGATTACATTTAGTTAAGCTAGACTCACTCATTCAATTCGAATGACATCCTTAGGAATTCGAATTGCTTCTCATTCATGCTTATAGCATGGCATTGTAATGTAATTTCTTATTCTTTGTGTGAATATACAGAGCGGCTACCCATTCTGTAGCCCGATTACACCATTTTCATGAGTTATTTGTTATTAATCTTTTATGAGACTTGTGGTTAGTCCCTAGATCACTGTGCAAATTTAATATGGTATCATAGCTCGCGGCGGGACAAAGCTTAGATCTCTCAAAAACAAGGTTTTTGATAGATCTTGCATGAAAATTGAGCAATAGCTCAAAAATCCAGCACTGCACCAGAATCCAAGGCTTACCACTTAATACCCCAAGTAAAGAACTTGTTGATCAAGCTTGCTTGATTGACTATGTTGGGTGTGATGAAAGCCTAAAATGTGCAGGCTGTACGACCTTACATTGCTCTTTCTGTTATGATTTTCAGGTTTTCTACAAGTGAAGCATTCACTCCAGCAGATCCAGATGGCCTCCTCAGTAGATCTTTTGACTCCATTCAATTTCCACTCATGGAAAGGAGACATGGAGATTCAGCTACGCTCCAGAGGACTCTATAGAGTCACCATGGACACTGAACCTAAGCCTGGTTCTGCTATAGACAAATCAAGATTCTTGAACAAGAAGGATGAAGCACTCGAATTCTTGTGCCTCTCTATTTCTCGGGATCTTCTTTTCCATCTTTCGGGATTGAAGACTCCAAAGGAAATTTGGGACAAATTGGAAACCCTATATGGAAAGCAAGATGATTTGAGATTTTACCAGCTCAAAAATGAATTGATGTCTCTCCAGCCTTCTAATTTCGAGACATTGAATGACTTTTTCACAAAGTTCAAGCACAATGTCTTACTCTTAAAGCAATGCAAAGTGGAGAAGGTGGATGATTAGCTCATCCTCTCCAAACTTGGATCTAATTATTCAATGTTTGTCTCTACATTCCGTGCAAGAAATCTCACAACCTATGGATGGAAGATGCCTACACTCAATTCCTTCATTGAGTCCCTAACAAGTGAACATGATAAGCTTGTCCAGATGGGGATCATCAGATCCTCCCGTGATCAAGCCCTCCATGTCTCGGGGCCCAAAGATCTGAAGGGTAAAGGAAAGCAGCAGAGGAACCCAAAAACTAAATTTGAAGCTCCTAAGCCTAGAGTTGAAAACCAGCAGCATGATGAGTCTTCCGGCTCAAGGAAGAACAAAGGAAAAGGGCACCATGGAAAGGAAAAAGTCAAGTGTTCATACTGCGGGAAGGGCTTCCACCCTGAACATGCCTACATGAAGAAGAAGCTTGATGAAGAAACCTCTCTCCTTGAGAGAAATCACATCAATCTTTCGGAAAGATTTCGGAGGAGAGATCAGCAAGATCAAGAACCACAGCATGAAAAAGTTCATGCCCTCATGGCAAGCACTTCGAAGTCCAAAGCACTCTTGATTGATTATGGAGCTTCAAACCACATGATGGCTGAAAGAGACTCCTTTTCATCCTTGGAGACTGGCAAATCCATCCCCATCCACATGGGAGATGACTCCACCATCATTTCAGAAGGACAAGGTACGGTTGATCTTGAGAATGGCTATTTTTCAAATGTTTTGTATGTACCATATCTGGCATCAAATCTCCTTAGTGTCTATCAAATGACACATACTAAAGTGCCTAAGAGAGTTTCTTTCAGCCCAAATGATGTTGAGATAACGGAGCTTGCATCCGGGAAACTCATTGCTAAAGGTCTTGCAAACCATCATGCGAGAGCCTATGAGTTCTCCCACTTTGTGCCATATGCAAAGGCCATCGCTCTGCTAACTCATGGAAATGAGGTTAGTAGGCTGTGGTATGAAAGGTTTGGCCATCTAAATTTCAAATATTTGCAGCAATTACAGAAAAAATCCATGGTTGAAGGCCTCCCGGTCATCAAGGAAACCACCGAAAATTGCAAGGGCTGTGTGATTGGAAAACACCTTGAGCACAAGTTCGATCGGGGGAAGGAAAACTGAGCTACATGCATATTGGGGCTGATACATTCTGATATCAGCAGTCCGATGCCTATTACATCCATGAATGGATCAAGGTATCTTCTGACTTTTATTGATGATTTTTCAAGGTACACATGGGTCTTCTTTCTCAAAAAGAAGTCTGAAGTATGTGAAAAAATTTCTAAACTGAAGGCCTTGATCAAGAATGCCTCTGGGATTAAGATCAATATATTGAGATATGATAATGGCGGGGAGTATGTCAGTAATGAGTTGTTGCACATATGCTCCCAAAGTGGTATTCAGGTCCAACATTCAATTCCCTACACTCCCCAGCAGAACAGAGTAGTGGAAAGGAAGAATCGGTCTCTCAAGGGGATGACCACCTATATGTTGGAATCAAAGAAGTTGGCTGAAAATTTGTGGGCTGAATCCATGCATGCTACAGAATACATTCAGAACAAGGTGCCACACTCATCCGTGAAAGGGAAGACCCCTTTTTAAGCATACTTTGGACACAAGCCAGATGTGTCGAACCTGCGGATGTTTGGGTCCACTGCATGGGCCCGAATTCCACTTGATAAAAGAAGGGCTTTGCAACCACAAAGCATAGAATGTATATTTATTGGGTATCCTGATGAATGAAATGGTTTCAAGCTATTGGATATCAAAACAAAACATACAATCATCGAGAGAAGTGTCAAGTTCGATGAGCCTCTTCAGGAGGTGGAACTAGTGAAGGAGAAAACTACTGATTTTCCTTCCTATTCTACAGAATATTTGGATGATGAAGTTGTATCCTGTCTGGTCATCGACTGGTTAATAAACAAATCTCGCATTTGATGTGTAATCTGGTATATGACCTTGGTACTTGTGGAGCCAACAATACCATCGATATGTGGCACAGGTTTAAACTTAGGATCAAAGTTCGATTGCAGCATGTTAGAGATAATCTCATATAAAATACCAGACTGAGCATAGATCAAATCCAACTACTGATCCCTAAAGATAGCCTACTCCTCATTAGTTACTATGTATGTCAAAACATCCTTCGTGATGAATGGAAATAAATATTTCAGGAACCATTCCAATAAAAACTTGGGTGGGATGTTGGCATTAATCAACCTCTTTCATTTGTGCCACTCTTATATATGGTTAGAGATATGTGTGGCTTTATATTGTCGAAATGTCGAAAATATCTCTATACATGCATTCATAGGGTACCGGTAGTTGAAAGTGGTTGAGAAAGGTCATGGCTAATCCATTAAAAGTCTGATATGTGCCCCCAAGAAGCTCTATATACCATTTCATGGAAGGACCTATGAGGGTGCGTTGAAACAGGAATAAACAAACATATTCATGGTTCATTGAGTTCGAAGAGCACCACGGGTGGAAATTAGTAACATGTTCTCCATATTCCTCGCAGCTCTTACCTTCGAACTTCAGAATGTCCAAAGGAAGTTTAGCATGAATACCTGGCCACATCGGATCGTAATTTACCAGATTGTTGGTCAACTTTGAAAGGTCAATCAGGTTTAAAGTAGCCAAAAGAGGTATCCTAGGTTGTTCCATCTGGTTCCATGCCCTCTAAATAGGTTGGTTCATATAGGGTTGATTCGTATAAAGGTCGTGGCCTTGACCAGTTGGATAATAAGTACCTCCCATATGGCCCATATAAGGATGCATGGAGATTTGATAATTAGGTAGTCCCTAAGAAGGAGGCACCATGTAACCATAGTTATAGGTTTGATAAGTCGGTTTCCCCCTAAACACATAAGGAGGCACATAACCTCTGGATACAACTGCACCAGATGATAAGCAAGCAACGTCGTTATATGGAGCACTACTTCCCAAGGGATCGTGTGGGATATAAGGAGGGTTTAACAAAAGAAAATCATTTGAAGGAATGGGTGTGGTGAACAATGGGACGTAGGATGGAAAGTAGGTCATTTCCCCAATGTTCACATATCCATTATCACCCCTGTAAGAGTGAACACTACTATTAAAACCGGATGACAGGAGTGAAACTATCCCCACAAATGGAGCAGAAGGTGGAATATGACCACTCTCAAACCTATGAGCAAGATAAGGGGATGTGATGCCCCCTATCCAACACCAGGGTCCACAATAGGACCAGTGGCGGGTGATGGGATAGTAGTAGTGACATCCGACATGTCGAATATAAATGGACCTATTCTAGAGGGAGTAGGATGAGTCTCAACACTCAAACTCTCAGAGGAAAAATTCCTCTGGAAAGCTATAAAATAGGACAGCTGGGGTCGTGTAGTATGGGAAGTACCAACCCCATGAGGGTTGGTATAAACTGGAGTTCCAGGTATCCATATGGTTCCTCCTCCCATTCCAGATGATGGGAATGGAGGGAACTACGGGTTCTCAGATGTAGTAGTTATTGTGATAATTGTGTGTGAATCACAATGTACCGAAGGTTGTATAGAACGCCTGGTCCTCTTTCGAGGAGGAGGAGAAGGGTCACAAGGCGATAATCCTGCTAAGATTCGAGATCGGCGAAGTGACGAAAATCGATCCACGGTGACTCTACAAAATAACCAAGACTCAACTAATTACAATCCCTAAATCCAAATAGCACACAAAGAGCACACCCCTAAGTAAACTAGGTCAAATGCAAACCATCGAAAAGGGAGGATAAGTGAGCTCTTGAATGGAGCAGGTATGTCTCACCTAGGAGAGGCTTGAGAGTCCCATACACTACAAATGGAGGTGTGTAACCAATTTTAGTGTCCCTCAACTTCAATGCATATAGAAATTGTGATCATACGACACCTACCTGGATAGGACACTCGCAAAATAACCTCTACAAGTACCCCTTGTGATACCTCGGTAAGAAACTAAGGTCATCCCAATATAACTAATTCCTAGGTGGAGAGTTGCAGGCAGAATCTATCGTATGGGAAGAGTAACAAAGCCCAAAGCTCGAAAGCACTGAAGGTACCTCAAAATACCCCAGATACGAATAATATCCTGGAAATGTCTCTGGCACTCAACAGAAAGTGGCAAGGGGATATCCTCACCACAAAAATGTGTTTTTCCTCATGATTAACTCCTGTGTGAGAGGAGCCTCCTTAGAACACTAATTATACCAAGGATTTCACTTTTCACATGGACAGACACCTAGTTGTTTTGTTTCATAGTCTTGGAAATATTTGCTCACGATGTCCTATTCCAAGACTCCACAATCCTAAGCTTATTGGGAAACCTCTATCAAATAAAAAAGTGTACTCAATTTTAATTTAAGTGTTAATTTTAATGGTTGTGATTACTCAAGGGTAATGAACGTGCAACTAGTGATGTTACAACTAAGCAATGAAGTAAATATGCAAACCTAAAAAACAATTCCAAGTGCAACTTGTTTTTAATCATGAAAAAAGGGTATGCCACTACATGTAATTCAAAAATTCATTTCGAATGCCAATGCGATCATTCATATATGAAATCCTAATCACTAATACCATCTAAGAAAACCTAATGCAAGTACCAAATCAATGCATATGCATAATGCAATAAACATGCAAAGACAAAATAGTTTTGTGTTTTCACTATAAATGTAAAGAAAATGCAATAAACAAACCCTACAAATTATCAGACTATGCAGTAAGCAGTAAACAAGCCAAGAAAGACACTGAGACTAAGAAGGTCAATGCACTAATAATAAAACAAAAAGGAGTTAAATGAAAATAAAAAAAATTCAAAGAAAATCAATGAAAAATATGTCTAGTCACAACAAAAGTAGTCAACAGGAAGCACATGAACCTAGAAAGACTCAGCAATATTCACAACCCACCCAGAACCTCCACACATCAAAATCTCAAGAAAAAGGAGAGATGTACGCGACTGTTCAAGGAACAACCATGTATGTATGCGACTATATGTACTACATCCCATGTATATACGTGACTATATGTATTGCAGTCTACGTATATACGTGACTATAAGTTCTATGACTTGCGTATACAAATGAAGAACTAGTAAAAATTAACCTAAGATCCAAATTACTTCAAGGGACTTCCAATAACTCAACCAACTACTGAACGTGACATAGAAACATAGTGAATCAGAAAGAAAATCAATCCAATCATGCACCCAAACCCCAAAAAAAAGGAGGTCCCCAATGGAGTCACCAGTCCTGTTATGGAGAAGATTTCCTATGACTCAGGGTGGACCACAACAGACAGGACGACACCATAAATAAACCCATTTCAAATAATGTTAAATATATAAACAGTACTAACATTGAGGGACAGGAAGCGTACCTTATTTTAGACGTTTGAAGTAAATCCCCGTTGAGCTTCCAATCACACTTGTACCTACAGATTGTTCTCAACAATAGCAATATATACAATCATGATATATGTAAAGCGTTAGAATCTAATCTAGTATGTTCATAAAAATTCTAAATCCTTGATGGAAAAAAGAATTCCATAAACAAGCTAATAATCTAAGCACATAATTAGCCTCACTCGGAATTGCAGAGAATTAGCATAAGGAGAGAAGAAGAAGAATTAATGAACACATAGTAATGAATGATCAATAAACGATAATTGATTATTACATTGGTGATTGTTAGATTTTTATCAATTAGACAGTATTATCTTAAGATCTTATCTGAGAGAATAACATGCACAGCAATCAATCACGAGAGACAATAGACACAAAGATCTTCCTCGGGGAAACCATAAATGAGAAAACCCCGCAACTTCCTCAAATATAGAATAAGCACCAATGGCAATAGTAAAACCCAAAGACAGTAAGATGATCTCCGACGGTTGTTCTCTCTCTTATCCCAGCTCCTTCTCTCCCACTCATGTGCTACAACTGAGTGTGAGTGACTGTATGATAAATAGAGAGGCTCACTCTCTATTTATACTAATTCCCGACTTGACAATAACTTACCAAGGCTGACTTCTCTAGGAGAGTCTAATAACCCTAGTGCCACGAAACTATGGGGACTTTAACCCTTGAAAAATAAGGATGGTTACCCTCTATGACTTTACATGACTTGTTTACATTATTGATTCTCCCGATAGAAACATCGGGGTATGACATGACTCAATTATATTACAGATACTTCCCGATAGGAACATCGGGGTACAATACATAAGATATACAAGTGAATACATTCCAAAGTTACAAATACATCAACACTCCCTCTTAACTGGGAAGGTATTCTCTTGACACAATTCATCAACACAAGTCTTCTTCTCTGGATGAATTTTGGATCATCATCAACACTGGATCATCACTAGATCATCATCAAAGTTGGATCATCACTGGATCATCATCAAAGCTGGATCATCATCATCGATGCTTCCGCCATCTCGATCAACCGGTGCTATCTCTCAATTCTTCTCGTCATAGGAAGTTCTGCAGAGCCAACCCTTTTTCATGATGGTTGTAGGCCTAGCCTCCAGGTAGGTATTCATCTTCTTCAGCACTTATATCTGAGCTAGTCAAAAAGTCTCGCCCATCACTTACATATGACCATGAGAGGAACACATCCACCATCATGTCAGAAAGGCATGCCCAGCACTCATATCTGACCATGGGATGAACACATCCACCACCATGTCAGAAAGGCCCAGCGCTCACATCCACTGGAATGATAGGACACACCATCTATCATCCAAGGAAAGGCTCAACACTTACATCTACTAGCATAGCAAGACACACCATATACTATCCAAAGAAAGGCACAGCACTTACATCTACTAGCATAGCAGGACACACCATCTACTATCCAGAGAAAGGCACAACACTTATATCTGACCCAGACAGAAAATATCATCACTTATATCTGACCCAGTCAGAAAGGCTCAGCACTTACATCCTCTAGCATAGTCAGACACACCATCTACTATATAAGGAAGGGCTCAACACTTATATCTACTAGCATGGTAGGACACACCATCTATCATCCGGGGAAAGGCTCTGCACTTATATCCGACCATGGGAGGACCTGCCTACCACCATGTCAGAAGGGATCCACACTTACATCTGACCCATTCAAAAAGGCTCTACACTTATATCTGATCATGTGGGAGTCAATCCCACAGTCATATCAGAATGGCTCTGCACTTATATATGATCATGTGGGAGCCAATCCCACATTCATATCAGAATGGATCTACACTTATATCTGATCATGTGGGAGCCAATCCCACAATCATATCAGAATGGGTCTGCACTTATATATGATCATGTGGGAGCCAATCCCACAGTCATATCAGAATGTCTCGGCACTTATATCTGACCATGGAAGGAACCAATCCTATCACCATGTCAGAAGGGCTCTGCACTTACATATGACCATGGAAGGAACCAATCCTATCACCATGTCAGATGGGCTCATGGACTCATCACTTCCCCTTAGAAGGAACCTCCATCTGAAGAACACCAAGCTTCTCCCTAAAGTACTCAAACTTCACTATGGCTAATGGCTTGGTCAACACATCAACTATATGCTCGTCCGTCGCAACATATTGGGGCTTCAATGCTCCTCTTTGCACCATATCCCTGATATAGTGATATTTGATCTTGATATGCTTCGACTTGTCATGGAACACCGGGTTCTCTAACAACTTAACACAACTCTGGTTGTCGCAATATATATAAGTAGCATCCAACTAAATATCAAATTAATCAGATAGTAGCTTCCTTAGCCACACTACCTCACAACTAGCCGAACAAGCTGTGACATACTCTGCTTCAGCTATACTTAGTGCCACACAAGATTACTTCCTGCTAAACCAAGAGATCACACCTGATCCCATACTAAAGTAGCACCCTGAAGTGCTCTTCCTATCGATGGCACTGCCTGCCCAATCTGAATCAACATAACCTTCCAGGTTAATATTCTGATATGCCTTATACTTGAGCCCATAATCAACTGTACCCTTCAAGTACCTCAGAATATGCTTTGCAACAATCAGGTGAACATGTCTCAGATCCGTCAGGAACTGGCTCAATGTGTTCACAGCAAAGCAAATATCTAGTCTCGTATTTGTCAGGTACATCAAGTACCCAATCATCTAACGATACATCATAGCATGAACCGTCTCTGATGAAGCATCACTCAATAGCTTCAGTTTCAATTCCATAGGTGTGGTCATGGCCTTGCAGTCCATCATCCTGAACCTCTTCAGGATCTCTACTACATACTTCTCTTGTCCTAGGGAGATTCCATCTGCACTCCGCCACACACCTCCATGCCTAGAAATTAGTGCATCATACCCAAGTCCTTCATCTCGAACTCGGCATCAAGCTTCCTCTTTGTATCATCAATCAACCCATCCACGCCTGTTACAAACAGATCATCTACATATATTAGGAGTATCATTGGGTTCCCTTCTTCAACCTTGTAGTAAAGGTTGGAATCTGCTTTACTCTTGGTAAAGCCCAAACTAGATAGGAAGCTATCAATTCTACTGTACCATGTCCTAGGTGCCTGTTTCAAACTGTACAGGGATTTCTTTAATTTACACACATGAGTCTCCCTGTCATTTGTCTCAAAACAAAGTGGTTGCTCCACATACACTTCCTCTTCTACTACACCATTCAAGAAAGAAGTCTTGACATCCATCTAGTGTATCTTCCATTTCATTACTGCAACCAGAGAAAGTACTGATCTGATCGAAGTGTATCTGGCTACAGGTGCAAAAGTTTCTTCATAATATATTCCTTCTTTTTGGGAGAAGCCACAAGCCACAAATCTTGCATTATATTTCTCTATGTTTCCATCTGTAGCATGCTTGATCTTGAAGATCCACTTGGAAGTCACAACAAACTTCCACTTTGGTCTAGAGACAACATCCCAGACATCATTCTTTATGATTGACTGGTACTCCTCGATCATAGCATCCTTCCATTCTTTCTTCTCTGTCGCTTCTTCATAGTTGGAAGGTTCTTTATCAATAATGTCACATAATAAGGCTACATAACCGGAGCAGAACCTAGTTATTTTCCTCTCTCTGTGCATTTCTTCTAGAGCCACATATCTTTCTGCACCTTGGATAGCCTCTTGTACCCATGCAGGTTTCCTCTTGTGAGGATTATTCTCTTGGGGTGGATCTACAAGTTCCTGGGGTTCTTATATTTCTCGATATTCATCTTGATTTTCATCGTTCATAGTTGTATCTTGAATTTTGGGTACTTTTGTTTCTTCAAAGTCTTCAATTGGTCTCTTTCTGGATTTGTTGTAAGCTGAGTCTTCGTCGAATGTTAGGTCTCTACTAATGTCGATCTTCTTGAATCCTGGGAAGTATATTCTATAAGCTTTCGAGCTTTCACTATATCCCACAAATATACCCTTCTTTCCATAGGGATCTAACTTTGTCCTCTTTTCTTTTGGAATGTGTATGTACACTGGACAGCCGAATATTCTAAGATGGCTGACCTCTTGCTTCTTTCTGGAAAAGACTTCTTTAGGTGTCTTGTTCTCGAGTACTCTGTGTGGAGTATGGTTCTGTACATACACCGTTGTCCTGACAGCTTCTTCCCATAGATGCATGGGAAGATCTTGATCATGAAGCATTCCCCTTACAGCTTCTGTGATCGTTCTATTATTCCTTTATGCAACCCCATTATGTTGTGGATTATATGGAGTGTTCAACTCCCTCTTAATCCCTGAATCTTTGCATAACCCTTTGAATTCATTTGATGTGAATTCTCTGCCATTTTCTAATCAAAAAATTTTGATCTTCTTTTCTGTGTGGTTCTCGATCAAGGCTTTGAATTCCTTGAACTTGTTGAATACTTCATCTTTGTTCTTTAAGAAGTATATCCATGTCTTCCTAGAAATATCATCAATGAAAGAAACATAGTATACATACCCTCTTAATGAACTGGATGACATCTCACCACATACATCGGAGTGGATGATTTCCAAGATTCCTTTTGTCTTTTTCTCTCTACTTGGAAATGTCTTCTTTGTGTTCTTTCCTTTCACACATCCTTTGCAAATACCGTCATGTTCTGTCTGTATTTCCGGAAGACTTTCAACATATTTGCTTGCGAGTGGTAGTGCTCTATAGTGCACATGTGCAAGCCTTCTATGCCAAAGTTCATTTGGCTCTACTGAGTCATGAACCAAAGCTTGTTTTGGTTGGCCCTTTAGTTTGTATAGTCCTCCTTCTTGTTCCCCAATCACTACTACATCATCTATAGTCTTTCCCTTTGTCCACATAAGAACTTGGCCATCTACAAATGCAACCCTTATGCCTTTTGCATCCAATGCAGATATGGAGAGGAGATTGTTCTTTAGTCCTGGTACAAACAAGACATCCTTCATCTTCGTATACTTTCCAGAGTCTAGCTTATAGGAGGATTCACCACTACTTTTTATTGGATACTCGTAGTCATCCCCACATTTCACCTTGTGAGGTGACTCATGTTCAGATTGTTTCACAAAGGATTCTTTGAATCCCGTCATATGTTTGGAATCCCCACTGTCTATGAGCCAATCATTGCTTCCATGTGTGATAGTTCCTGTGAGAACGGAAATCATAACATATTCTTTGTCACTTGAAGAATCATCACTTTCTTGTTTGATTCTCTTTGTGAAAGGTTCATCATCCTCTGCAACATGATCATGATGTCTTCTCTTGTTTCCCTTCTTCTTGTGAGAGCCATTTATATTCCTAGGACAATCTCTGGCATATTGTCCTCTCTTATCACAAGTAAAACATCTGAGTTTAGATAAATCTCTGTTAGGTTTTCTTGAGTTACCTTTTTGGTGAGAATTCTTACCTTTGGGGTGATGATAGTCCCTTCTGCTTTTCTTGGAGTGTACTATGAGAGATTGATCTTCACTTCCCATCTTCTCTTCTCGGGCTACTATTCAAGCTTCTTCTTGTGGGGATTCCTCCCTTAGTCTACTAAAGTTGACTAGATTTCTTCTAGCACAAATACCTTGAATGAAGGAGTCACGTGACCTAGGGAGACCATTTAAGGTAGTCATCACAATATCTGCGTTCTCCACTTCTTCATCCACTGCTTCAAGTTGTTCTTTGATCTGGGAGACCCTTTTAAAGTATAACTGTATGGTCTTTGCATTCTGGATCTTCACATTCTTCAACTAGTTCCTCAAAGTCATCTTCTGGTTTATGTTCTTCCCTTCAAATGGCTTGGTCAAGGCATCAAACATTTCCTTAGGTGTCTTTAGGTAGGACACCTATGGTATGAGGTGATCCTTAATTGAATCAGCAATAATCCTCTTAGCCATGACCAATTTCTTTTTGTGTAAGGTCTTAGCCTCATCTCCCTCTGGAACTAGAACCTCTTCACTGATGTAAGAGTCCAACTCATTTTCTTCTAGGACCAAGGAGATCCTAAACTTCCAAGCTCAAAAGTTATCAGCTCCCTCAAGATTTTCATCAAGCTTGGTGTGATGATACATCTTAACAGAGAACCTCAAATTATGGAAATACAAAATATTTAGATCATACCAATTTGAGAAGCCGAAAACTAGATCTGAAGCTGATCTTCTGCAGTATTGGTTTTTTGGTTCCAGGAAAAATTAGGGTTTGACTTTCCCGGAGTTCTACCCAACCAAAACCCTTCATTCTTGTCTCTAAACTTCGACTTGGAGGAGGAGAGAAATCCTAGCCTAGGCTCACTCAAAAATTCCTCTTCAGTGAAAAGCCCTAATTTCCCGATGGAGTGGTAGGTCAAAAACTGACATTAGAGGAAATTTCAACTCAAAATGGGCCTCCTAAAATGAATTAATAAAATAATAGTTAAAATAATAAAATAATATTTATTAATTTTGGAGGAAGAAAAGAAAAAAACTACTTTTTTGTTTGTATTTTTGACATATCTCCCTGTGTTTTTACTCGAAAAAAACAAACAAAAAAAGAAGTTTTTTTAATGATACCTATCCCCAAATTTATATTAAAAAAGTGTTTAAGACCTATACAGTATTTCAAATTTAAATAAATTTCATTGGCTAACACGTGATGACATGGAATTTGAATAAAAGTTAAAAGGCCCATTTTGAGTTGAAATTTCCTCTAATGAAATGCTCATAATCATATTCTGTTTCGACGGAAAGATGTGCCCTTCAATGGAGGTTCATCCTAGCCTCCTTTTGCTAATGGATTGTGGAGAGAGACCCAAAAAGTAAGAAGCCCTAGATTCCGCAGCTGCATAGTGTCTTCTTCTCATATTAGCTCTGATACCATGTTATATTTTTATTAATTAGATAGTATTATCTTACGATCTTATCTGAGAGAATAACATGCACAGCAATCAATCACAAGAGACAATAGACACAAAGATTTTCCTTGGGGAAACCATAAAGGAGAAAACCCTGCAACTTTCTCAGAGATAAAATAAGCACCAATGGCAGCAGTAAAACCCAAAGACAGTAAGATGATCCCCGACAGTTGTTCTCTCTCTTATCCCAGCTCCTCTCTCACTCATGCGCTACAGTCGAGTGTGAGTGACTGTATGATAAATAGAGAGGCTCACTCTCTATTTATACTAATTTCTGACTTGACAAAAACTTACCAGGGCCGAATTCTCTAGGAGAGTCTAATAACCCTAGTGTCCCGAAACTGCAGGGACTTTAACCCTTAAACAATAAGGAAGGTTACCCTCTATGACTTTGTTGAGGCCTGGAAAATCACAGGCGGCAACAGTAAGGGATTCTCCCCAATCGACGTTCCCAACTAGCCCGTTGATTGTTTGGTATAGGGAATCCGTCCGGTTTGCGGTCCGGCTACCGTAGGTCAAGTAACAAAACAAAGGCTTTACTGGTTGCGGCCCGGTCCACCGATTTTTTGTGTTTTTGCCTTTAAGAAATGAAATGCAAGTGCCTAACTAAATGCAGGGTGATCAAGATGCAGGGAGCGGTCACAATGTGATGCACAGGTTCTTACCTCTCGTCTTGTGCTCGCAAGCAACGAAATCAAATACAATAAGAAATAAACTAACTATCTAATCTATCCCTAGGGAGCAGAATTATCATGTTGGGTGAATAATACAATCAGTACATGCATTGTGAAATGTTTCAGATAGCTGAGACTTTCTTCCAAAACACATGAACACTCTACAAAATATTTCAACAACCAGATAGCCGATTATTTATGAACAAGCCAATATTACTCACCATGGAAAACCACATCACAAATTTAAACTTAAGAATATTCCAGCAAGAACATAGGTTCAGAAATCAGAACATTCTCACAGTTAAAGAGTCATAGCTGAAAACGAAATAGTTCCTCTTCACATAGCTCGATTAAATACATGTGATGTATTCCATATTGCACCTCTTCCAGCAAGCAAAGTTTGCAGTCTCTCATGTAAAACGAAGTAGTTCCTCTTACAATAGATGGTTTACAAAATTTCTCAGGGAAAAAGCCCCATCTCATTCCTACTTTCAGATATTTAAACTACCATTTGCGACCCTTCGGGCTTCCCCTAAACGTGAGTCTTTCCAGTTGCCAAAACGTTCCTGATCCCCCATCTTTCAATGCACATTCATGATTGGTTGGGTAACTGCCGGGCCTTTCAAAACTCCGCGTTTGCTGTTAAACGGTCCGTATTTCTCCACGCCGTGGCATTTTGATCGCTCCTCCACACTCACCTGCAATCGATCGACAAGCATCATCCACTGGGGTTACGTTATAAAACAAAATAGTCAGATCTACTCATGAAACAACCAGCCCGCAAGGAAATCACCAAGCGCCGATACCACTACCTCGATCATGGCAGGAGACTTACTGGTGGCTCAACAATACTTACGTCGGATGGGTAGACCACTCCACAGGCGGGAAACATCATTAATCAGACGTTGGAAGGATGGTACATCGGAAGTTGAAAGGATCTCCTAGCCGAAACGGCGGACGAGACAAAGGTTGGAGACAAGCGACGAGGGCAGGAGGAGGATAAGTCGGACGTCGGCAGACATTAGAATCGGAAGCTCAGAGGATCTCCTAGCCGCAACGGCGGACGAGTCAGGGCTATGGGCAAGCAACTTAAGGTTAAATACGAATCGGATGTCGGCGAGATCTAGAGAATCGGACGCTAGAATGATCTAAGGGCCGCAACGGCGGCGGAACAGAAGACTAATGGCTTCCGATCCGAAATTAAAAAGAGGCCCGATCGCAAGAAACAATCAAATATTCAAACGGTTTTAAGGATCAGGCACAGCTGGGTTCGTTCTTTCTTCGAAAAGGCAACTCTGAAAAACAAAAAAAATTCCTTTTCTTCGACCAGAAAATCAGACATCCACGACTCAAACCGAAACTGAACAAGGCATAAATAAATCAGCTGACATCCATTTTCAAAGTAAAACTAAAAGAAAAACACCTGAGAGGCTCAAGAGTTTCACGACCAAACCAAGCAAAAACGATGAGGAGGGGCCCAGAATTTAAATAAAGTAAATTTAGGGAGAACAGTTGCGGCAGCAACAACTGGCGATTTCCTGGTGAACCTAGATCTCTGGGCAACTTTTCTTTGAGTGGCAGGCTGTTTCACAACCAAATGCATCAAATAAATTCTTCCAGCTATCCGGATTTCTCAAATGACCGAAGTGTGTACCTTAATCATTGATACTAGTCCAATTTGGGGAAGTGGAAACCGAGATCTTCAAGTCCAGATAACTCTGTCGGGGCCCGAGTATGAGTTTCATTATTACTTCTGTCTTTAGGTAGCTAACAGCGTGGACACCACAGGATTGCAGCAGATAGTAAACAGCAGTATTTGTTTGTTCCTCGTTCCCATGCCATTTTAACACTTTTTGTGCTTTTGGACTTTTGTTCCTTTCATTTGAGTCTTTCTGTGCGCCTTCTTACTGAATTTTAATTCAGGATCCTCTATCCCATAGTGTCCTTTTGTGTGAGTGGTGTGTTTCAAGCTTCAGCTCACGGATGGAGAGGATCTTTTGGCAATTTAGTACTTGTGATTCAGCACCGCTTTGATTTATGATGCTTTTATAAAAGTTTGGACTCTTTATTTTCCTTTTGGCATTTGCTTCTTGGCATGGGATCATTTATATTTAATACACTGTTTACCTTGCTTCTTTCCATGGGTCCTTTACTGTTGCTCCTTTGAACATTTTACATGTGACGTGGATGGAGCCCTGACATAGTACTTCAGACTCCTCGAATTTGGTTAATCTTGCAGGGGTTAAGTAGGACTTCAATGCACACAGAGACTTCGAGAAAAACTGCTAGACTGGAAGAACTCAAACAGCAACACACAGTCTGACTACTCAAACATGTCCACCATTCCCAGAAATTTTGGTGTCTCTCAAATAACCACGAGTTAACTCCCTTTATTGAAACCAATAGACTTAAAACCAAACAAAATGAAAACATGACTCAAAAACAACCAACATCTTATTTATATACAAAACAGGAAACTCAAAGACAACTTCAAGAAAAATAAGGCTTGAGAACCAAACCATTGACTAGTAGGTTCTCTTCCCATCCCTGTAAATCCTGCAGCTTATAAGTAGCAGGGCCAAGTTTTGCTTTGATCTGAAATGGGCCTACCCATAATTGTTGGAACTTAGTATGCTTTCCCTTCTCATCATGGGGATGATCCCACTTGAGAACAAGGTCTCCCACTTCCAAGTCCCTTTTCCCAGCTTTCTGTTTGTCAAACCATCTTTTTACTATCTCCTGCTGCTATTTAAAATGTTCTCTAGCCTTGGATCTGGCCTCCTCCGCTTTCAGAAGATTATATATCCTTATTTGGAGAACCTCATCATCAGACCCCCTAGACTCTTGGGCTAGTATGGAAGCTGGTAGAATGATATTGGGGGGCAGGATGGCCTCCTTACCGTACACAAGGGTATAGGGTGATATTCCTATTGCAGACTTGGGGGTGACTCTGTCAGCCCACAGGGCGTTGGGTAAGGCTGAGTGCCAACTTCTCTAGTTTTCTACTACACTCTTCTTCAAAATTCTAATGAGGTTTTTATTAGAGGACTCGTCCAGGCCATTCCCTTGCGGATAGTAGTTAGCAGAGTAATGTAATTTTATCCCTTTATCATGAGCAAATGCAGTCAATTTAATTGATGAAAAATATTTAGCATTGTCAAAAACTAACGAAACTGGAACTCCAAACCTGGTCATGATATGATCTTGTAGGAAGCTGATTACTTCGTCTTCGTTTATTTTGCGCAGTGGGATAGCTTCGACCCAGCGAGTGAAATAATCAGTAGCAGTAAGAATGTACTTGTGCAGCAGGGAAGAATTCGGTTTTATTTCTCCAATAATGTCCAGCCCCCATTGTTCAAATGGTTCCATGACCATCACAGGCTTTAGAGGTGCTGCTGCTTTAGGCAGTCTTCCACCGCATCTTTGACAAATATCGCATTTCCTGACATGTGCATGTGCATCCTTAAAGAGCGTAGGCCAATAGTAACCAGCTCTAAGGATTTTGTGGGCTATAGTGTCGCCTAAAAAATGTCCCCCAGCCGAACCATCGTGTAATTCAGACATTACTTTCTTAGCATCCTCCTTCTCCAAGCATCTCAGGAGGACTCCATTGTAGTTCTTTCTGAATAATACGCCTTCTACGATTTGGTAGGAAGCTGATTTCAAACGCAGATCTCTCCTTTGTTTTGAACTCCAATGTTCTGGCAACAGCCCTGACTGCAAGTAATGCACAAGGTCTCTGTACTAGGACTTAGGAGCCGTGAACAAAGGACATACATCCATTACATGCAATTAGGCTTCATCTTCCCATGCTTGTTCTTCGTTGTTTCTACTTCCAGTCATCAATTTGCATAGCCCTTGACCTTTCACTATAGTGGCTAGCTTGAATTCAAGGTCGTATTCTTGAAGGGTTGTTACCCAGTTGCCCCTTCTCTCTCCCAACTCTTTCTGAATGAGAAGAGACCTTACAGCTGGGTAAGGAACTATTACCTTGGTCCGATTTTTTAATATATAAGGCCTGAATTGCTTCATTGCCTTAAATACTGCGTATGCTTGTTTATTAAGCACGGCTGCCAATGAATCATCGGATGCAAAGGTGTACATAATAAAGTCTTTACCAAAGTCTAGGATTTTCAGGGAGGGAGCATGTGCAACATCAGTATTGATTTTGCTGAAAGCATTCTTTTCGATTTCAGTCCACTTAAACTGTGCATTTTGCTTGACCATCTGCTGCAGTGGCTTAACAGTTTGGGCAAAATCAGGCACAAACCTTCGTACGAAATTTATTGTTCCCATGAAAGATTGCATTCCCTTTTTATTATGGGGCATAGGGATTTGTTCAATGGCCTTAATTCTTTCTGGGTCTATAGATATACCTCTCTTTGAAACTATATGCCCCAGTAACTTGCCCTCTGTGACCGCGAAAACGCACTTCTTAGGATTGAGGGAAATGCAATATTTTCGGCAGCGTTCGAAAATTTTCTTCAGGTGGAACGCGTGCTCCCCTATTTTCTTCGAAAATATTGTGATGTCATCAAGGTATACCACAACACTTCGTCCGATCAGTCCACGGAAAGCTATGTCCATAGCTCTCTGAAATGTTGCTCCAGCGTTAATCAGTCCAAAAGGCATCCTTCTATAGGAAAAAGTCCCCCATTTAGTTCTGAACGTTGTCTTCAATCTATCTTCCTTGGCTACTAACACTTGGTTGTAACCAAAGAACCCGTCTAACAATGAAAACAATTCAGAACCGGAAACCATCTGTAACAACTGCTCCATGGGAGGCACCGGATAGTTGTCTTTATCTGAGGCGTGGTTTAAGTTTCTGAAGTCCACGCACAGTATGATTTCTCCCGATTTTTTTCTAACTGGCACTAAATTTGACACCCACTCAGAGTGTCTGACTTTAAAAATAATTCTGGCATCTAACAATTTCTTTACTTCGCTCTGGATTAGTGGCTCCAACTTCGGGTGCATCTTCCTTAACGGCTGCTGATATGGCTTGACGCCCGCTTTAATAGGGACGATATGCTTGATGATGCTAGTGTCGTAGGTTTTCAAATCTTGGTACGTCCAGGCAAAGACATCTTTGTACTGTTTAAACAAACTAATGAACCTATCCCTCTCGACTGGTGAACAACATTTGCCGAGGTTCACAAACTTAGGATGCGTTTCAGTCCCTAAGTTTACCAGTTCGAACTGTAGAGTTGAGCTATGCGTCTTTACGTTAGCGGGTCTTATGAATTTTTCATCCAAGTCAAACATCTTATCTAACATTCTGACCCCTTTAGGGACGAAATTGTCAAATTTCATCTCGGCTTGGTGTTTTTCATCATCGATAATGACTCCTTTAAATATCTCATCATTTGTCAAACACTCGATTATTTGCTGGTCATTGTCAAATACTCGCAAGTTGGTGATCATGTCAGGTACTGAAGGCCTGAAAAGTAATTCAACAGAACATCTGTTATTAGTGGGTACCAGCCTGGCAGCTGATGTGGCCAAAAGATCAGCGGCCGCATTTTTCATTCTTGGGATTGAAATAATATTGAATGCATGAAAACATTTAAGCAAATCCCATACCTCGTTTTGGTAAGCTTTCAAGTGGGGGGAAACACAATGTATTTGATTTCTTATTTGCTTTACAACTATTTCTGAGTCCCCAAAAACTTTTAAATTGCTTACCTTCAATTCAATCGCTTTCTTGAGTCCCTGCACCAGTGCTTCATATTCAGATGTATTGTTAGTACATTCAAACTCTAATCTACATGACAGGAAATGTTTATTCTTTTGCGGATCAATAAGGACACATCCAGCCCCCGACCCTTCTAATGTCTTTGAGCCATCAAAAAATAAAGTTCAAAAATCATTAACTACTGAAAATGAATATATTCCTACTGCTAAGTCTACTATGTTACAGTCAATCTCATTAGCCTGAGAAAAACGAAGGAGATCAGGCTGGGTGTTAGATGTGTCACTGGCCTCCTCCACTTGATAGTTCCCTGGTTCTAGTTCGAGGAAATAGTTTCCCAACACAGGTTCGACCAGTATATTCTTCTCATCCAGTTGAGTAACATTGTACTTCATGTGAGGTTCTCTCAAAACCTTAATCTGATTGGGACTTCCTTTGTACGGCAACCACAGGTGCGACCAATCTGAGGCGAAATATCCATTCAATTAGCTGACCAGTCTTTGCTCAGGACCAGGCCGTAAGCGTCTGGTATATCAGCCACCACGATGTTAATAACCTGGCATACTTTGTCATTTGATGCCAGACGTATTAGAACGTCCTCCATCTCACCAATTACCTTAACGTCTGTCCTATCCAATTGCACCACCCTCCACGTGGTTGGCTTAAACTGCCCATTGATTTTCTTACATACTGATACGGGCATGACATTAATTGACGCCCCTGAGTCTACTAGACAATTGTGAATGTTATGGTTAAAAATTTCAAATGTCAGGAGGAAAGGTGGTTGTTTAGTTTTAGACTTACCTCCAATGCTAGCTTCTCCAATTTCTTCTTCGTCCAGAGGTTGATTGTTAGCAAGCCGCTCCTCTTCTGATGTTTCCAGTGCTTTCAACAATCTTTCTTTTTGTTGAGGTACTTTGCACATTTCAAACAAAGGGACGTTTGCCTTTATCTTTTTTAAATCTTCAACAACGTCATATTCTATTTGTTGTTTAATGGGCTGAGATTTATCAGCATTCACCTTTTCTTTGTTTAGTTCAGGCAGCGTTCTGTTCTGCTTAGGATCTTGGCTCGTAATAGTGAATTCCGAAGTCTTATCCGCCACGGATTTATCTTGAAATTTCTTCCTGATATTTCTTTGCATCCTTCTGATCTTTGGGAGTAAAAGACTGTCATTGCTAACCGTCCCTTGACTTCTAGTTGTCACGTTAGCCTCCCTGATATCTTTGTATTTTTTAGTTATATCTTCTTCTGCATCGAGTAAGGAGACAGAACTCCATAATGCCATAGTCTCTTCTTCCTGTTCCTTTGTAGAATTAGAAACAACATTTTCTTTCTTTTCATCATCATCTTCTTCCGTTAGTCTCGAATCCAACATCTGATTCATAACTAATGTCATTGAATTTATCCATTGTGGATAGTTCCTTTCGGAGTGAGGCTGCTGGTGAAAGTTGCAGAAATTTTCCATCCCTATCTCTGTCAGATTCATAGACGCAGTATTGTGAGGAGGAGGTTGGGACTGATTGTTTTCCTCCCTTTTCTTATAATAAGGGCTGTAGAACTTCTGTGTTTCCTTCTCTTTTTCCAAGTCTATGATCTTATTAGACAGCTTTTGCATCATTTTGGCCATACTTTCATAATCTGGTGCTTTCTCCTCTTTAGGCTTAGTGAACAATAAAGTTTTCCTTCTCTCTCCTAATTGTTCGGGGTAATCTTCAATACTCTCTCTCTCAGCCTCCACCACTTCTGCTTCTTCATAGGTTTCTGTCACAGTAGGCTTGGCCCTACCTTTCTCAAACATGGCCAAATTAGGACCCAAAGCTGAAGTATAGTACTCAATTAGTACTTTGTCTGAAGGCTTGTCTGTTTCAGAAAAGTTCTTAAATATGCTGCGAACCTTTGTGTGAAACTGTGCACTTTTTCCCTTTTCTCTTTCTTCAGTGCACATAGTCCTTTCATAAGGGCTGCGTGAGTCTTTTGAACTGCATACTTACTTCTGAAAATTCTCTCGAAAGTATCCCAACCCGGGATAGAATTAGCAGGCAACCCAAAGTACCAAGATGCAGCAGCTCCTTTGAGGGTATGCGGGAAAAGTCTGCACACTACATCTTCATGTTCCCCAGCCCTCAGACCTTCTATTGCCAAGTAGAAACTTTGTAGGTGATCGTCCACTAGGATATTCTCATTGGGGTCAAATTTAGGCAGTAACTTCTCAAAGGCTTGAGGTAGGTCATGCAAAGGGGGAGTCAGGTTTAGGGGTGACCTGGCTTTCCATGCAAGTGGTGGATTAGGTGGATTGGGAGGAGGTTGATTGGCGTTAACACCGGCCATGAGTTGAGGTGGAGAGTGAGGAGGTGAACCAACAGGGGTGTGAACAGGAGAAATGTAAGGGGTTTCTGGGCCTTCTTGATTCAAAGGTAGCTCAACTTCTTGCAAAGCAGTCTCTACAAGTTCTTCCCAGTCTCCAACCAACAATGAATCTTCTGCTATAGGACGGTTTTTCTTCTTGTACTCTCTTCTAGGTAAGTCGGGGATAATTGGCAACCCTCCAAGCTTCTTTACGTATGCCCGGGTGTGTCTTCTTAGGTCGTTAACTACTTCGTTACCAATAGCATATAGATGTTCTCTTTTTTCTTCTTCCGGAATTGGATTGCGCGGTCCACTACTTTCAGAACTGTAACCAGCGGAATAATCTCGGGAAAACAGGTTTCCTCGGCCAGCCATGCACTGGCGGCCCTCCTTCTAGCGCCAAAACTGTTGAGGCCTGGAAAATCGCAGGCGGAAACAGTAAGGGATTCTCCCCAATCGACGTTCCCAACTAGCCCGTTGATTGTTTGGTATAGGGAATCCGTCCGGTTTGCGGTCCGGCTACCGTAGGTCAAGTAACAAAACAAAGGCTTTACCGGTTGCGGCCCGGTCCACCGAGTTTTTGTGTTTTTGCCTTTAAGAAATGAAATGCAAGTGCCTAACTAAATGCAGGGTGATCAATATGCACGGAGCGGTCACAATGTGATGCCCAGGTTCTTACCTCTCGTCTTGTGCTCGCAAGCAACCAAATCAGATACAATAAGAAATAAACTAACTATCTAATCTATCCCTAGGGAGCAGAATTATCATGTTGGGTGAATAATACAATCAGTACATGCATTGTGAAATGTTTCAGATAGCTGAGACTTTCTTCCAAAACACATGAACACTCTACAAAATATTTCAACAACCAGATAGCCGATTATTTATGAACAAGCCAATATTACTCACCATGGAAAACCACATCACAAAATTAAACTTAAGAATATTCCAGCAAGAACATAGGTTCAGAAATCAGAACATTCTCACAGTTAAAGAGTCATAGCTGAAAACGAAATAGTTCCTCTTCACATAGCTCGATTAAATACATGTGATGTATTCCATATTGCACCTCTTCTAGCAAGCAAAGTTTGCAGTCTCTCATGTAAAACGAAGTAGTTCCTCTTACAATAGATGGTTTACAAAATTTCCCAGGGAAAAAGCCCCGTCTCATTCCTACTTTCAGATATTTAAACTACCATTTGCGACCCTTCGGGCTTCCCCTAAACGTGAGTCTTTCCAGTTGCCAAAACGTTCCTGATCCCCCATCTTTCAATGCACATTCATGATTGGTTGGGTAACTGTCGGGCCTTTCAAAACTCCGCGTTTGCTGTTAAACGGTCCGTATTTCTCCACGCCGTGGCATTTTGATCGCTCCTCTGCGCTCACCTGCAATCGATCGACAAGCATCATCCACTGGGGTTACGTTATAAAACAAAATAGTCAAATCTACTCATGAAACAACCAGCCCGCAAGGAAATCACCAGGCGTCAATACCACTACCTCGATCATGGCGGGAGACTTACTGGTGGCTCAACAATACTTACGTCGGACGGGTATACCACTCCACAGGCGGGAAACATCATTAATCGGACGTTGGAAGGATGGTACATCGGAAGTTGAAAGGATCTCCCAGCCGAAACGGCGGACGAGACAAAGGTTGGAGACAAGTGACGAGGGCAGGAGGAGGATAAGTCGGACGTCGGCAGACATTAGAATCGAAAGCTCAGAGGATCTCCCAGCCGCAACGGCGGACGAGTCAGGGCTATGGGCAAGCGACTTAAGGTTAAATATGAATCGGACGTCAGCGAGATCTAGAGAATCGGACGCTATAATGATCTGAGGGCCGCAACGGCGGCGGAACAGAAGACTAACGGCTTCCGATCTGAAATTAAAAAAAGGCCCGATCACAAGAAACAATCAAATATTCAAATAGTTTTAAGGATCAGGCACAGCTGGTTTCGTTCTTTCTTCGAAAAGGAAACTCTGAAAAACAAAAAAATTTCCTTTTCTTCAACCAGAAAATCAGACATCCACGACTCAAACCGAAACTGAACAAGGCATAAATAAACCAGCTGACATCCATTTTCAAATTAAAACTAAAAGAAAAACGCCTGAGAGGCTCAAGAGTTTCACGACCAAACCAAGCAAAAATGATGAGGAGGGGCCCAGAATTTAAATAAAGTAAATTTAGGGAGAACAGTTGCGGCAGCAACAGACTTTACATGACTTGTTTACATTATTGATTCTCCCGATAGGAACATCGAGGTATGACATGACTCAATTACATTACAGATACTTCCCAATAGGAACATCGGGGTACAATACATAAGATATACAAGTGAATACATTCCAAAGTTACAAATACATCAACAGTAATATATCCTTATAAAGGAGATTTGAGTTAATGGAATACAACTCATTTCTAGCTCATAAATCATACTTACTAAATATGATAAACCTCCTAAAGCATTTTTCTAATTAGTCAAGGACCTCATGAATTAGCAAAAGCATGAGTGAGTTTTCAAGAGTGATGGAAAAACATGCTAATCCAGGAATATGGGGAGAAACTAATGGAGGATGGGTTGGAAACAAAAGATAACATTTACCTAGTTGACTAGCTTTACCTTATCCACATAAAAGTTGGATAAAAGCACAATAAGACAGAATCTACAAGAAGGAACAGTTACTAATTATGGCAGTCAATAAAGTGGACAAGTTCAACCGAGAATTAGGATTAAAGCACTCCTGGGGTATATATGGCAAGTGTTGACTATGTGGTGCAAGTGGATGCCAACTATCTAGGCCAGTGGGCAGTAAATTAATAAAATAATGATTAAATATTTTATCCTAAGTTATGAAGTGGGTTTATAATATTCCCACACCCCCATTTAATTCTGGCATTATGATAATATATAAATGCATATGGATGCATATAGGGCCCAACAACAAGGCTATGGTCACCCTTTAACAGTTATTATGTCTAATAGTTGAGGAAAGAGACAAAACCACATGGGGAAAATCCTCCATCAAGAAAGGACATGAGAGGCAAACAAAAAATGTTGAATTGTTGTTGATGCTTCTCCAAACTAAATGTTGATGTATGGAGGAATATTCTTCTTGGGAAGAAGAGAAATTTTCTCCCCTGGATCAAGAACAACTACAAGATGGAAACTGGGACCATGTAGAACAACCAAGATCCAATGATGTGAAAGCTCTTGAGAGTTGTAATCAACTCAAATATGATGTAATGAATTGAACTTCGAACCAATAGAGATGAAATCAGATCCATATAGGTTAAATAGGTGTCCAAGTGAATGTATGAGGTCTCCAAATTCATTTACATAGAGAGGATGTGTGCAAGTGATCATATAGGAATAGAGATACGGCATGGGATCAAAGAGTGTGAATGCAATGGATCCATGGTGTTATCACCCAATAATTTTCCTATGGTTGTGGTAATAAATCACTGGGGTAACCATTTCAAACCAATTTTTAGACTGTATTCTAGCCTATACAGTCAAAGAGGAATCTCTCTTTGTCACGGGAACATTCACATACACGTATCGTTTTAAGAAAGTATTCAAAAGGATATATTTATGAAGAGAATGAGTTGTTTGGGTTTTAAAAGATGCAAGGCAAACAAACAGATAGCACCATTGGGAAATGGAGTCAAATCTTGAAACATTCAAGGGCTTACATCATAATGACTAGTGATAACATTCGTAATCCGAGGCAAATTAAGTGTTAATAGTTAGTAAAATATCCTTTGAGGGATAGCAGAGGGAAATGAGGATAATCCAATGAAACAAGAGGCACCTATATGTGGATGAATCTCCTGAAAACACCTTTAGCAGAAGCAACAGTAAAGGATGATAATTGAAATGGAGCATCTAACAGAGGATTAATTCCCACACATTTACCATACACACATAACAAATGCATTATCTGATGCAAGGAGCACTTAACAGAGAACGAATTCCTTGCATGAAACTAGAAACGCATTAGAAGAAACTACACATACATGGAAATGAAGCACACGAGAGAACACATAATGAATATTGAACACCGTGATGAATCTCATACACTCATGAAATCGTTTGCATTAATACTTCCAAGAAAAGTTGCAGAGCTACAAAACCAAGCACATAGGCTTCCAAAATGAATATGAACCCTTTGTTCCTCTACTAAGGCTATATTTATAGTTTAATTTTCCCCCTGAGATGAATCTCAAAGCAGAGCGCCAAAATCAATTTACATCATGGGAATCAAAACCACACACACTAAATCCTAAAAAATTCTGAGTTGGCAGATTCGTCGTGATCACAAACAAATCAAGAAAGAACGTAGGGATGCACGTGGTGGATCAAAAATGGAAAACTTGACATCTGGGACTCGATATCGCTTGATGAAAATGACTGTTCAGAGCATCTTCAAACAGCATGCAATGATTTTATTCATCCTCCCATCTTCAACCAAAAAAAATCTATGCTAGCCGCAGGTTTCAATCTTACCTGCATCTCAACCATTCACTGGTGCAACTCCTACCAGTTTGTTCTTTCGTACATGTTGTGGCTGCGAAAATAATGTACACCGTAGATCTTCAAATCCGATTGATCTCGACCATCCAATGGTTCGGCTTCTACCTGATTTTGCAGTGAGTCTATCCTGACTTATCCCTTACACATGTTGTCATTTTCTGCACCGTCGATCCTATGCAGAATCTTTTCAAGTCGTAGATCTGAAATCAAAATTACGGGCTACGGATCGTGAAAAGCATACTTTCGGCTTTCTCAAAGCTCAATTTCGATCTTTCTGCTCCCGCCTTATCCTTTCCACCTTTATCTTTCTGCAGAATTTATTTCCTTTGGATTCATCCTTAGTCGTTGATCGAAGATCATCGGATGCAAAAGCTTTCTGGACCTGTTAACAGGAAAAACACACCTCCTGCGGATAAGAGTTGTTCCTCTAGTCTGTATGGTTCATATCTAGAACAAATAGTGCACAACAGAATTGGAATACTTTCCCTCGAATGGGTGGAGATCTGGAATAAGGGTCTTTGACGAAAAGTGTGTTTGTCTCCTGCAATGGACAGCTCTTCACTGATGTACCTACATGCTCACATGAAACCAACACATAAGATCAAATAGAACCAGAAAATGTTCCACTATTCTATGCTAGTGACTAAGGAATCTAACAATAAAAATATGATATTAACACAATATACTTTATGGGAAAGGAACCAATTTTGCATTAAATAAAGAAGAAGAAGTTTACAACCTATGCCTTAGTGTTAATAAGCTCCTTCACAAAGTCAATATCTTGTTCCTGATAGTTCCAACTTTTCTCTTCCTATGCTCACCCTACTGATCTAGGCCAGAATAACAATGCACCAGAATAGCCTTGCTCTCTCCCTCAACCATGGATATGAGCCTACTTTTAGAAGCTTTGGGAGGATAGGGATGGCTGAGGAAATGGTGGGTGAGGTGGATAGGAGATCCTAAAAGGATGGATCTCAAGCCTAGGTGGTCCTCATGTGTAGGGATAAGGGATCCACAAAGCCTTCCTTCGAGAAGCTTCATGGAATCATCTCTTTTTCACTTTTTACCAAGGGAACTGCTTCTTCCTCACTGAGACAGAGTGGTGACACAACAGAACCACGCTTTGAACAAAGGGAAAAGGAGGTGCCACCGCTTACTTCCAATACATTGTAGGAGGTGCTGAATAAGGTACCGCTCATTAATTAAAGGGTAGAAGCGGTGTTGGATTTTCATATGCATGATTGATATCTGGATCAGGATTTTAGTTCATGACTTGGGATTGAGGGAAAAATATTGTGTTCAAGGCCTCATCACATGCTGATGATGAGATTTATGTGTAACAGAATGCCCCCCAAAGCATGAGGCTAGAGGGATACGATAGGCGAGAGCTTTGAAAGAGCAAGTTATCACTTTGAGACAATAATCAGCTTGATCGGAGATCAACAACTAGGCATCTGCAATACATCAATACTTTTCACTCATGAACAAATGTGTCCTCATCATGGTTGCATATCAATACAAGGCAGATCCATGAGAGAGATTAACAACCATGGCTATTAGAATGCAACGTAGATCCATGTGATATAGGACTCAAACTTGGGAGATAACTACCAGAAATACATTATAGATATATGTCAAAATGGACACAAATTCGAGCATAGCCACGACCATACATATGTGGATCCATGCTGGGACTTCATACAATATACTCCATCGCAACCCGGGGAAAAAGTTATGAGTGCTTTAACAGAATCCCAGGGTCTTCGTCTCGTCTTCCACAAAGTACGATTCTATCCATGTGATTACAATGATCTAAAGTCGAACATGGTAGAAACCACTTGATTACCATCCAATGATTTGAACCGTTAACAAGTGCGAGGAAGATCACCATTGATGTCAGTGATTCCCAAGGTACCCTAGTACAATCTACTGAGTGTGAATAGATGATTTGATGTCGAACACTTAGTCGAATCTATCGATCAAAGGTCAATGATGTGAACCTATGTCGAGAGCGAGAGAATCTGTCACTGAGGCATACAAATCTCAAGGTACTAAACTTGTTTATAAGACTAATTCATGGATGATGAATTGATGTCGACAGGAATAGTCTCGTGAAGGAGGGCCATGATGAATCCCACATCGACGACACGAAACTTGAAACAAAGTTTTGGAATGTTGTAGATAATGTAACCAAACGACTAACTCAAAAATGTACTAACACAAAGATATTTTTTTATTGCAGAGATAAACTTTCAACTTATCTTTGAACATCGGGCGGCACGACAAAAGACTTGGCAGCATTGACTCGATGAGGTGGAACACGATGCGACAATGGACAATGCATTCTTCAAAAAACACAAAGGAGTGACATGACTCATGAAAGTCGATCGACTCGGAGACAAGTTGAATACCCAATTGACTGAATGAAATGCAAACAAGTTCCATATTCAAAGGTGACTAATAACTGCCATTTATGCAACTGAAATGTATTTCCCTTGTCCTTAATTTCCCCATCATGATTGATGAGTTCCTCTTTTTGGTTTTACGAGTTCAAAGGGGGTAACAAACACTCGATATAGCTCATCATTCAGACGAGTCCAAACTCATATGTTTTGTGAACCTAAGAAAAGATGGGTTCGTTCCCAAAAAGAGGTCTTTCATCGTTTGGTTTTATGAATCCGACGAAAGAAAACTCATTTGTCGTTTCATGTTTAGAGAGTTCGAAATGACTAAGAAGACTCCAGAATATACTTTTTCGTAAAATTTAGTCTCTAGGGCCCGAAAAAGTATAAAACAATACCCAAGAGAACTCTTCCAGTCATGATTGGCTGGAGTGTACCTTTTTTGTAATTAGTGCCCCCTGGTCCGAAAAAGAGGTAAACTATCACCAGGAAGACGACTCTTCAAGTCCTTTTACGAGCGTGAAGAAGACAAGTTTCACTCGGCAATATTTTCACATTTTAAGAGTCTAAAAAGAGCTTAAAGGGGACTCTATTAGCCTTTTTCATGTTTGAATCCAGAGCACAAAAAAGTAATAAACTAAGCTCAAACCACTTTTCATGTTTTAACCAGAGCATGAAAAATGAAAAGTATGCTCGACACCATCTTATTATTTTCAACGAGCTCAAAGATCAGTTGAAAGAATGCTCAGTGTATCTGCTTCAGTTTTTAATGAGCTTGGAACAGAATAAAAATTATGCTCAAAATGACCTATTTCATTTTTACACAAGCTTGAAACAGAAAAATAACTATGCTTGAAACATGATTTCATTTTTATTCAATCTTGAAGCCAAAAGGTAAACTTTGCTTAAAGGTTCGTTTCATGGTTTAACGAGCTCGAAACTAAAACAATGTATGCTCAAAATGACTCCCATTGATGGGTAATTTCCCAACATGATGTCCAGTGGTCGGTATTTGCCCCCAGTATAATTGTCAAGTAACTTAAATCCCAATATAAATAGGTAAGGTACATGCCCCCCAAGCTTCGTTTCATCTGCTTTACAAGAATATGAAAGGAAGGTTCAACTATTGAGTCTTGACACAATGGAAGAACTTGTTTCATTTTTTAATGAGCTTGACACGAAAAAAGAACTTTGCTCAAGGCCAGTTTTATTTTTTAACGAACTTGAAACCAAGAATAAACACTACTCAAGGTAACCTGTTTCATTTTTACACAAGCTTGAAACAAAAAATAACTATGCTTGTGGAAACCTATTTCATTGTTATGCAAACTTGAAACAAAAAATAACTATGCTTGAGGACATCAGTTTCATTTTTTAACGAGCTCGACACAGAATGGGAACTATGCTCAGGAATGGTTTCATTTTTATGCAAGCTTGAAACCAAAAGGTAAACTATGCTTAAGGATACCTACTTCATTTTTTAACGAGCTTGAAATAGAAAAATGAACTATGCTCTAAAACCTGTTTCATTTTTTAACAAGATTGACACAGAAAAAGAACTATGTTTGCAAACCTGCTCCTACCCAACACGATATGCAAAGGTTGGTAGGTTTCCCCCATTACATAAAAGCTAGCGGATTAAATCCAATATGATTTCCATAGACTACAGTCATGCCCCCCATTTTACCATGCTAACTAGAAGAAGGGGAAGGAATCACAAGAACACGAGGCACACTTGTTGTCGCCTTTCACACACCTGGGTTACGTGGCAGAAATCTTCAAGCCACTCAGTGTGTCCTTGGGGGCAAGTCTCGAGTCAACGCTGTCACCTTGTTCTTGACTCCTCCGTTTATGCTCAACTCCTGACGAAGCCAAGGGGGGTAGACTCTATTAGGTTACTAAGGAAAAATTATTTAGTATGATGATGGTATTAAAAAGTAAGTTTTTTAGGAGTTTCGATTTAACAATTGTAAACAACAAATAACATGATGAGATAATCACAAGTAAGCACGAAAATGACACCCAGTCACATATAGATTGAAAGAAATAAACAGTTGACCAGTGCCTTGAAAATGGAGTCGAAAAACAATTAAGAGTGCTGGCAAGTGCTGGAATGAATGTTGTGCAATTGTATCTTGGTTGATTTTAAATTAATGTAAGAAGATGAGTAATTTAACTTAGGCGAGGGGACTCCAGATATACCCAGGAGGTACTTGAAGTATGTCGAAAACTAAACCGTCGCGGCTACCCGCAAAGAATATGTGGGTTGAATGCAGTCTCTGAGATTGTTGTTCATACTGCACCCGAAGGTGTAATAGAGATCGGTGTCCCGAAGTCACTTTTCAAGAGTTCCCGCTTCTTTTGGGTATTTTGCCACCATAATGGTTTGATCGAGACGTTGGATTTTCGCCTAATGGTTTGTCAATTTGGGGAGAGTGAATCCTAATTATTCTAGTCACTCAAGTGATTTTGATGCAACTTGACTGATCGAACAAACCACAGCCAAGTACAAAGCATACACACTGGAGTCTTTGTTATTTTTAGTAAATTTTAAAAGAGGTGTTCTTGTTAAAAAGAAAACTCTTCAGGAACCTCTTTCGATCCAAGTGGACCTCAATCAAGGAATCAGGGAGGGGTTGATTTTATTATGATTACTAAAACAAATGATGATAGTAGATGAAGCATAAATAGATAAGCAAACCACAATTTTCTAATTAGACTACCACGACCCTTTCTTCACCTTTCGGCTCAAAAGGAGGCTCGTGGGGTAAGTATTAAAATTACTTTGAAACCACCAGATATGGAATATGGCAATGATTATAAGTCAAAGTATACTACCCTGCAGATTAGAACTACACTAGATTGAAAAAAGATGAACAAAAAGTAAAAAATGACACAGACGCAAATCCCCCCAGGGGGGGATGGTGAACAGGCCCCAAAAAGCCTATTCGAAGAGGTTCTTTTATTAACAGCAATTACAATATCAGAAAACTGAAAATGATCTACTTGGTCCTTATACGGAATGAGACCCAAGGTTTACAAATTGCGAAATTTTGAAATTTTTGGAAGACGGAGACCCCCTGGGGGGTTTCGAATGGTCCAAAAATGCTTTTCGGACAACGCCTCTTCCTCTTTTTTGTTACACCTGCTAAAAACCAGCAAGCTTATCACAGTTAAATATGCCCAAAAGTACTTTTGGATGAACAAACTTTTTACCCAAAAATTCTAAGTTAAAACTAGTTTTTAAAGAAGCGAAAAAAAGAACCAAGGAAAGCAAGTTTTCATTGGGATCTTGGCCTGCTTTGGGGGCAGCCAATATGAAGCACTTAAATTGTTGAATATAACTTTTTAGATTCTAAGTAAACAACCATGCATTCAACAAGCTTTAGATCTACTTTCACAACCTTGAAAAATAACAAGTTTCCGTAAAACTATATCTAGAATGCTTGTAAATTTTCTTTTAGGAATGAGATCTAGTTTATGAGCTTTAAGGAAGCAAGATCTATGTAAAATAAACTCTGGATTTTATAGATCTAAACAATTTTAAAGCTGCAAACAAGTAACCGGACTGATTTTAGAAAAATTTGAAGGAAGAAGAGGAAAAGAAGAGCATTTGTTGCCGGGGAATGGATCTGCAAAGAAGACTAGTTAGTGGAATGCCGAAAGACAATGCCTTCACAAAACAGTCGGATGTCCAATGGAGTCAAGCTAGATCCACAGTTCGTCCAAACCCTGTTACCTGAAAACTAACAAACAATCCTGCACAAAACTTATTTAAACATGTATGATCTGAATCTTTAAGCATATATACTATGAGATATTGAAAAGCAAGTAATCTTACTTGCCCAACTATACTCATATTGATTCAACTGAATCATTAAGCCAGATAGGATTCAAATGCAGAAATTGAGAGAAAGCCAACAGTAAAAAGCTGCAAGACAATGTTAAATCCACACATAAAGCATTACATCGATTTAGCCACCAAAGCTTCACTTTATTCCAATAGCAAAAGATATTACACAGTATTACAACAGCAATAGCTCATCAATCCAACTCTAACTAACTCGGAAAGGAGGTAGACATGCTTTATTTATACACAAAATTGAAACCCCAGCCCAGAGGGGGCGCAAATCCCAAGGAGATAGACCACTGCAGCTGAAGGAGAGTCCATCAATGCATGATCTGAAGCTGAACTAAGCTTCTACTAAGTCTAAATGTCAATCAGAGAGCTGATCTGACTGACACCTCAACCTGTTGACTGAAGCATCCACCAAAACTCATCCAGATGAGCCCACACGTGTGGAGGAGAGAGGGAGGGCGAAATTCTCCATAAAGGAAGCTGAATTTCAACTCTGGATCCACCCAAATCACCTCCTTCAGTCAAGGATTTGTCAGATCCAGTCAATCTGGTGCCGATGAGACTAATTTCAATCAAATCGGTTGAGAATCCACTGATCTAGGATTTTGGATTTGCTCCATTATTCATCAATTTATTAATTAAAATAATCAATAATTGATTTTTTGAGGCTTTCTGACCTGAGTGATAGAAAATCACTTAAAACTAGGAAATAGTGGGTCCATAGGTTTACTGGGTGCTCTTAGCTTGAAAATGAACACCTACAAGACTGAAACCAACTTCCGAGACCAATTTTATTACAAAATCAATTTTTCCAATTAAACTATTAAAAATAGCCTAAGTTTTGGAAAAAATAAATTTTAATAAAAAACACTGAAAAAATTAAAAAATTTAAAAAAAATTAAAAACCTAGGAGGACTTAGACATGTTCATATGACTCGACCATGATGCCTAGCATGTTTATACATTGACACATAGAAGACTAAAAACAACAAAACAACAAAATAACAAAAACTATAAACTATAAAAATCTAAGAAGACTAAAAACAACAAAACAGAACCAACACCCATAACCCAGGATGACAGGAAACTTCGAAAGATATAATAGCCAGCGCTTCAACAACCGACACCAAACCCATTGACATACCGCCATCAACCATTCGCATAATCGACATCGACCAACAACCCCGAAGGTCAAATCATGCCTTCATGACTATAGATAGAAGGAGCGCCAAAATCAAAACACAATAAACGCGAACTCCAGAGACAGTGCTAGACCATCACTTCCGCCATTAATACATCCATCGACAGAAACGTCACTCGCTCCACCTATAAATATTGGGCCAGAAAAAGATCATTTACCGTATTTTGAAGAGATAGAACAATTCAGCAGTCAAAAATTTGAACCTGTAAAAAAACTCAACCAAGAGACCCACGAAATGGCCCCAAAGCAAACCAGAGCTGCAGCTGCAAAAACAAAAGAATTGCAATCCGCTGAAACCCCATTGATGAAAAGGTTAAGAAATATCAAGAATGCCAAGGTACAAGAAACCTCATGGGCGAAAACTTGGGCCGAAATCAAGGAATGTGCCTATGTCGATAAGAAACAGAAACATAGAAGATAAACCACAGCACCATTATGAACGACATGAACACACCGTTCATGGCGAGTTTTGGAGGAACAAAAGAAACCGCAGTAAAATTCATTATCAGCCGATACCACAACGAAAAATTTTACTTCGACAAGCTAGTAGAAATCTCTGGTGAAGTCATATACAAGCTGACTGGTCTCTCAAACCAAGGCGACCTAGTCCCTATTGGCATAAAAGAAGGACTGGTAGAACGACTAACGGGAACACCATCAGGAAAAAATTCAAAAGGGCTAATGATCAGTCAAATACAAGCCCGGACGCCACAAATCGTAAGTCAAAATCATAGCAACAGGGCTCACCCCTACAGGACGAGGGAGTGACCTGAAGCTAGATATGTTAGAAGCAGTAGACACAATAGCAGAAACAGGAAAAGTGTACAGATGGGCTCAGTATGTCGCCGACATGCTCAAATCAATATGTGAAAAGTGTCAGGAGTCAACCGAAATTATAAGGTTCCCATCTCTGATAATCTGGATAGTGATGTACCACTTGTGGCCAGTCAGGGACAAACAGTTCCAAGAACCACACAAATTCCACATGTGGAGGTTCAAGCCATTTGTGCATAATGGAACATTGAAAGAATTAGCAAATGGTGAAGTAATGCTGGAAAACTGGTTCCAAAACCTGAAATTCTAGACGACCAGAGGGAGGGTGCCTCAGAACATCCGAAGAAGTCTGCCGAAAACAACTCATATTCAACTCGAGCTAGACCACAAAGCAGTCTGGTATATGCAGGGAGCAAAAGCAAAAGCAAGACCTCTCGACTATTACCCAACCGTCGAAGAGATTTTCCAAGAGCTAGCTCAACAATCAAATACAAAATTATCAATACCAGCAAAAGCTAAAGAAGTAAACCTACCAATTGAAGAACCATTGACTGACCAAGAGAAGGAAGAAGACTATGAACTCCAACTATATATCAGCAACTTCGTGTCGGAAGAGACACCAGCAGAGGACACTAACAAACTACAAATAACAACTTTACCACCACCGACCCAAAGGGGAAGTACACCGACTGAGCATCACGTGGCCAAACCAGCGGAGAAAAACATAAGCCAAGTTCACCAACAAGAGGGAGGAGAAGGACTAGAGGAAGACATTGAATCTAACAACCCAGAATACGCTATAACCAAAGACAAAATCAAAAAACTAGCAAGGGAAATATCAGCCGCAAGAAAAAAGGCAACTCAAGCAAAAGGGAAGGGGAAGCGCAAGCTTATCCTCTCAGAATCAGAAGATGAAGATGAACTAGTAGCTACGGCCGTCGACATCATAGAAGACGTTATAGCAAACAAAGTTTCGGTCGAGATGCAGTTCAAACGCTTCGTTGAAACAGGAGCAAAGCAAGGTCGGCCGAAAAAGGTAAAAAGTACAAACACTTCAACGGCTGAAAACATTGTTGATTTAGTTTCTACACCTTCACTCCCATCTCCAACCCAGATTACACAGGAAGACAATCCATAGATACCGACCATAAGCCCAGTCGACATTTGTAAGAATGTTATGCTAGAGACACTGAAAGAACGGTTCGACCAAGACGGTGATTTCCAGGCTACATTGAAAAATTACCTGAACTACTCACCTCTACCCAGAGGATTACCAGCAAATGTCCACTGATTGAAGCTAGTGGATCAAGGCAGATCTTCCCTCAACAAACTGGACAAATACCCGAGAAACCAAGATCTATGGGAATTATCAAGTCGACGTTCTTGAGGAACCCCGACAAGACATCTCAAGTTGTCGCAAGTCGCACTTCATCATTTATCCCTCGACATCCCACATCCTCCATTAGCCAATGAGCCAGCAAGAGACATGGAGGAAGATAACCTAGAAGATATCAACCGAGTGATCGACAACCTATTCTCTGACGACCCAGATGATTCACCACCAGAAGTCAAGGACCCAACATCGACTGAAAATATCCCTACTACACCAATTACACCCGACCATTCACCATCTCCACCACCACTTCCCAATCCAGAACCTCTAAACCCTGAACCATCTGTACCAAATCCTCCAGATACACATCCAGCTACAGATACCACCCAAGAGAGTCAACCAGAAGTTACACCGACCATTGCAGATCAGCAACCAAAAAACCAACCACAGAAGAATCCACCACTTGCAGATGCACAAGCACAACAACAGACAGAACAACATAAACACAAGAGAAAAAGAGACAGAAAGAAGAAGGAACACCATAAAGAATCATAGTCGACAATGGTCCACATTAGCCAACTTGGATCGACTACTGCAGTGGACACAACAAAGCTAAGAGACGGAGAGTTGGGACAACTCTTAGAAACTCTAGCTACTGAGGCAAAAACAAGAAGCCAGATCAGACGTAAGGAGCTCGACAACAGTAAGAATGAACAAGTCGAGTTCTTATCAAAACGCAGAAAATTAGTTCAAACAGTAATACCAAGACCTCTAGACGCCGACACCAACAAGCCACTAGAAAAAGCATATCAATTATTTGAAAGTATGGTGTCAACCCTACAATCGCATTTGTTAAATACAAAAGAAGACTAAAAAGAGGAGACATCCAGATTGTTAAGGCAACAATACACAGCATTCTCAGAAGCTTACAAAGTGTTGCAAGACCACTTGGAAGAATCTGTCATTACAGAAGAGGTACTCCGTGACTGGCATACTTATTATGGACAAGTATTTCAGTAGACACGACAGACTCGAGAACAAATTCAAGCGTTGGAAAGAAGAAAAGGCGCTGACGAAACACTGGGAAACCAGATACAATATCAAATCATACTGAAGACAGCCAAACTATAGAAACTAAAAAGACAAGCACACCAGTGGGTACAGCAAGCACTCCCAAGCTTGGATAAACTAGATACCATCTGCCCGCAGATGAAAAGATTACTAGAAGCAGCAGAAGAAAAAAAAAAGATCAATTATTGAGACCCAACATGGAAAGGATAGCAGACCTTTCCATCCAGGGGAAGATGTCAACCTTATCAAGCATACAACATTGACCATCGAAATCTAGAAAATATTACAAAGCTGGGCAGAATTTCAACATCAAGTGACCGTTACTGCGAAAGCAATCGTTGAAGTATGCATACAAAAATGAGCAACCATTCGACTGCATATCCCATGAAAACAAACAATAAAGTAACTATCTCAGACAGTACAAATTTTGAGTACCTCCCCTGTTTCTTCGGGACGAAGAAAGATTTTGTTCCTGGGGAAGATGTTGGAGGAGCTAGTCGGTCAGCCGACTAGTCGAACAGCCAACTGATTAGAAGATCAGGTCGGCTGCATAAAGTCGTGTCGGTTGACCAAACCGATAGGTAGTTATATGTAACTGTTTGTAAATCATATTTATTAGGCTGTTGCGCTAGTTGAGAACTCGGTTTAGTTCTGTGTTTGTATGGACCCTCATGATATAATATAATCTGTTATTCTATATCTATGTTCTTGTCTCTTGTGTCTGTTATGTCTGTATAGTTTAATGTGTATTATTGGTAACCCTCTGTGATCTGTGAGATTACAACAGACACTAGGCCAAGGCCTTAGTGGTTCCGGTCCACAGTTCAGGCTTCCAAGTAAGTGAATCCTCCATAGAGCTCCATGAGGCGGAGCAAACCACCAAATAGACTCAATTATATGGCACTGATGACACAGTTGACCAACTCTTAACCTTTCAGTTTCGAGGAGGTTGCACAACATGATGTATGGTAGGAGGCCATGGTTGAGGAGTATGACTCAATCATGAAGAATCGGGTATGGGAGGTTGTGCCAAGGCCTAAAGGTAAAAAAAGTGGTGGGATCCAAATGGATCTATAAGGTAAAGCATGCAGCAGACGGAAGCGTGGAAAAGTACAAGGCGCGCTTCGTGGCTAAGGGGTTTTCACATAGGGAAGGTATTGACTATGAGGAGACCTTCGCCCCTATTGCTAGGCATTCTTCTATTCAGACCATTATCTCTTTAGCGGCGGAGATGGGTTGGCGAGTCCATCAGATGGACGTCAAGACTACCTTCCTCAACGGAGTCATAGAGGAGGTATATATTGAGCAACCAAAGGGGTTTGATGTGGAGAACGAGGAGACGCATGTATGCAAGCTACATAGATGCAGGCTACATAGAGCTCTTTATGAGCTCAAGCAAGCACCTCGAGCATGGTACTCGGGAATAGACTGTTATCTACGAGAGATGGGATTTCAGCGAAGTGAGGCTTACCACAACCTGTATTTCTTGACAGGTGAGGTGCCTCTCATACTGGTCTTATATGTAGATGACCTATTTCTTACAGGAGATGAGAAGTTGATTGGAGAATGCAAGTCCAACCCTGCAGTTGAGTTTGGGATGAAAGACATTAGGTTGATGCATTACTTCGTAGGCTTGGAAGTTTGGCAAAGAGATGGGTGCTTCTTCATTGGACAAGGGAAGTATGCAATAGAGATCTTGAAGAGATTCGGGATGGAGGATTGCAAGCCTATGGCCATACCTCTAGTTTCCAATTGAAGGAAGATTGATGCACCAAGGTCAGACAGATTCGATTCTACCTTGTATCGTCAGCTTTTCGAATCGCTTATGTATCTGGTCAACACATGGCCAAACATCAACTTTGCAATCAATTCTTTAAACCAATTCATGGTGGACCCTCAAAGAGTGCATTGGACAGCTACAAAGCACATACTTCGCTACATCAAAGGCGCAGTGGAGTACGAATTGGTTTATGAGCGTGGGGGGAGTGTACAATTAGTAGGTTTCACAGATGTTGACTGGGCAGGATGTGTAGAGGACAAGAAGAATACTTCAGGTTGTTGTTTCAGTGTTGGATCAAGGGTTGTGTCTTGGTTCAGTAGGAAGCAGAAGTCAATTACATTAAGCTCGGCAGAGGCTGATTACATGGCATCCAATTTGGCTGCTTGTCTGAGGAAGCTACTTTCAGGGTTGTTCGAGTGTGAGCTAGAGGATACAGTAGTTCACTGGGACAATCAAAGTGGTATCAAGCTATCTGAAAATCCAATGTTCCATGATCGGAGCAAACACATAGACATCAAGTACCACTTCTTGAAAGATTGTGTTCAGAAAGGAACCATTTGGTTGGAGTACATATAAATAGATGAACAAGTGGCAGACATTTTCACTGATGCACTTTGTAGACATAGTTTTGTGAAGTTCAAGGATAAGTTGGGGTTGCTACCAAACCCCTTCCTCGTTGAAAGAGAGTGTTAAAAAAGCAGGAACAAAGAAGGTCTTCTAGCATTGCATGCTAGAGAGGCATTAAACTGAAAGTCAAATCTATTAAAGTGGTTTTCTTAAGTTTTAACTTAAGGAAAATACTTTAATTATTCTAATTTTATTTTGACTTTAATGGAATCACTTTATTAAAGTGAAAAGTGAAATATTTAAGGGATGGTTAATCTAATCTTCGCCATTGATTCTCACCGAAGGATCTCATCCATCGATCCATAGTGAGAGTTAGGGTTTTCGCTTAGCCAATAAAGTTAAAAGGAAATTTAGTAGAGAGGACATGTACACACAGGTACACAGACAAGATACAAACAAAGAGAAGTCAGACGAAAGAGTTTGCAGAAAAGACAAAAGAGCAGTTGCACGACAGGTTCACCAGTCCAAACAGAGACCGTACTAATCACGCAGAGGAGCAGCACAACAGCCAACAAAAGGGTCATACTGTTGACGTCCAGTTTTGCACGATCCGTACCGCTGACGTCAGCATCCATAGGGATGTTGTACAGCAAGTCGTATTGCTGACGCAGAGCCATACAATTGGGCCATACAACCGCGCAGAGTAGTTGGGTTTTGCTGCTAGGTTGCCCAGTGATTTTGTCGAGGTTTCAATTTGCCAAGTTGGGTGTATTTTACCTGCTGGTTATATAAGTTCCATACCTTGATAATATAAATTCCATATCTAACTGTTGCACCGGTTTTTCTATCTTGAGTTTTTCTGAGGGTTTCCATACCCAAAATAACAGTGTCTATATTGTAATGTGATGTTGTGAATGTTTCTAAGTTATTTATATTTTGTTGCATACTAGTAATGAAGTTCATGTGTGGTTATTTTAATAAACAAATTAAATATATTGTTTTAGCCCTAGTTTGAACTTTGAAGGAAAATTTACAATTTGAACCTTTCCCCTCCCTAATTGCTCGTTCCATTCCCCTTAAGAGTGGGAGTAGCACACATTTAAAAGGAATTAGGGCCAAAATAGTCAAACCGTGAATTATTAGTCAAATGTAGGCTAAGGCTTTGAGTGAAATTACAAACATAAGAAGGATTATGTAGAAAATTAAGATACAAGTAGAAGCAATAAATAGGCTATTGAATGCATTAGTACACATTGAATTGTACAACCATAAACAAGATCGACTTGAATTCAAATTGAAGAAGCAAAGTGATCAAATTGAATATTTGTCAAAAGAACAAACATTGCACCTCAATCTAATCCTAGAATAAGACCTCACGTACATAGCTTGTTTTAAATTTTGTGGAAAGCTTTTCTTCTTATTCACAATAAGTCAAATTAATATTGATATAGACTCGTTATCAATATAATATTTAATAAGTACAAACTTTATTAATTCATAATAAAACATAAATAGCTTCTTATGTTGACATTTATCATTTACTTGAAATTTGATTAAAATTCTACATTTAACATTACTCACATACATTTAATACTCGAATACACACATGTAAACACATATAAAACTAGAATTATGTTATGCTAAAAGCTCTAATGGTGGAACTAATAAAACATGGGTGTCTCTCCTTCAAACGTAAAACACATATAAACATGGAGCTATGCTTTGTTGAGGGCTCCTATTATGTTCTCAAATAATAAGATATAGGTGTTGTCTTATCTCGATGTACAACATAGTTTGTTTTAAATTTGTTTTAAATTTTGTTCAAGGTTTCCTTTTTGTGAATTCGCGATGAGACTTAGAAGTCTTGCAGCAGCATAGACATTGTTTGTTTGATTTGGAAGATTTTAATAACCATCAACTATTCATTTTGTCATTTTGTCAGTTTACATTTTTTTTTTAAATGGTTTGACATTGTAATTGTCAAAAAGCAATTTTGGATAAATGAAATTGTTTTTTTATTTCAAAAAACATAAAAAGGATTATGTAGAAAATTAAGATACAAGTAGAAGCAATAAATAAGCTATTGAATGCATTAGTACACATTGAATTGTACAACCATAAACAAGATCGACTTGAATTCAAATTGAAGAAGCAAAGTGATCAAATTGAATATTTGTCAAAAGAACCAACACTGCACCTCAATCTAATCCTAGAATAGACCTCACATACATAGCTTGTTTTAAATTTTGTGGAAAGCTTTTCTTCTTATTCACAATAAGTCAAATTAATATTGATATAGACTCGTTATCAATATAATATTTAATAAGTACAAACTTTATTAATTCATAATAAAACATAAATAGCTTCTTATGTTGACATTTATCATTTACTTGAAATTTGATTAAAATTCTACATTTAACATTACTCTCATACAATTAATACTCGAATACACACATGTAAACGCATATAAAACTAGAATTATGTTATGCTAAAAGCTCTAATGGTGGAACTAATAAAACGTGGGTGTCTCTCCTTCAAACTTAAAACACATATAAACCTGGAGCTATGCTTTGTTGAGGGCTCCTATTATGTTCTCAAATAATAAGATATAGGTGTTGTCTTATCTCGACGTACAACATAGTTTGTTTTAAATTTTGTTCAAGGTTTCCTTTTTGTGAATTCGCGATGAGACTTAGGAGTTTTGCAGCAGCATAGACATTGTTTGTTTGATTTGGAAGATTTTAATAACCATCAACTATTCATTTTGTCATTTTATCATTTTACAATTTTTTTTTAAATGGTTTGACATTGTAATTGTCAAAAATCAATTTTGGATAAATGAAATTGTTTTTTATTTCAAAAATAAATTACAATTGTAAAGAATGTTAAAATTGCAATTTTGGATAAATGAAATTGTTTTTCTAATTCAAAAATAAATTGAATATTAGCAAATACCATGTTACAATTGGATCGTGCAATATTAATATATTTTATATATCTACTTACATCCTTTCAAAATGATTCTTGAAGGGAAGAAAAAAAAGGTCAATTCTTAATAAATCTTACTCATACTCATAGTAATACTATGGAATCATGGTTATGTAATAAAAAATTTCTTTGTTAAACCCTGCCCCCTCTAGATTTGAACCCTTTTAGCACTGACCATATGATTAGTTGGAGCCAATTAAACTCAATGTTAATGGTAGCGAGTATAACTGACCATGAGTGATTATTTAGTTAATACTTGGCCAACTCGCATTGATGGGTATTGAAGGCCAAATACTCCCATACTTTTGAGCAATTAATGGTGCGTATACCATGTCATTACTGAGTGTTTGTTCTTGCATTGCAAACTACTATATCAATAAAATATGAGTATGACAAGTCTTTTTTTTCATTAAAATTAAATTTTCGAGAATATTACAAATTGCAAACTAAATCATTCTTTTACATAAAAATTGCAAAATAAATCAGTAGAGTTTTTACATTACAAATTGCAAACTAAATCAGTAGAGTTTCTGAATAAGGTGTTTTCCCCACATTAAAATTAAATTCTCTAGAATTTTCTTTACATTCAAACTACATCAGTAGAGTTTTCTAAAAAAGTGTTTTTCCCCACATTAAAATTAAATTCTCTAGAATTTTCTTTACATTCAAACTACTATCAGTAGAGTTTTCTGAGTATGCCAAGTAAACCACACCAGTATAGTTTTCTAAGTCAGAGTATACCAAGTCAGGGTCAAGCACGAATATGGAAAAAGAACTGACCCCTTCCTCGGTTAACCAACCAAATTAGGGCTTTCCTTGGGTTCCCATCTGAACAACTTCTGCTCCCTGAGATGACCAGACGGTGCAATTATTTTTATCTACTCCAACAGTTTTCAATATTTATAGCTTTAAATTAAATATTAAAACAATTAGTTCATGTTTAACATCATAAGTCCAAGTTCCTGAAACCAACTAAATCTACCAATGTCAATGAAAGCTGGTCGCATCGTGTATGGAGACGATCAATATTTTACAAGTGATGTGAATCCATGGAAAGCCCTTATCAAAACACCTGTAGCTAATCTGCCGGACATTCCTTCAGAAAATTCTATTTTTATGGCAGGGGAATCCAAAGAAAATGGAATATGCATTCCATATAGATATATTTAAGAGGCCTAAAACACAGGGAAGAAGCATAATGCAACCAGACATGAACACCGAGCAAATTGACCTAAAAATTATCACGTTAGAGTAGCGAACTAACCCTCAAATAAAGAATCGCGGAGTTATGGATTTCCCTTGATGGAGTTTCGAAAGCTGGACCAGATGTTGGAAACAGCCCTAAAAACGTGAGGCGTGGCCTGTACAAGGGCACCGGCTGAAACCCCAAGGGCCAAGGTCTGGGCCATGCCGGGCTTTGTATCAACTTTTATCTCCAGCAAGGAGAGACGGGTGCTGATCTGGTTGAGCTGCGAAGAGAAGCCCTGCTGGGATTGGGAGGATCGTTCCGAGGAGCGTGCGCGGCTATACAAGAGATTTGAGATAACGCTCTGCAAGTCATGGATTGCCTGGTGGGATGCCTCAGTGGGATTCAAACCCTTGGCCTCGTACAAAGCTAACAGCTCCGCTGGGTCGGGCTTCTTGCTTTTGTTTGTAGTGGAAGTTGAAGCAGGAGCTGAAGCAGAAGCAGGGGGCACTGGTAAGGAGGAGGGAAGCCCCTTCGTCGACATGAGTAAACCCTAAACCCCAAGTTTTATCTCTCACCGCATCCAAACAATGATAAAAATGAGGATGAGGATAAACATTGCCCCTTAAATAGTTGGGTTTGAATTTGTAATCACCTAATCAAAACTCTTATCAGGATTTAAAATCCTTTTGCCGCACATTTCTATTAGGAATTAGTAATCGTGCCCTTAAGGATATTAATATATTTTGATGTCACACTAGCCATAGAATTTAAGGGCTTTGATACCTTGGGATACTCCAACGATTTGATTAATGTAGATTATATCAAAATAGTTTTTTTTATTTAATATAAGTTTTATTTTGTGTGGATTTGGATGTGTATGTAAAATAATAATGGGATACCATAATCTTGAAATTCTTTTTAAATTCAAATGAAAATAGAAAGTATTGCATTTCAAGGGTTACTTTAACATAAATTGTGCAATAATTAATTTGATAACAATAGTAGATGTGTAGTAATGTTTAGTGATATTCTAAGGTCTACTCGTATTTGGTGATACCTGATAATGTACAAAGGAATATTAGTCTCTCTTTGATCACAAATGATGTTGTGGTAGGTTTTTTTTATGGAGCCGAGAAGGACAGTCGGTGTGGGGCTGGTATGGTAGTCAAGTTGGACTTGAATCACACCTTTTGGCTTCGGATGGATGTTGGTTGTGGCACTAACACTAGATCTGAGCTTTTGTCCCTCTGGGGACTTTTACATTTTGCTAGCAAAAAAACATATATGTGATCTGCAAGTTATGGGAGACTCTGGGGCTATTGTGGATTGGGCATTAGGGATCCATAACATTCACTCGATGGAACTTACTCATTGGCTGAGGCATTTGAAGGGCCTCTTTGACCATTTCAATTTCCTTGGGTTTCATCACATTTACATAGAGTTTAACTCCCAGGATGATGACCTCTCTAAGTGAGCTATAGGTTTGGGTGAAGGCAAGATTGTTTGGGAGGATAACGTAGAGGATTGCCTGGTGGACTTTGGCACTCTATATCTCTACTGGACCACTCTTTTATGTTGAAATTATAGTACTCTGATTATACTGAAAATGTGTGTAGATGAATATGTGATTGTTAGTTTTTACTACTGGTTGGTTGTAAAGATGTCAATTTTGACACCATTTTTGTAAGGCATTTGAAGGAATGGGTTAATATAGGCTAAGATGATACTCTGACTACTATGTTGTAAGCAATGTCGTATTTCTAAGACGCGGTTTTATAAATATAAAGCTGTCTTTTTTCATGCGAAAAAAATAAAAAAAATAGTCGCAATGCTTTAAAACACCAACCCTGGCCTCGTTCAATACCATGTTTCTTTCTCCCTCATCGTGATGTCTCTCTTGAACATGGATTTGAGGGGCTCTTCTCCTCCTCCCCCTTCCTCTGAAGTGGCTACTTTCAAACCTATTTTTTCTCCATTCATAAGGCATGTAAACCTTCTCATACTCCTTCATGCTTTGTTAAACAAGTAGTCAGTTATCCTTCTTAGTTGAGAATGGCCTTATAAGTCAATTTATCAACAATTGGCCTTCTCCCCAAAATATTTTGGGATCGATCCTGTGGGCCCGCGCGAGCTAGAGGAGAGCTAGGGTTTCGCCTGCAGGCAGCAAGCAATGGTCGCCCCTGGGGGTGGGGATCCCCCCCCCTCAGCTGAGATGGATGCGTTCAGGATACTGGTAGCCAGCGGAGGTAAGTGGAAAGCTCCATTCTCGGTCCCGAAATTCATCAAAAAGCTTGAAGAAATCCTTGAAATCGCCTTGCCAGAGATGACTTCGGTAAAGATTGCTCTTGCTCTGTCAGAAAGAGGTCTATTTGGCCAGTTCATGGGGCTCTGGCCCTCAGCAAAAACCACCTACGATTGGATTCAAAGAAATTGGAAGCCGCATCTCAAGCAAGGAGTCACCTGCTACCCCCTGAGCAGTGGCTACTTTCTTTTCGAATTCATAAATAAGGAGGATAAGGATCTCATTTTCCGAAATGGCCCATACTTTATGGGAACCCAGGGGCTGTATCTGAACCGCTGGACTCCAGATTTTGATCCCACGGTGGACTTTCCCAAGGAGGTACTGGTATGGTTCAGGCTCCCCAACCTGCCAGTCCACTGATGTTACTATGAAGCGCTGCAAATGATAGGAAATGGAATAGGGAAGTTCGTTGATAAGGCAGACAACAAGTCCATTTACAACTGTGCCAAGATATGTGTTGAAGTGGACCTGGAGGCAAGGCTCCCGGAGGTAGTGAAACTAACGGTGGGCACCTGGACTCACTTTCAGAAAGTGGACTATGAACACCTCACATTTAAATGCAGATCATGCCAAGAACACAGGCACTTTCAGAGAAACTGCCCAAAGAACCAAACCCCAGAGAAGGAAGAAGCTGAAGGATGGAAAAAGGTCAAAAAAAGCAAAGCAGTCCCAAAAACCAAAGACCCAAGACCTGGACAGGCAAAAGAACAGCCACCGGCAAACTCAAGTCCTCCGAAGGAGCCCTGGAAAGAAGCCGCAACAACATCAAAGGAACCTATGAAAGAATTCATAGAGATAGCTTCCCAACCCACGTCTCCTTCATAAAATCCGGCTAAGGACAAGAGTGTCCCTTCAGCAAAAGAATCTTTGAAATCAGATGATGAGCATACCACCATAGGCTCTAAACCAAGAGCTGAATCTGACGAGGGGGCCACAGAGACCAGCAGCTCGGTTGGAACCCCTGAAAAGACACCAAGAGGAAGGAAACCAAAACGAAAAAAGGGAGGAGAAATCTTACAGGGATGTGACAGCAAGAGTCCAGCAAACCATTCCAGATATGATGGAAACTAGATCTTCAAAGAAAGGCAAGGCTTCGAAAGGAGCCACCCCCCCCTCCAGATCCTAATGCAGTTCGTCTCCTGGAATTGCAAAGGGCTGGGAAGTAAGGCTAAAGAAGAAGCAATCAAAGATCTAGTAAGAATGAACTCCCCGGAGATATTTCTGATCCAGGAGACGAAGATGGAGGAGCCTGAGACCATCCAAGCCAGCAAAAAGTTTTGGAAAAAAGGAGAAGGCAGAGCAATCAGCGCCAGGGGAGCCTCAGGAGGTCTAGCCACCTTCTGGAACTCCACTATGCTAGATCTGATAGAGGACTATAGTACCACCCACTGGCTTTTCACGAAATTGTAGCACCAAGACACGGGGTATTAGATTAGCCTTTTCAACATCTACGCCCCGGTTCTCCTATTGGAAAAAAGAGAGTGTTGGGAATCGCTGAACTCCTTCCTGTCCACTAACCGGCATGACAATCTTGTTCTTGCTGGAGATATGAATGTAACTCTCACCCTCTCAGAAAAAAAAAAAAAAGGAGGCTCACCTGTTAGAGACCCGGCTCAGGAGTGGGTTGAAGACATCATAATGGACTGGGATCTAGAGGATATCAAACCCAGCAAAGGTAAGTTCACCTGGACTAATAAAAGAGTGGGACCAAGGCACATTGCTGCCCGTCTGGATCATTTTCTTGTCCACACATCCTTCCTGACTCTTGGCCTCTTCGCAAACTCTGAAATCCTCCAGGCCTGCACCTTAGATCACAATCCAATATCCCTTTCCTTGACCCCTGGAGAAAAACTGGGCCCTATCCCCTTTCGATTTAGCCCCCTCTGGGTTTCCATGGATGGCTTCTATGAGCTGGTCTCAGAAACTTGGCAAAAAACTGTTTCTGGGTCACCCTTCTTCATTTGGGAAGAAAAGTTGAGAAGGCTCAAAGCAGCCCTCAAAAACTGAGCTAAGATCCAGCCCTCCCCTATTCTTGAGAGGAAAAAAGCCCAATGTGACCTAGGCAATCACCAGCTGCTAATGGAGGACGCCACGATCACCCCGGAGCTGCTTAATGTTGAGCTCGATCTGCAAAAGGCCCTTCATAAAGCATTGAGAAGAGAAGAGCAATACTGGAGAATAAAGGCGCGTTGTCTTTGGCTCAAAGATGGTGATAAAAATACTTCTTTCTTCCACAAGCAAGCAGAAGCTCGGAAGAATTACAACACCATTAGAGAAATCCATTTTCAGGACCAAACTGTCAATAACTTTGAAGAGATCAAGCACGCAGCCCACTCTTTCTACAAAGATCTGTTTACAGAAGAAATGGTTACTTCTCCTCGTCTGGATCGCTACCCATTGACTACAATCCCCACGCTAATCAATGAGGCAGATAATCGAAAGATGATTGCCCCCATAATGACTAAGGAGATAAGCATAGCTCTCCATGGAATGAACCCTGACAAAGCTCCAGGGCCTGACAGTTTCACGGCTAGATTCTTCACAGCTTGCTGGGATATTATTCAAAAGGATCTGGTCAAAATGGTGAAGAAATCTTAGAATTGCAGCAAAATAGGAGGGAGCACTAACTCCTCCTTTATAGCATTAATTCCCAAAGAGAAAGGTGCCCAAAGCTTCTCCAAATTCCGCCCTATCTCGCTCTGCAACACGGGGTACAAAATCATCACTAAAGTTATTACTAACAGAATAAAAAAAGTCCTCCCCAGGATTATTCTGGAGAACCAGGGGGGCTTCATCCAGGACAGACAAATTCAGGACAACATCATTCTGGTCCAAGAGGCAATTCACTCAAGCTGCCAAAGGAAGGAGAAAGGTATGATAGTCAAACTTGACCTTGCTAACGCCTTTGATAAAGTTCAGTTAAATTTTCTCTTTGTTGTAATGCTCAAACTGGGCTTCCATCCCTAGTTAATCAGCTGGATCAGAGCCTGTATCTCGGGACCTTGGATTGCCCCCTTGGTAAACGGGAGACCAGCTAATTTTTTCCATGCCTCTAGGGGTCTTAGGCAGGGCTGTCCCCTGTCCCCCTTGCTCTATGTCATTCAAGCATCGGTCCTTAGCTTCTAGCTGGACAAGATCCTTCAGCAACGCTCTCTAATGGGGCTCTCAATCACCCCTAGAGTGAAGAGAATTAACCATGCTCAATTTGCTGACGATACCCTTCTCTTGGGTCAGGCTAATCTCACCTCGGCAAGATCCTTCAAGAAAGAACTGGATGCTTACACTGATGTCTCAGGAAGCGAAATCAGTTTGAGGAAAAGCAAAATTTATGGTTGGAACTGTCCCCCCATCGAAATGACAGATATCTCAAGGACACTGGAAATGGAAGGAACTTCCACGTGGGACTCCATAAAATATCTTGGAATTCCGCTTGTAAAAGCAGCACCCAGAAGGAGCCTTTGGATGCCTCTGGTGGACAAACTCAAGGCCAAAATAATGGCATGGGGGGCTTCCTGGCTAAACAAAGCAGGTAAATCAATCCTTATAAACTCAGTCCTAACCTCCCTTTCGGTCTACCAGGCTTCGATTCTCTTAGCCCCGAAAGGAGTTATGAAAGATATTGACAATCTATTGAGAAAATTCCTTTGGGAAGGGGGAAGCAATAAAGGAAGGAAAATGCATCTAGTCAGCTGGGAGAAGGTCAAAGCCCCTAAATGGGAAGGAGGGCTACAAATTAGAGATGTGGCCACTCAGAACTTGGCCATGGGTGGCAAGATCCTTTGGAAAATGATAAGGAGCAAAACAACCTGGAGCTCCAAAGCCCTAAGGACAAAATACTTCAGCGGTCACAAAGAGAGGTTCCTGGATCGCCCTCCCAGGACTAGGAAAGGCTCTCCTATCCTCTCTCTCTGTCTTAAATCCCTTGATATGATTACCTCCAACCTCACTTGGATACCGGGAAATGGCTCTAAAATCAAGTTCTGGGATGACTCCATTCTAGGGCAGCCCCCTTTAAAAGCCTTGGAAGGAATGGAGAATATCAAAAACTGGCTCCATTCCAACAACAAATTCACCCTTTGGGACTTATCAAGCTGGAGCCCGGATGACTCTTGGACCAAGTGGGACCTGGGGGCTGTCTCGCAAAATCTTGAGAATGAATCTCGCTCCCTCTTAGATGCTCTTGAAGGACTCTCCCCCGCTTCTTCTAAGATGAAGGACAAAAGAGGCTAGGGCTCCTCCTCAGGCCTTTACACTGCTGCTACTGGCTATGCAGCCTTAAAATCCATTCCTTGGGCCGCCCCGGATCCCTCTGTGTGGAGAAACCTCTGGCTCCATCCCTTCCTTCCCAAAATAGATCTCTTCTGCCGGTCCCTCCTACATGACAGTATCCTAACCTGGGACAACCTTTTAAAAAGAGGTTGGGAAGGGCCCTCAAGATGCCCTCTATGTGCCTGCCAGGAGGAAAACTCATTCCATATTTTTCTTCAATGTTCCTTTGCTTTAGAACTCCGGAATATCCTTCTTGCTCAGCTGAATCTAGCTCTCCCTCCCTCCATCACCTCCTTGTTTGCCACCTAGTCTGACTATGCTCCCTTTTCCTTCTCCAGGCTGAAGTTGTTAAAGCAGTGCTGGATGTGGGTTCCAAAAATCCTCTGTTGGAAATTGTGGCTGGAACGTAATAATAGAATTTTCAGGGACATGGCAGGTACGCCGGCCCAAGTTGCAATCAAAGTAAAGGCGTTGATAGGAGAGTTGGTAGCCTCAAATACAAAAATCACCAATGAAGCTACCCCTGACAAAGAGGAGTACAGATGGTTCCAAGGGCTAGACCCCGCCCTCCTTACCATAACCAAGAACACTACTAAGCATTACTCTCCATGGGAAATCAGGTTAGAGGAGAAAGAGTTTATAAAATGGAGATCCTCTCTGAATGAGCATATTCTGCATGTGTATGGGGCCTCAAAAGGGAATCCCGGACCTACGGGAAGTGGAGGAGTCCTGCTAGACTATTCTGGGAAAATTGTCCTCAACTTCTCTTGGGGGTTGGGTCAAAAAACTAACAACACTGCTGAAATTCTCGCCATTTGGCAAGGTCTGAATCAATCCAGAAGACTTTCCATTAAGAAGTTGGCTATCATTGGTGATTCCCGAATCATCATTCAGGCTCTCAATCTGAAGAAGGCCCCTAATAGCATGGGTTTGGCCCACTACCACCGGAAAGTCATAACACATATGAAAGCCTTCGAAGAAGTAAAGTGCTACCATGTCCTTCGGAATCTCAACCAAATAGCAGATCATGAAGCCAATATTGGAGCCTCATTGAACAAGGGAATTATTCTTGTTAATGGAATTGAAAGTCACGTGCCCATCCCCTAGTGACAGGGGAGAGATGATTATTAGATCTGCCCATGAAAGGAAAAAGAGAAATTCGATTCCAGACAGTGCAGATTCCCCATCGTCGGTGTGCAGACTGAGGCATTCAAGGAGAAGTACGTACAGGAGCAAGACAAATTTTGATCAGAGCATGTCACATGGCCCATGCTCTCCAAGTACCTGCCCTGCTTTCATTGGGAAATTCCTCCAATCACCGTCCTCCAGAGAGACTCGTACCCAGCAAGGAAGATTTGAGGCAATCGATGAAAATCAACCTAAGAATCTGAGGAAAAAAAGGAAAGGGCCTATATTAGGAAGCATCCACCCAATGTTATCTGCAATCGGCTCTGTCAATCGCTGGAGGAAACGCTAGGCAGCTCTCAGAACTCGCGCAGGGGACTTGGAGGTTTGCAGATCGTGTCTAGTAATGGCAGCAAGCTCGTCCTCCAATATAGAGGCAAGTCTCTTCCAAATTTAGACTGATCTGGATGAAGTTAAGACTGCAGTTCACAAGCTGGAGACCAAGCAGGTCAGAATGCAAAAAACTGGAACTAGTCGCTGGGAGTGCATGAACCAGGAGCTTAAAGAGCTAAGGAGGAAATTTTCAAAGATAATATGACGAGTATGAAGGATCTAGCAAACATCTTAGGTGGAATTGGAAACCGGCTGGTAGAGTTGGAAAAGAAGGTAGAAGCAATGCTCAAGGAGCATGGAAAGACTCCAAAAACAGAGCGTTGAATTGCTTGGTTTTTCTCTATAACGCTAGATGCCCTTCTTTGTTCACGCTATTATGAATTTCTATGTCTGTATAGCAAATTCCAGAATTTTGTAAAGGGTTCACTTAGTATAACTACGCCTGTATATCTGGACATATTGCATATGATGGATCAGAATCACTGTGTGTAATGCTACTGGCAGCTGTTTAGCCAGAAGATTAATATAAAAGGCCTATAACCTTTTTAGTAAAAAAAAACAATTGGCCTTCTCCCAAAGTAATGGATCAATGGGTCATGAAGAAAAAGAAAACTATGATTCAAAGTAACATGTTTCATCGTTTTTTGTAGACAAGGTTATTATGTATTCCTCTTCGAAGAAAAGGAATACAAAGATATGATATTTAAAAATGGTCCCTGCTTCATGGGTCCAAGGGTATGTACATGAACAGATGGACACTTGATTCTGATCCAAAGGTGGACATTCCTTATGCAATGTTGGTCTATGTTCATTTACTTCATTTGCCCATTTACTATTGTAGCAATGAGGACTTATCCACTATTGGAAATTTATTGGAGAGACATATTGATAGTTCTAAGCCTATTTCAAGAATGTTCCCTATGTCAGGATTTGTGTGGAAGTGGACCAAGAGAAAGGTCTCCTTGAGGCCATTAATATATCTCTTAATAACTATACTCTTACTTAGAATCTTGACTATGAACAACTCCCCTTGACATGTGAGGCTTACCACAAATATGGTTATTTTGCAAAGGATTGCAAACAAGTTGCCCCTTCTTAGTGCATTGTGGAAAAGGAAGCCAACTGGATGTAACTTAAAATATCATCTAAATATGCTAGTCATCGTGTCCCTTCAGTTTCCAAAGCCTATGGATTTGCATCCCCCATGCCAACAAAATTGTCATTATTTATCAAGAGCAGCTCAATCTACCTCTTAAAGCTTAAGTGCAACCCTGATATGAACTTGACTCGTCCCAACCTGTGATCAGAGAAGTAACAGCTACAATTTATAGCCATTTGGATCTATTTTCATAGCCAACATTCCCTATCATTGAAACTATCTTGTCTCAAGTTAAGACCATTCCTACTTCAAGTGGGTCGGCCACTAAAAACAAGGTTAGACAACATCATGGAGAAGAGGATGAGGAATCAAAGAGGAACATCTTCCAACAAAACCTAGAAGAAAGTCGCTGAAAGACAAACCAGAAGAAATGGCATTGAAAGAAAAAAAAATCAAATCTTACAAGCATATATTAAAACTTCTCTTAGATCTAGAGTCAAAATTCTCTCCACTAGAAATGTTGGAAATTAGACATCAATGGATCTCTTCAATGGTGAATCACGACCCTCATAAGGTAAATAATGATAGTTATCTCTTGGAGATATATAGGACTTGGGTCAAGTGGGTCAGCCACTAAAAACAAGGTTATACAACATCATGGAGAAGAGGATGAGGAATCAAAGAGGAACATCTTCCAACAAAACCTAGAAGAAAGTCGCTGAAAGACAAACCAGAAGAAATGGCATTGAAAGAAAAAAAATCAAATCTTACAAGCATATATTAAAACTTCTCTTAGATCTAGAGTCAAAATTCTCTCCACTAGAAATGTTGGAAATTAGACATCAATGGATCTCTTCAATGGTGGATCACAACCCTCATAAGGTAAATAATGATAGTTATCTCTTGGAGATATAGAGGACTTGGTAGAATAAGAAAATTTGAAGCTATGAAAGACCTTATAAGATTGGAAAATCTTGCAGTCCTTCTTATCCAAGAGACCAATATGGATGAGAAAGAAATGCACAAAATAGTTAGAGTGCCAGAAGACAAGTTCTAGCACAACAGTAGGTGCCCGAGGGAATCAAGGGGATTGAGTACTATTTGGGACTCAAATGCTTTGGAGGCTTAATTTCGTTATTCCTCTTAGCATTGGATTCTATCCATTTTGTTGCACAAAGAGTATACGATATAGATCAAAATTTTCAATGTATATGCTCCTTCACAATATGGAGAGAAGATGGAATCATATAAGACTAAAATTGAGACAAAGGATTAGTGCATGGACAAAAACAACATCGTGGCAAACGATTTCAATGTAGTGGTATCACAAAAAGAGAAGAAAGGTGGATATATTATGAGGGACCAATGGAGGGAAAAAATGGAAGACTTGATAATTAAATGGGACCTTGTGAACATAATGCCCAAAAAATGCAAATACTCTTGGACCAATTGTCGGGCGATCCTGAAGCACATTGCAGCAATGTTGGACCATTTTAATTCATAGTGACTTTAATCTATAAAATGCATCCATATCTTACCACACCATTCCTTCAGGATCATATGCCTATCTCCCTTGTTTTTTAAAGCCCCAAGAATCTTGGGCCCATCTCCTTTCGCTTTAAGCCCCTCTAGTTGTAGGGGGAAATGATATCAAAAACAATAAAAAAGGCATGGAGGACAAGGATCCAAGGTTCCTCCTCCTTCATTTTAGAGTCTATTGTAATGTCCCTACTTGGGATTTTGGAGAAAATTACAAATTGGGCAAAATTCAAGCTTAACTAGTCATGACTCTAGAGGGTTCCAACTTTCACCAAATGGTCCCGAATTTGAAAGGAAGTGGTATGGTGAGAATTAAAACATAACAAGGTGGTTTATGAAAACTTTTTATATGACTTTATACCTCTGCAACCTTATTTTGGGTTGATGACAAAAAGGCCAAAATTACTAGGAAATTGTGATGAAATCCCCCCTAGGGTGTAGGCCAACTGGGCTTCCCAAATCATGTACGAACCTCCCAAATTTGTAATCAAAGTATGGGGAATGATATAAGACATCATGGACTATCATTACACATTGTTATTAGTTCTGAAAAATGGTTCTAGAGTTCCACATTCATTTGATAACTTTCAGTGAAATTGCTTATGGGGAAATTGCATAACTAGCTCGATTTTGACATATGAAAGGTAGAGTTAAAGGCTCATATCAGGATGTGACATATAGAGACCATATACAGCATAAAATTTCTTCCCCAACAGTATTAAACACCGTATAAATCCCCTCATACAATTCTTGTACACAACTCATTCAATAAATATGGGATTCAAATACATGAAAACTAGTGAATTAGTAGCATGGAATTGCAAGAGTTTCACATGTGCATTTCTTGGATTTCGACCCACAAAGCATAGGGACATGAAATTAAAGAGTAACAAATAATATATGTCTATCACAATATCATCAAACTCAGATAACATCCCTCATACAAATATGATACAAGACTCCTTCAAGATTGAAGCCAAAGTAATGGATACTAGTGATTCAATGGCATGGGAATGCAAGCTTTTCACACATGAATTTATTGGATTTTGAGCCATAGAGAATATGGAAATGAAATTACAGAGTAATACATTATATATGTCTGTCACAACATCATCCTACTCAGAATATACCTCATACAAATCTGTTATAAAACTACTTCAAGATTGAAGCCAAAGTAATGGAAACTAGTGATTCAATGGTATGAGAATGCAAGCTTTTCACATAGGAGTTTCTTGGATTTCGAGATAAATAGTATATGGGAATAAAATTACATAGTATTACATTATATATTGCTTCCACAACATCATAAAACTCTTAAAAATATCCTCATACAAATCTGATATAAAACTACTTCAATATTGAAGCCAAATCCATGAAAACTAGTTATTCAAGAGCATGGGAATGCAAGCCTTTCATACATGTATTTCTGATATTTCGAATTACAGAGAATATAGAAATGATATTATAGAGACATACATCATATATCAAATCTTTGGCATCAACTATACTCAGCAAAGCGCAAGCACCACTCCAACAAGTGCGCCCTCAACATGAGGGTGGGGGAATGGAGAAGAAGGAAAGAGAGAATAGGGAGATAGATGAGAATTTGATTGTATGGACCTTCAACCTGAAACTGAAATTCCTTCATTAAGCTCCAATGATAGGCCTTAATGGAATCTCCATCAACCAACTAGGAAATGAATCCAACTCCCTCGAAATTGCTTCACAAGCAAGGAGAGTGAACACTCACCGTGCAATGGACAAGCAAAAGCTCTCCAAAATGATAAAAATATATTATCCAATGTCATGAAATCCTTTTGTTAACTTCATGAGGCCTCCTAAGGTCGAATTTTTCTCCATGGGCTTCCTCCAACTGATCTTAGTGGTTTAGCAACTCTCATGACACTTGTCTTCCTCTTAATGCTCCAATTCTTTCCCCGATTTGAATGGCTGCCTCTAACTCCCAAATTCAACCTCTTGGTGGCTATTTTTATCCCTTTCATGTCATATTTTTCATATGTCTTCAATCAGGTCTGAATTTTTCATACTTGTCATAGAATATTTCATCATTTGTTGTCATAGAATGCATAGAATCTCCTTCCAAGTGGCACACCTTGTCTTCTAGCCTCTTCCTCTTCCATGAGAGTTACCCTCCTTTACCAATTCGAATTCATTGTTTCATTATATGATATTTTACAACACATCACCCTTCAAAAATGTTTCATTATCCATGTGTTCGAATTTGGATGAATATCATGCCAAGTGTGCGGGGAATCTAGTCACCCAAAGTCTCCACAAGCTTCCAAGTGTATTCATGAACCCATGACACCTTATTTTCTTAGAATTTATCATTTATGTGACTGATTTAAATGTGAATATGGTAAACTAAAGTCCTTTTGGGTCCCATAGCCCCTCATTACAAAATTTATGTCTCCATCTCAACCTAGGGAATTAATAGGTTGGTGGAACATTATTTGCAAGTAGTCTTATTTGGAAATTATTTAGTTGGGGACATGACAGTCCTTCCCACTCAATATTTATTGTCCTAAATAAATTTTGAGTTTGTATGCTTCAAAATTTGTTCATATTCCCAAATGACATCCTCATTTGGTACTCCTTCTTTTGCACCAAGTGCTCTCTTATGGTTCTGCTCATTATTTGTGTTTAGCTGCAATTTGAGTAGTGGCACTCATGTACTGCAATATCTTGTAACATCACCACTAACACTAAAAGGATTGATCAAATCCATAAAAACCAAATTTGTACAAATAATCTATACCTCCATATTTTGGAAACATTTTCTGAACTTTCACCCCTATTTTGCTTCTGTATAATTCTTTAAACTTGGTACCGAGTTACCAAAATTTGAGTTTCTTAAGATTCCAAGAAAATTTCAGAGAGTAACCACCATGCTTGCTGCTGCACTACTCTGATTACAATCATATTCTCAAGTGGTGACTAAATCTCCAATGTTGCTTTTTGCCCCCACAATTAATGAAACCAATGAGACCAAAAATGATCCCAGGGTCCCATATGATCCTGATACATGCATGGTTCGAAATGTCTATGATGAAATGCCATGAACACCAAGCATGTGAAAATTGAATCCATCTCTCAAAAGGTATCCCACATAGGAAACTAGAACACTACTCTGCAAAGATGAACTCAAACAACTGAAGGTTGGTTTTCTTTCTTAAACCAATAATCGAACTGCTACTCCAAGTGAGATGAAACCAAGCAATTCTACGATCCCATTACTTGTATTGCACCCTTCCGAACATAATGAGTGTGAAATATAGTTCATGAAAGTACATAACAACATCATACAAATCAGGAACCATCATCAGGACAACAAGTCGAAGAAATGAGCTACAGTACCAGAGTAATAAATAGGTTATGATTTTAGCCGACTATGATTGTAGGATTGAAAAAAAAAATTGTTATTTTTTTAGCTATGTTTTTTATTAAAAAATTTTGTTTTCCAATTATGTTTTTTTATGAACCAAGTCTTCTCTTTGAAGCTCCTTCGGCTCTGGTTTTGGACTTTTTTTGCCATTAAAGCTTCTTCGTCTTTGTTGGGAGGGTCTAGGATTTCTCTGTTGAATCGATCTTCTCAGTTGAAGAGAGTGGAGTTTGGTGTTGGCTCTGCTCGTCCTTTGGTGGAGTTCGTGCTGCTGCTGGAAGGCTCCTACTAGTGGCCGTGTTCTTGGAATCTTCTAGTCTTGTCCATTATGTTGATATGCTTCTTTAATGAAGAAATATCTCTAATAAATTAAATATAAGTTTGAAGAGCACTGAAACTGGGTGGAGGATCTTGGAAAAACTCTCTCCAAATTCACTCCAAGTAACATTTGAATTCCTTGCTGGCCCGGTGGTTGCTCATGCCCAGCTTGGGCTCTGCTAGTGTGGTTCTTGTAGAAATTCTCACCAGCAATAGATTAATTTCACTCACAACAAATTACAATTGATCATGCAAATTGTCAACAATGGAGACTGAAAATGGAGCTGTAACACAAAATTATATTAACTCAGTGTACAATAGCTGACCCTGTAATATCATAGGCTGCTGAATAAATAGAATACATGAAGAAATCGAATGCATGAGGAAGCATCCAAATCTAGCATAAAGCAGGCTTACCCAAAATA